>JAJEJO010052686.1:48672-129813 GCA_020662805.1 Glaucomys volans
GCTTGAGACCCACTAAATTATTTAGGCAAATCGTCTTTAGTCAACTGTCGAGTTGTGGCCTAGCAGCTCACCAGGCACTGGGATTATACTAACAGAATTTTTTTTTCTCCTTGAAGTCGAGTTCTACGGAGATGCTCTACTTATGTCTGCTCTACTTAGCTGTATTCTCCTAGAGACACACCCTCTGCTTTTCTCCATTTTATCTTCCGAATTTGTCACTCCCATACCTGAGACCTCAGCCTCTTTTTTCAGATTTTTTTTATTTGTTCTTATCAGTTATACATAACAGCAGAGTGTATAGACATGTTATACATATATGGAGTATAACTTCTCATTCTTCTGGTTGTACATGATATAGAATTACTTTGGTCATGTAATCATATATGAACACAGGAAAGTTATGTCTGATTCATTCTACTGTCTTTCCTATTCCCATTCCCCTCCCTTCCCTTCATTCCCCTTTGTCTAATCCAATGAACTTCTATTCCCCACTACCACCTTATTGTGTGTTAGCATCTGCATGTCAGAGACAACATTTGGCCTTTGGTTTTTTTGGGATTGGCTTATTTCACTTAGCATGATAGTCTCCAGTTCCATCCGTTTACCTGCAAATGCCGTAATTTCATTCTTCTTTGTGGCTGAGTAACATTCCATTGTGTATGTATACCGCAATATCTTTATCCATTCATCTACTGAAGGGCACCTAGGTTGGCTCCATAGCTTAGCTAAGAAGTTAGCCTCTTATTCTTTCAGCCCCGCATCCTCTTATCCCCTCTTGACTTACACTCAAGCTTCTATGGAGCTTGAGACTCTCATGCTTCCCTTGTCCACCTTCATCAGAGTCTTCCTGACTCTATTTCCTCCCTATCTATATGAACTCCATGACTACAACCACCTGATCTGTCCACCAGTCCACCACTTGGCGTGAGGCACCTTGGTTCAGTGATAACTGAGCCTGCAGCCTGGCCATCAGCCCAACAGCAAGGACCAGAAAGTGCAGACAGTGAAGCGTCTGGCCAGGCCTACACTGACTCACCTCTGCTCTTTTATTCCTTGGCCATTGTGCTCTGGTGTCCCCTCCCCCTGCACCATCACACAGGCTGACGTTCTGAGCCTACTCTTTGGTTCTCTCTTACTCTCTCTGCGACATCTGAGACTTCTGATGTCTTTCAGACTCTCTCCCTGTTACTTGGATGGCTCCCTATTCTTCCCTGGCCCTCTGCTTCCTGCTCCAGCTCTCCTTTTCAGGCTCCTCCCTCAATCCCTTCTCTTCTCCCTCCCGCTGACCTGCTGCTGTCCTCAGGTGCCTCCCCTTGCACCTGCACAATTCCAAGAAAACCCATGCACACTGGCGATTTCTACTGCCACCTGAGTGATGATGATTCTCATAACTATATCCTAAGTCATTGTTCATTCCTGGGGTTCTTATCCAATGCCAAGAGCATCCCTCCCCTGAATGTCTACTGCACCCTTTCAAACTCCACATGTTTTATCTTGAAGTGGCTCTTCCTCCCCACCTGACGCTTTCCAGTGGTTTCTCAGCACACTTAGAAAAATTCTGGAATTGTTCCTGTGGTCTTCGAGGCTCTGGGGTCCCAAGATACAGTCTGCAGTTTCCTCCCCTCTTTACCCTCTAAGACTCCTTCCTCGGGACTCACTCTGCTCAAGCCATGCTGGCTTCCTTGCTGTCCCTCCCAAGTGTCAAGGATGCTCTTGTCACAAGGCATTTGTCCCTGTTCTTCCCTCCTGCCTGATATGCCATTCCCTGGATCAGATAGCCACAAACCTCTCTTCTTCACGTCACTCAGGTTCCTGCTGAAATGGCAGCTGCTCACAGGAGCTTCTTGGATCAGCCCGTCACTCCCTGTCCCCTTCTCCCACTGTTTCTTCCAAGGCAGTCTTTGCCCCCTGGCATGGATGTTTACAATCTGCTCACCTTCGTGGCATGCTTCTCCATTCAGCTGACTCTGCGGCACCAGGACAGAGCTGGAGCTGAAGGAGGCTCTGGGTGCATCACTGACGGATGGATGGCCAGTCTCTCTCCCACGGCCTCTACCCCCAGCCCTACCTCCTCCAGGAGGTAAAAGACAGGTGGTATTCCCAAGCTAGCCTGAGCCAGACACCTGGTCGCTGTCCTCATCCCCTTCCTCTCCCTCCACCTGCATCCCTTCTGTCACCCCCAGCAGGTCTTCCTCCATCATTTGGTCTCTCCAACCTCACTGCCATAGCCTCTGTTCAGTGCATGGGTCCCTCTGGAGTGTGATGGAAGCTCTGGGTCCACTTCTCAGGAAAACGGATATCGAACACATTTTTCACACAGGGTTTCTAGATTCTCCAAAACCCAGTAAGACCCCCCACCCTGCCTTCTCCAAGTGCCACTGTGTCCACTGCTATTTCTCCCCTGGGTGATGGTGCCCTGGGACAGGCCTCCCTGCCATGGCCCCGCCCCTTTTGCTCTACTCCCCACAGGACCGCAGGTGTGTTGATGGTCCCCTCAGGGTCTCTGGAATACTGTGGAAGGTTCTCCATCACCATTAAAAAAAAAAAAAATCCTAGTCCTCGTGCGCCTGCATTGTTGCTTATTCCTCCAACCTCAGTCCTCTGGAGGTCCATTTTTATTCTAAAAAGCCACTCTCTCCGACCTCTGTGCCCTTGAACCTGTTGTCGCTCCTGATGTCTTACCACCTATATGCTTGGCTACCTGGCGCTCATCTTCTGCCCAACAGCTCCAGGATTATCAAGGAAGGATTCCCTGATGTCCTGGGGCCTCTCTTCCCAGTGGACCTAGTTGTGGTGATCATCTTGTCCACCTCCCCTGGCAGAGGTGCGTCCCTGTAGCAGAGGCATCCTCACCTTTGTGGCACATAGTAGGTGCTCAATAAAATTAAGCTGAAAGACCAGATAGAGTGATCAGGTGAAAGGAGAGAGAGGTAGAAGCAACACATTTAGGGTTCTAATAAATGGGGCAGGCATAGCTCATACAGTTTCCAAAACAGGAAAATCCATATTTAGAGGAGAGATAAACTGGACAGTTCTTTCATTTACAAAAAGGATTCACCACCAGGGACCTCTAACGAGCGCGTGCTTTAACCATTCTATGTAAGTGTCTGTGTGCGGATCATTAATCATTTCACAAAGAGGCAGCCAATGAGAGCCTCAGAGCAGAATCATGAGGCTTCTGAAGCTACTCTGCAAGACATCAGGAAGGAGGATTTGATGGTTCACTATTCGATGAGCACATAACTCTCCAGGAGGAAGCTGGGGAGAGAGGGCAGCAGAGGAAGAGAAAGAAACCACTGTGACAGGAATGACAGTTTTGAGAAGACCAGCGGCCAACCCCAGGGTCTGCCTTTACACCTCACCCCTGTTTTAGGAGAGAGGGGTTCCACGTGATCACCTACTTAGGGCATAGTCAGTGAGGACAAAGTTTTCAATGTGTAGGGGAGACAAGGACACAGAGAGCTCTTGTCTGGCCTTCGCTGTGCACATTACAAGTCGAACGGATTTACTCTGGCACAAACCCTCAGGATGGTTCACCTCCTCACCAAGGGTCCATAGCACTCCTGGGACCTGTCAGCCTGGGCTAGACACCAGATGCAGAGCTGACCGAGGTTATGCAACCCTTCCTCTGGAGGCCCTCGCACTTCAGAGGGAGCAAGCCACAAGCAAAAAAGTTAGTTTCCTATGGAGAAAGTGCATACTTTATTTCAACCTCTTGGAGTTGCTTTAACATACCGAGCTCGCCCAAACTCTGTGCCTTTGTATTTCCAGGTCCTCTACCTAGAAGGTCCTGCCATTCCTCTCTCAACCTCTCTTTCATCTTTCTAGATGCCCAGATCCTGAGCCTCAACTCAAATTCGCCTGTTCCTTGGGTCCCTTTGGGTTGTCCTTGGGGCTCCTTTGACATTGTGCAAACTGTCATTAAGTCAGATGGCACCACTGTCTTCTCGTTCTGTAACATACCCTGCACCCCTCGTGGATGGCAGAGTTTGTGGCTAACTCATTGGGCCCAGCATGCTACCTGCCACTTACCAGGCGACAGCTAAATATTTATCCCATGAATGATCACTTTCCATACCCTGGGTTGTCTGTGGTGTGTTTTGTTTGTGTGTTTTGTTTTTAGCAGATTTAAAATTCTTCAAGTTTTCAGAGAATATGAAGTAATATAAATGAGCTAGTATGGCTGTATTTTCAAAAATCAAGGAGCCTAAGAATCATCTTATTTAAAAGAAATTATTCTTGTAATCAGTGTTTGGTATTCTTTTTTTAAAAAAATAACTTCATTGTATTATTTATTCTTTTTAATGTGGTGCTGAGAATCAAACCCAGTACCTCACATGTGCTAGGCAAGTGCTCCACCACTGAGCCACAAACCCAGCCCCTAAGAATCACCTTAGTGACTTTTTTTTTTTTTTCTTTTGCGGTGCTGGGGATTGAACCCAGGGCCTTGTGCTTGCAAGGCAAGCACTCTACCAACTGAGCTATATCCCCAGCCCCTAGTGACTTGTTTTAAGTATAGATTTCCAGGCCCCAATTATCTGGGTAGTTTTTAAGAATGATAATTACTATGTCATAAAATTCACTTTTTCCTGCAGTTTAGTGGGTTTTAGAATTTTCATGCATTTTTAGTATTTTGGTATTTTGGTGGTACAATTGTCACCACTAATTCTAGAATATGTTTATCACCCCCCAAAGAAACCCATGTTCAGTAGCAGTCACTCCCTTTCCTTCCTCCTCCAAGACCTGGCAACTATTAAAATACTGTATGATTTGAATGTGTTGTGTCCCCAAAAGCTCCCATGAGACAATGCAAGAAGGTTCAGAGGAGAAATTATTAGGTTGTAAGAGTCTTAACCCAAGCAGTGAATTAATTCCCTGACTGGGATTCACTGAGTGTTAACTGAAGTGTCAGGGTGTGGCTAGAGGAGGTGGGAATTAGGGCGTGGCTTTGGGGTATATATTTGTATCTGGCAAATGGAATCTCTCTCTCTCTGCTTTCTGAAATCATGTGAGCTGCTTCTCTCGAGCTACACTCTTCTGCCATGATGTCCTATGTCACCTCTAACCCCAAGAAATAGAGCTGGCCTTCTATGGACTGAGACCTCTGAAACCATGAGCCCTCAAATAAACTTTTCCTCCTCTATAATTGTGCTGGTCAGTCACAGCAATGAAAAAACTGACTAAATAAGTACTTTCTGGTTTTTATTGGTTTGTCCATTCTGGATATTTCCTATCAATGGAATCATACACTCTGTGGTCTTTTATGAATGGCTTCTTTCACTTAGCACAATGTTTCTGAGGTTCATTTGGTGGTGTGTATCAGTACTTCATTATTTTTTACGACTGAATAATATTCTACTGTATGTATGTCTCATTTTGTTTAGACATCAGTTGATGGAAATTTGGTGTGTTTTTACTTTTTGGCTATCATAAGAATGCTGATATGAACATTCGTGTGCATATGTTGGACATCTATGTTCACATCTCGTGGGTATATCCTTGAGAGAATTGCTAAGTTGTGTGGTAACTCTGTTTAACTCTGTTTAATTACTGTTATCTACAGCAGCTGAAATACGCTACATTTTCACTGGGACATAGGAGGGTTTCCTTCTCACATCCTCACCAACACTTGCTATGGTTCAAATTTTTTTATTATAGTTGTCCTACTAGCAATATTCCTCTGTGGATTTGATTTGCATTTCTCTGATAAGAAGAATGATGGTTAATTTTAGGTGTCAGCCTGATTGGTTTAAGGATACACAGACAACTGGAAAAGCATTATTTCTGGATGTGTCCATGAGGGTGTTTCTGGAAGAGATTGGCATGTGAATCAGTGGATCGAGTGAGGACGATTGCCCTCTTACCCAATGAGTAAGCAACATCCAATTGCTTGAGGGCCAGGTAGAACAAGGAGGAAAGATGAATTCATCCTCTCTTCTGGATCTGGGACACACATCTCCTAATCCAGCCATTTGTTACCAGAACTGCAGATTCTTCAGCCTTTGGACTCCAGTACTTGCCCCCATGGTCCCCCGGGTTTTTAGGCCTTTGGATTTGGACTGAGTTATGCCATTGGCTTCCCTGGTTCTCCAGCTTGCCGATGATCTACTATGGGACTTCTCAGTCTCCATAATCACATGAACTAATTCCTATAATAAGCATCCTCTCCTTTATCATCTCTCTACCTACCTAACTATCTATGTATCATTTATCTACCTGTCCATCCTGCTGACTCAGTTTCTCTGGAGAACCTTGACTGAATACAACTAGTTTTGCTGACAATCTTTACATGTGCTTATTGTCCATTTTTATATCTTCTTTGTAGAAAAGTCCATTCAAGTACTTTGCTTATTTTTTTTAATTGGGTTGCTGTTGATGTTGTTGAGTTGTAGGAGCTCTTTATATATTTTAGATATTAATCTCTTACCAGATACGTGATTTGCAAAAATTTTCTCCCATTCTGTGAGGTTTTTTTTTTTTTTACTCTCTTGACATTGTCTTTTGTTGCACAATAGCTTTTTAATTTTGATGAGGTTCAATTTACCTGTTTTTCTTTTGTTTGTTGAGCATTTTGTGTCATGTCTAGGAAATCATTGTGTGAGTCAAAGCCACAAAGATTTATGCCTATGTTTTCTTCTAACAGTTTGGTAGGTTAGCTCTTACATTTAACCACTGATCCATTTTGAATCTATTTTTTAATATGGTGTGAGGCTGGAGTCCATCCCCAACCTTCATGTGATAAACCATTGTCCCTGCATCATTTGTTGAAAAGATTTTCCCATTCAGTGGGAGAGAATCTATTGGCCAAAAATATAAAGGTTTGCTTCTGGACCTTCATTTCTCTTTCCTTAGCTCATATGCTTATGCCAGGATGACACTTTCAAATGGCCAAGGAACCACACTTAGAAAAGCCATGATCTAAACTACAGTTGCTATAAATAAGAGATAATCAAGAACAATGCTTCCCAACCAGACTAAACATCATCATCACTACAGGGTTTGGGGGAAAAAATGTCCTGATCCCTAGGTCTCCCTTGGGGCTTCCTTTCCCCTCTGGTTTTGATTCAATGGGATGGCAATCAGCCTTGGGCAGCTCTTGCAATCATTCAGAATTGGGCTTCGCTAGTCTAGGTGGTTATTGAACATTCTCTTAACATAAAGAATCTATAATGTTAGGAAATGAAAAGATGCAATGTGGAAATTAGACAACAAAATGTGTTAAATAAGCATTGTGTGCATATTTGGCAACCAGAAGTTCTCTCTGATGACAAACTGAAGATGATTTTCTGAAAAACTGAAGGAGGACACTGTGTCTCTGAGATGAGGAGGAGCTAGTTCAACACTTCATTGTTTATGGAGCTGTGGGACCTTGACCCACGCCCAGACACAATGTCCTCCTCCATGTTCCCAATGTCCCCTGCTGTGTCCGTCTCCCCAGTAGACTCTGTTCTTTTTGAACAGAAACAGGATCTTTTCCTCTTTGGATTCCCAGGGCCCATCACTGCGCCTTGCAGATTGCAGGTGTTCAGTGAAATGTCAAATTAAGCTAAACATTTTCTATGTCTAGTCAAATGCATAGCAAATGCATAGGTCAAATAACAGGCCTTATGTAAAAAATGCTAGGTATGTGGTGCTTTGAAAACAGAACTGGGAGGGAATTAAGCAATGGGATTTAAAAGATCATTTTGAAAAACCAAGCAATTATTTTTGAACCATGGTTATCATTTCTGTCCCCACCCACCTGCCTACAAACTATTTGTCAGGGTCCCAGCAGGAAACAGATGGCTTCCCACATTGAATGAAGAAACTATTCAGAGAGGAGTGGGCAGAATTCAGAAGACAAGGAATGGAGCCCTGGACTAACAATAGCGAGAAGTCCTGACCATTCTTACGCCTGACAGAAGAGGGCCCATCCTGTATATGCAGGATACAGGGAAGAAAAGGGCAGGAAATTTATCTGGAAGGACAACCAGAGAATAGCCAGTACATCCATCCATGATGAGCAGGACAACATGGCTGGCAGCAGTAATCCATAGGGAAAAACAAGTTCAGGGAGCCGAGGTACCGCCCATCAGCTCAGCATCTTAGTCTGTGGCTTGTCTTTCATGCCTTCATTAATTCATTCATCAGACACTTACTAAGTCAAATGCTTACTGAGTCAAAGGAAGAGATGAGGGACAGAGGAGGAGAAGGAATGGGCGGGCCCTGGGGTTAAGGCATCTTGAGCGACGTCCTGGAGCCCAGACCACAGGGAGATGCTGCAAGGAGTTTAAACAAGGACCTGACAAGTCCAGTTTTTCCTTTTAGAGGGAACACTCTGGCAGCTGGGTAGATGATGGTCTGTAAACAGGGCAAACATCCAGGAGGTAATTGTGTTGGGTCAACTAGGAATTGGTAGCAGAGATGGTGAGGAGAGAGGGATCAATTTTAGTGACAGCCAGGAGAGATATTTGATTGGGTGCATGATGATAGAGACCAGGGAAGGACTGGGATAGCAACATACTCATCCCTGTAGGGAGTCCACCACGACCCCTCAGCAAAGTGAGATGGTAGGGAAGGGGTGGTTTAAGGGAGAAATGAGGATTGTCCCCATTGCCATTTTGGAAATGCATAGTAGTGCCTGTGGGAGATGTCAGGGGCAAAGAGTTAAATTAAAGAGAGGGATCTGGGAGTTATTTGCATGTCCCAGGAGAGAGGATGAGCTTCACCAGGGAGAGTGTGTGGTAGAGCAGGAAGCAGTAAGTCAGAACAGTATCCTGGGAGCACCAACAGACACATGGCAGATGTGGGGAAAGGGACCTTTTCAGATCAAGAATGAGACTAGAGAATGAGTATATGCAAGTTAAGGGACCAGGAAGCTTCATATTTTCAAATACCCAGAACGTCCTACAAAGGAAAGGACTGAAACTATTCAATTATCAGGGAAGTTGCTGCTCGGCGTGGTGACAGGTTTTAGTCGTGCACTGACCAGGCACAGAAGCCAGATTACAAGAGCTGGAGAGTGAAAGGACCTCTGAGCAGCAAGTTGGAAGGAAGGGGAGGAGGAAGTGTAACTCCCAGGACGCGGTCGTTGAGTATGTAGGCCTAGGGCTAAAAGGAGGTGGAATAGCTTCCTAAAGGTGAAACAGAGCACTGGACCACCCAAATCTGCCAGTAGGCACCGAGGGACAGAGGAGAACCCAGGAAGAAGGGCGCACCTCTGAGACTGAAGGCAAGGATGCATGTGGACAGGATGGTGCTTGTAGACAGGAGTGGAACATTGAGGAAAGTGGGGTCTGATGGCCTTGAAGCTGCAGACCAGTGTATTTGGTAATATGAAGGCTGAAATTTGAGAAGGAACCCTACAAGTGTTAAAGGACTTGGATGGGGGTGAAGGAATGGGAGTCCTCCCAGGACAGATAAAGGTGAGTCGGACAAGACTGAGTACCCAGTGGACGGTGGGAACATGACCTTGTGGTGGCCTGGACTCAGCGTATGCATCAAGTCCCCAGGAGTGCTCAGTCTTCAAGATGTAGCAAAGACCGAGGTCATCAGAGCCCCGTGTATCTGGGTTTGGGTTTTGCTTAGTGGGTGTTGAGGGAAGCTGAGGAGACTGAGGCTCCATGAGACCCATCAAAACACTAGGTCCAGGCTAGACAATGGGGCAGGAGGAGGCCGATGAATGAGGAGGAGACAGGGGAGTCTGTGGAGTTGAGGACTGGAGAGAACTGGGGCATTAACAAGGGGGTGACCAAACTTTAATTCAATTTTACTGAACATGAGATAAAAGTGAACAGCCAACCTCAATGCCTAGGAGTTTGTGCTACTTTTGAAACTGCTTATCCAAAAGCATCAAAGTCATGTTCAAGGAGCAAATACACAAGAGGCATTTCGACCACACTGGTCCCAGAGTGCTGCCATTAATGATGGTTAAGGGAGGGACAGCTGTTTAAAAAGTAAAGAGAGAGGCCATTGGATTTTCCTCCTCTTTGTCAGGTTCTGGGTCAGTGTTTTCGCCGTTCTTTGGGACAGTCTGCTGTAGGGGACAGCCATGTCTTTCCATGAATAATGAAGCCCACTTTTCAGGGAGAGGCTGTGGATGAAAAGTTGCCAGCTCTATTTTCTGAACTTGCCGAGTGGCTGATCCATGGCAAGGGCACCTCAGTGGTCCAGATGCAGCCAGCCCACGCCGGGTGCACCCAGACCACACTTCCGACATGCTCAGAGCGCCTGGGACTGCTGTCAAATCACCGAACAGGATGCTGGCCTTGCAGCAAGCAGGCCTGAAAGCGGTTGGCCGCCAATGTTGGGCTGCCAGCGCCAGGCTCAGCCACAGGATGGGCACCGTCCCAAAATCCAGGTGGCAATCTGTATTCCAGTGCGTGCCCTCAGCCATGCTGCTGACCCTCCAGCCAGACACGCCAAGCAAGGCCCGTGCTCGCTCGGGATGCCGAGACTGCTGTGCGGGCACACAGGCATCTTTGTTTGAAATACGGCATGCATGGGAGGGAGCGGCTCCCCTGGGTCCTCTCCTCCAGGCCTGGGAAGAAAGACCTCACAGTTGAGCTGCGGGCTCACCAGCATTGGGGGTCTGGGTGGGAGGGGCCTTGCTGAAAGCTAGTTGGCTGAAGCACATCCAAAAATGGAGCCTGAAGGGGCCTGGCAAGAACCGTGGCAAAGCTTTGCGTCGGTGTCATGCAGGCCTGCGTGGGGCTGGCCGGGCGCCCTTGGCAACTCCTGCTTATTAAATGTATTGAGAAAGTGGCTCTGACAGAGAAGGCTCTGTCAACACTGAGGCTCTGGAGCAATTCTTTCAAATGACAAGGAGCCTCTTGCTTTATGTGTGGAAAGAGCTGAGGAGAGGCATAGATTCAATGCGACGCCCAGGACCAGTTGAGTAATTACCAATTGCGTCTGCTGTGGCTGAGCCATCTGCCCTGAAGTGGTCTTCCATCAACTGAAGAACACTCAGCCATCCAATTCAGGGCCTTCTCTCCCTGCTTCCGATTGTACCACCCAAAATCTGGGATGCCACACAAGTGGGAGAGGCGGCCAGTGGAGAAAGATGGGTCTTAGAACCATTCTTCTCAGACCCTAGGAAAATATCTAGATCATCACCTCCCAGGCCTACAGCCTCAGGTAGGGCTGATATCTGGGCTCCATCTCACCTGGAAGACAGTTTCTATTCACAATGGAGAGCCATTTTCCTTTGCAAAAAAGAAAAAAGAACTCACAATCCTAAAGGCATGGTTCTTTATTTATCAGATCCAGAAAGAATTGCTGCAGAAAGCTATTGGGTAGATTCAGGAGTTTGCTGCATGATCAACACACTGTTTGATGATTTGCAAATTTCCAGCAAGGTGCAGGGCTAAAAGGAGTTCCCTGGGTTCCTGGGGACTACTCAATTGCTTTCTGCAGCAATTTGTGACCAGAAATTTCTGCAACAATTTTTGGCACCATGTAGGTTTGGTACCCACAGTCTAAACTTGAAGATGGAGCATTGAGAGACAGGTGGCAGGCCAGGCCTGCTGCTGGTGGGGTCTGGATCATTGGTCCCTCATCTGTGAGTTGCTCCTACAAAGGAAGTGAAGTCCTGTTCTTCTTGATAGGCACCCCAGATCTGATTCCTTGCATATTCACTTTAGCACCAAACGACATACAACAGGAACCTGGCAGATTTTTAATGGATGGATAGGTGTCTCATTTGCTCTAGGGACTGAGAAGAGAGGTTTCTTTGTATTTTGGTTCTGGCTGTCTGCTTTGTTTACAGGTGAGGCCAGGACATGCATCTTTTGAAAGGCTTCCAGGTCTAAGCATTCTTATTATACCACTGCTCCCAGGGCTCAGCAGGGCCCCCACAGATTAAGCCCTGATCAGGGCTTCCTCCCCACCCCATCCTCATCCCTGAACCTGATCCCATTGCAGAAAGATCCTAGGGGTGAGATTTGAGTCAAGAAAATTAGTCGTCAGGCACACTCAATTAATAAGGTACCTTGATTTGTTCCCAGTGTCTTATAAAATTTCTCTAGGGGCCCAGCTCGTCCCTCCTCTACTGACCTGCTTCTAGAGACCTACCTCCTCCTTGCTTCCCATCTTACATTCATTCAACAAACATTTATTCAGAGTATATTGGGTGTCTGACACTCTGCTGGTTACTAGAGGATTCAACTCATCTCTGAGTCTGTAGGCCACTGGAGAAGGGAGAAATGCACATGTAGTCAGCACTGGTTCTGACAGGGTCATGTACAGAGATGACACTGGTGGGGGCAGCTCACAGCAAAGGAAGGTCTTGCTTGATTTTTGTGCTTGGGAAGTTCGGTTCCTCAGTATAACCACATCATATTTCATTGATATTCACAGCTTACAAAGTGTGACATGTAGTTTCTTTACCCTTCACAATAATTCTAGGAGATCAGAGATCTCTTCTCCATTTGACAGATGTGCAAACTGTGGCTCAAAATCCCAGGGTTCACAGGACTCAGAACTCCAGGGGCAGCTCTGGCCCTTCCAATCACAGGAAGCTGCCTCCTCACCTGGCCTGCAGCCTTCCTCCCTCTTCAGACGGGGAACCTGAAGGCAGAACCTGGGGTTTCTCCTTTCAAAGGAGGTAAAGAAAAGCTCCAAAGCCAGAATCCAGTTCCCTCCCTACTTACTTTGGCCTTAGCTACTTGTCTCTTTGTTTTTCAGTTTCTAAACTATAAAAGAAGAAGTAAAAATAGTGACGAGAATGTTCTGTTGCTTCCTTAATGAACCCACCTGCTGGCTACTGCCTGAAATTCCTCTAAAGAGGCACAAATCCCTTCATTCCGCAGGTATAAATAAAAAGCTTAAGATGCAAATGCCTAGAAGCCTTAACACACAGATATAAATAAGTTCCACTCAAGTTCAGATGATAATAGAATATTCCGTCCTGCTTGTTCTGAGATAGAAAGCAGAAATAAAAATCACCAGTATTACATAGCTGTTACCGTGCCAAAATGCTTTTACCGAAATCTCTTTGATTCAAATGCTATACATGTACTGGAGCATATCCTAGGGGCCAGGTGCTGTGTTGGGTGCTAAGGATACAATGGTAACCCAAACAGACTCAGTTCCTTGCTCTATGGATGCTGAATATATCACTCTGGAATGTTACCCCGAAGGCCCGTGTGTGCTCGAGGCCTGGTCCCCAGCCCATGGTGCTACTGAGAGGCAGTGGGGCCTTTAAGAGGCGGGGCCTAGTTGGAGGGTACCCTTGAAGGGAATGTGAGACCCTAGCTCTCTCTTCTTCCTCTCTCTTTACTTCCCAGCTGCTATGAAGTGAGCAGCCTCCTCTGCCATGTACCTCTGTCATGATGTCTTAGGCCACCCCAGGTCCAAAGCAGCAGGGCCCATAGCTCCGGAGTGAAACCTCTGAAACTGTGAGTCAAAATAAATCTTTCCTCTTTCTAAGTGGATTATCTCAGGCATTTTGTTGATGTAACAAAAAACTGACTAACACTGGGGGAAAAAGAAGTAGATAAATAAATGGCACCCAGCCTGCGGAATGCTCCAGAGAGGAGTGCAGTATAGAATGTTCCCGTGTGGGGGAGAAAAAGTAATGCCCTTTCCTCACCTGTCTCTGGGTTGTGGCTGATACTGCTCTAATAAAAGACTGGTTAACAAGAGAAAAGCAGAGCAAATTTATCTAAGTTTTATGTGACATGGAACCCTTCAGAAATGAGATCGCAAAGACTCAGGGAAAACTGTGTTTTCATGTTGGTCTGATGAAGGAAGTGGATAGGGTTGAGAAACACAAAGAAGTGGTATGAGCTAATGATAATAAAATGGGGGGGGGGCTCAGCAAGGCCTGTCTCTTCAGATTCTTTTCTGTGTCTCTGAAAGACATTGCCTCACCCCGAAAATCTGGTCAGCCTCTTGCAACAGAAGGACTTTCAAGGTCAGGGAATCTTTCCAGGTTTTAAGGCTTGATTTGGGGGAAAGGAATTCTAGTTTCTGACCCACATGGGGCAGAAAGGGGAAAGGCAGAAAAGACGGCAGGAGAAGGTCAGAGAGACCTTGCTCCTGAGAACTTCAGTTCATGGTACTCAGCACACCAAGGCTACTTGGGTGTACTGAGCCCCAATACCCAGGCAGAGAACCATATATTCAAAGGTCTACCCACACTTATAATCCCAACAAGGCAGGAGGATCACAAGTTCAAGGCCAGCCTCAGCAACTTAGCAATGCTCTATGCAACTTAGGAAGATCCTGTCTCAAAATAAAAAGGGCTGGGGGTGTGGATCAGTGGTAAAGCACCCCTGGGTTCAATCTCCAATACAAAGTTCCAGGGGGGCTGGGGACTTGGGGGCTGGGGACATAGCTCAGTTGGTAGAGTGCTTGCCTCACGAGCACAAGGCCCTGGGTTCAATACCAGCACCAAAAAAAAAAAAAAAAAAAAAAGATGTACAAAGTTCCAGGTGAGTGTGGACCACCTGAATGGCCTGAAGGTGCCCAGAAGCAGGGAGCGGGAGGTGGAGAGCAGTGATGAGGAAGTAAGATTGGTGGGGACAGAGCTGAGGGGTCTTAGAAAGCCACAGGTAAGGGCTTTGGGACTTGAACCCAAACTTAAAGAACAATGGGAAGATTTAAGGGCTTCATAACAAGATGGGTAACAATTTATTTTCTATTCTTAAAAAAATTAATTTGGTTGCAGGGTAAGGACAGATGGAGTGGAGGAAGCAAGAAAAAGACCACTGTCGTTGTCCAGGTGAGACATGAGTCTAAGTGGAGAACTAAGTGGAGAAATGGAGGTGGGCGGATGGGTATAAGATTCCAGAGGCGTTGTGATCCTATAGAACAAAATTGATGCGATTCAGGGACAGGATGTGGAGAAAAGGGAGAGGGGAAGTCCCGGAAGATGTCCAATTCCTCCCACTCATTGGAGCAGCTAGGTGGATGAATGTGCATAGTTTGAGACAAAGGCCACCAGAGGAGGGACCGGCTAAGGAGGGAAGAGGATGGACTTAGTTTGGTTGGGGTTTAAGTCACACAAACATGGAGACTTTTGGTTTTTAATGGCTGACATTGCTATCTCCTACCCAGGTGTCTGGGTCACATCAACATCCCACCCTTTCTAGCTTGGTCCCCCCTGCTGTCTCCCCCAAACCTGCAGAACACAATACCCAGAGACAGTGAAATGGAAGCAAATGTTCCTCAGGCATTAGGTGCTCCTCCTCTGCGGGTTCTTCATTTCTTGGCAGAGGAGTAGAGGGAGAAGCCAATTTCTGCAGTTTGCTGTGGAATATGTGCTTCTTCACCACTGCAGAGCTGATCACTGCTTCCCAGCTGCCTGTTCCAGCCACACAGGCCATGTGTGGAACTCAAGGGCCCAGAGCAAGAGAAGGGAACAGAGTCCACCTCGGGGCACCATCCATGTCCCCCAGCTCTGCCTGTCAGCCTGGCTGATGGGATGACACAGCCCCTTTAAATAAAGGTCAACCACCCTGAGAGAGCCAATACAGATTGTAAAACCCTATTTCAAGACCCCGTATACTGTCTACCATTCATTTTTTCTAAACCCTTTCCTTGTTAACATTGTTTAAAAAAAACAAAAAAGAAAATGATAGTGAACAGAAGTCCTTCTCAGTGCTGAACTCTGCCTGCGATGATTTGGACAGATGTGGGCAGGTTTTCAGTCAATGGACAGAGAAGAGGGTTTCTCAAGCTGCGCGCAGCCTGGTCAAGTCTTGCCAAGTGCTTCTCCCTAAACCCAAACCCACGAAGATGTCTGCCTGCTTCTAAAACATTTGGAAAACCACACAGAGAAGAGGGATCTTCTCTCCAGGGCAAAAGAGGGCCGATGGCAGGTGCTGTTTAGAGAAGGGAGGTACCCTTGTTCTCTCCTCTGCCCACAAACTCATCTTCTCTTTTTTCTTCACATGCTTTCTTTAATGATTAACCAACATAGAGGCCATAATTAGAGATGTCTGAAATATCTCTGGAGAGAAGCAAGAGTGTGTTTTATTCTCATGATAAAATGGGCATCTTGGCCCTGGCCCTCTGGCATGAGGCCACTGGGCATGGGCTAAGAGATAAGAGGGGAGAGGTGAGTTCTGAAGGTCAAAGGGAGATGAGGGAAGAGAAGGCAAGAAGAGATTCCATGGGATGTGCTTCCACTCTGGGCAGTGCCACCCAGAAGGACAGCCGGGGGCTTAGCTGACCTGTTTACTCAACATGAGGAACTGCTCTAGAAAGATGGCCAGGAGAGACACCTCATCTCTCAGAATAGCGCACAGAGGGAGAGAGGAGCAGGGCTGACGTGTCAGGCTCCCTTCTGTCTCCTGGCTTCCATTTGCCAAGTTTCATCCCAAAGAGAGCTACTCCTCCATCCTCCAGATTATGTAATTCAGTCCCTCCTCTCAAGAATCCAGGTCCCATACCTTACATGGCCATGTTTTGCTCAGCTCCAAAAGTGAAGGGGCAGAGAATGAACCTCAGTCTCCTCCCGTAAGAGCAAAACCTCACCCTGGCAGCCCCTGGACTCTTGCTGATCATGCTGGCTGAAGTCTGCCTTTCTATCTTCCAAAACAAAACAAAAAGTAGAGGAGGAAAGGGATAGGTGGGGACATTAGTAAGAAGGAGGAGGATGAGGAGGAGGGAGGGGAACAGCCTGGTGCAGCTAAGGGAATCTGAGCAGGAGCATAAGGCCCCTGTCTCAGTATATGAATGACATCATTTTCTTTCCATAGAATAGGTTTTAATAGAAGAGGGAAAAAAATCTAAAGGAGGGTCTGGGCGGGCTTTGGATGACAAGGAGGCCTCAGGAGCGCACAGAGGGTACCCAGAAGGAGAGGACCAAAGAGGTAGAGCTGATTATGCTGTTGCATGTGGCATCTCAGGAACCTCGGGGTAGAGAGCACTGGGGGAGGGGGAGGGGAACTCAGGGTCCCAGGATCCCCACTGCAGGGAACCACCGACTCAGAGGGGCACACAGGTGCTAATGCACAGAGGAGCGTGCTTAGGAAACCAGTCACCACAACTGCTGGTGAGGAATGCTGTCAGGGCCTGCAGAGATGTCAAGATGGCCCCAATGACATGCGGTGTCTCCAGCTGGACCTCAGGATAGACTGTGTGCTCCCTTGGGCCAGAAGAATGGACAGTAGAAAAATGAGCATCCCCATTTCCTGAGACAAAAACAGAACCAGCCCCTCCCCTTGGCACAGAGGAAAACAGCAGAGTCCCTTGAAGGATGTCCCATGGTCCACTCTCCCATGCCTGTGATTTCTTAGTTCTTTCTTTGTCTCAACCCTCAGAGCATCTTGTTGGCAAAGCATCCTTTAAGGAACTCTGTCAACTACGTGTGGGCCTCTTGGGAGTAAGTCCATTGGTTTTCTCCTGCCAGAGCCCCATGAGAGTTGCTAAGGGGATCCAGGACCCCCTGCATCACAACCTGGACCCCTCCAAGTCAGCTCCAAAGAAGGCAGGGGTGGGCAGGCTCTTGGTGTCTATTTAAACTGGCCTACAGGGTTTGGACCTCCAAGGGCTGAACAGTTGGTTGTAATAAATCAGCATTATTCATAAGGCCTTCTACAACATGCAAGTACCAACTCTATTCTTTAATAACAATACCATGAAGTTGCTGATGAGCAATCTACACTGAAGAGGTTATTAAGAGCAGTTCCCAAGATTACACAGCTGATAAAGACTTGAGCCCAGACTTTCTATTCCTAAATTCTCCTCCCCTTATTTGCTAGATCCTAACGAGGAGTCTGAGGAGGGGAGACTTTGCATTAGATGTGATGATTCTTGTGATGATTCTAATTTAGAGACATGGTTTTAACTTCTGGTGTCTAAGGTAGGAGCTAAGAGTGTTTCAGGCCCCAGTCTCAAGATGGCACCTACCCCACACTATCCTGGGTGGCAGCCATGAAATCCCCCACCCTGCTTGTGTGCATTCCTTGATTATCACCCCTCCCACCCGGACTATTTTGAGAAGAAAATCAGCAAGCAGTTCCCAGCCTGCTTCTCTCTCTCCTCCCCTGCACCCCCACCCCATCACCCCTGCCACCCCTGCTAATGCAAGGCAGCACCTCCCCTGGAATTTTAATAGCATCCCTCCGCCTCCCAGCTGGGGGTGGAGATAAGGGTGCTGCCATTCCTCTCTCAGCGCTCTCTGCCAAGGTCTGAGGGTGTAGCTCTCACTTCTTCGATTTGGGAGCCCTTCACACAAAGACCTACATCATGCAATTATCAGTCCTCAGTGGAGAGAAGGGAAATCAGCTGTTTCTCTCTTCATTTTCAAGAATCTCTTCTTCCTTTGCCTCAACTGCCCCTCCAGGATTCCTTCTGTGCCCTCCCACTGGCCTTCCTCCTCCAGGCCTGGTTGAGCAGAAGGCAAGGGACCTGACCCATGGGGAATTCTGAGACATTCCTGAGATGCAGGAATGCAGGAAAACCCTATTTGAGAATCTGGATCTTTCTAGACTGAAGGCTGTGAGCTGGGCTTGCTGCTGCTTCCTAATCTCCTTCCTCTTCCCTCAAGTCCTCTAGACCAAATAACCAGAGGCATTGCCAGCTTCCTAGAAATATGTTTTTATATGTGTTGTCCTTTTTTTGGGGGGGGGGGGGCACCAGGATTGAACCCAGGGATACTTACCCACTGAGCCACCCCCAGCCCTTTTTATTTTTTTATTTTGAGACAGAAGCTCACTAGGTTGCTCACAGCCTTGCTAAATTGCTGAGGCTGGCTTCAAACCTGAGATCCTCCTGCCTCAGCCTCCCAATCTGCTGGGATTACAGGTGTGAGCCACCATGCCCAGCTGTTTTGTCTTTTCTTGATTTTTCTTTGTATAGTAGCTATTCCTAGATTTTTTGGAAGAAGACACTGGCTAATGGGCTAAGAGTGTTTTAGGCCCTGGTCTTAAGATGGGCTAAGTGGTTCCATATGCAATATAAGGAGGGGACTGGGGGATCTGCATTCAAATGGGACCCCTTGCTGGTGTGTGCCTTTGGGTCTACTACTTACCCCATTTCTGCCTCAGTTTCTCCATCTATAAAATGAGAATACTTCCTATCTGGAAGTGTCATTGTAAAGAATCAATGCACTTGAGTGTCACTGGTCCACTGAAGGACCCAACAAATGTTCAGCCCTTCCCGGACCCAGGGTCGCCCTGGGTACCTGCTCAGCGCCTCTATCCTGAATTGAAAACCAAAGAAGAACATCACCCTTCACTTTGAAAATCACCTTGTCCTTATGGTTCTTTGTGTCTTCTCTTGCAAGCATACCATGACACACCCTGAAGCATCCCACTCTGCTAAATGCCAAGTGGAAAGGTACCCTCATTTCTATCCCAAGTCATCCAGGCAATTCTGTTTTCCCATCTTCTTACACTTCCCTTTCCCTGCACACACAATTAGAAGAGAAGGAGACCAAGAATTATCAGTTTGCTTATTTGTGTATTTGTATCCACTCTGCCCCAAGTAGGACTTCAGGCAGTTCAGAATATGCCAGTAAAATAAGATTCAAATTTAGATCAAAGTTTAGTAGGTCAGGACATTGGGACATGGAGAAGATGAGTGGCTGGAGGGACAGGAGGTCGCCAGGAGTGGAGGTAGCACACCAAATACATGTTAATCATGTAAGTGGATCTTCTCAGGAAGAGCTCAGGGTTGATAAAAATCCACCTACTTCCACTGTGTGCCTCAACTGGCACCTTTGGGAAAGGATTAGAAGAGAAAGCCACCCAAAATGATACCCTTGGCAATAATCACTGTTCCTTCACTGGGGACACTAAGGTTTCCAAGTGAGAGTCCAGAGGAGGCTAAGCCGTGGCTGTTTTCTGCAGTTTCCAGCAGAAGGTGGATTCAGTGCTTGGCATCGAGGAAGCAGGAAGCAGATACTTCTAGTTTAAATAACCAAATTGAGATAATTTGGGGTTAGGCACAGGAAATGCCATTCCATCAGGAATTCAAGCAAACTCTGACTTTGTGACATGGAACCGCTATAGACATCATGGTAGCTCAATTAATTAAACAAGCATTTACCCAGTGACATTGGGAGTTCGACATCTAATAAGATGATAAGGGATGTGCACACCCTACACACACACACACACACACACACACACACACACTCACCCACTGTGAGCATTGGAATTCATGGAATTCCAGAGCTGGTGGGAAACTCAGGAAGTATTCAACCATTGTATGAAGGAGGATCCCAAGTGTTTGGACATCACCGCTCATAAAGCCAATGAATGCAGCGTGGGGACCAGTACAGCTCCTGATGTGTGTCCCCTCCACAATTTTTGACCTTTCCTTACTCGTCTCCCCTTTCCTCACCTTTGCTTCTGATCATCCCACCTACAGATTCTCATCCTCTCCCTCCACCTTCTCTCTTTCTTTCTGACAAAGTCGATGCTGGTACCTTCACTGCCACTAGCCGGAGCTCTACCCTGGGGTCCATCAGAAAGCTGGAGGGCCAGGACTTGGATTCTCCCAGTTTCTAAGGAGTTTCTAAGGAGTTCCCAAGGTGATATTTGGGTTCTTTGCAATGTAAGTGTTTACACCACACACCCAGCTTGGCCGTTGCTTCCTTTCTGCTCAACTATTGATTCTCTCTGTCTCTGTCTCTCTCTCTCTCTGTCTCTCTCTCAGCAGCTGATAGGAGTTTGAGAGGGGGCTATGTCGTCATTGCTAAAGGAGGAAGATACTGTGGGAGGATTTACAGCTGTTTGAAAAATTCCTCCTCTGCCTCGCGATTGTTCTAGAGAGACAAGACTGTGGCGTATTTTCCCTGACTGGGAGCAGCTTTCCTGAACTCATCCTCATTCTCTCTCACTCTGTCTCTTTCTCAGGAAAGAGAGATGAAACTGAAGTGCTTCCAAATAAAGATCTGAGTAATGAGATTGGATCTGAAGGGATTTGTTATTAAATTCCCAGAATTTCCAGACGCAGTCAGTATCACCAGCAGATTTTGTTCCTCCAGGACTGGCAGAGGAACTGCTCTACTGGGGGGAGGGGGCTGGAAAGAACATGGGGAGGTGTTTATCGTCCCTGTCACCATCCCATTTCCCCTTTAAATTTTTCTACTGTAAGAGACTTCTCCTGTGCGGTTGCAGCAACTCTCAGCAAGTGAAGAGTGCTTTCTGGGGACCTTGGCTTTGTTAAGTAGATCCGCAGTGATACAGTAGAGATTTTAATGTGCAGTGCTGGGTTTTAATAGACTATTAAACGACAGCATTGCACATTAGCTGGCTATGGCACAATTGCAGAAATATTGAAGATGTGCTCTCAGGAAAGCACTATTTACTTTAATGGGGGAGATGCTGCAATAGCCGAACAGCCCTGCAAAGCAAGCCAAGAGGGAGGAAGGAAAGAGAAGGAGGCGGGAGCTGTGATCCAGGCTGAGGCGAAGCCCTCTTCTTAGCTCCTGTTCCTGAGTCCATGACAGCAAGTAACCAGATCAGGGCTGGAAGACTTGTCAATCCACCTAACAAAAAGATTCTGCTAAGCTGTGAGTCTCAAGGTCACCTGGCCCATTCTCATTGGCCTCAAGGTTGGAGCGACTTTGAGGCATGTGGTCATTTGCCTTAGCTGGGGACATGGGGGACCTGGCGCTTTCATTTTTTGTGTGATTCATTCTGCTCTCTGTGGCTGCAATGACAGGAGGACGAGGGAGATGAGGTTCTACTGTGGAATAGTCACTTGGCTCCAAGGTTTTCTCCTCCCAATTGTCCCCACCTCAGCACGCACACGCACACACACATCTTGTGCACACATACAAGTGTGTCCACGGCACCAACTGTCTGTCTCAGCAATAAATAAAAAATGGGAATTCCAGGATCTGTTCCCTGTCTCATTTCAGAGGAGGCTGGAGCCTTTCCGGCTCCCAGGAGTAAAGTCCACCAGATTCTTGATCTGCTGTGATATCAGAGAACAAGGCAGTAGCTAAAGGCCCCCACCTAGCCTTTAGGCAAAGCAAAACCATCATGGGCAGGCTGTTTTCCACGTGTATTATTATGCAGCACAAATAAACTCGGAGGACAGACCTATCTAAGCCTTCCCCCATGAGAGCTGTGAACTGCATTTTCTCCAAAAATCCATTCTAACCCGTGGACTTCCTCCTCCTGTGCCTCCCTACCGTACAGCAGCATTTTAAAACCAAATTGTAAATGCTGAAAGAGGCTGGGGCCTTCCAGGATATGCTCCCCAAACACACTCTTTATGCAAACCCAGGCCTACAGGAAGCCTGGAGGAGGCAAGGAGAAATGGAAAGACAGGGAAATAGCCCCAAAATCAGTAGTACAACAAGACTTTCCCATCTGCCGAAACATTTTGTGCATTCAGCCTTGGAAGTAATGGCTTTTTTACTCACCCAGTGACATTTCATTCTAGGTGAGCAGACGAGAATGTTAATTTCATTCATGCTCTCTGCCTGGTATCGTCAGGAGGAAGGAGGGATTGCCTCCTTTTTAAGATGAAGGCCACCTGAGTAGAGCAGGCAAGCCAAGTCCATAGGGTGGGATTCGAGAAGGTTCTGGACAAGGGCCCTGGTTCTCCCCTACAGCCCACGCCATCTTCCCACCTGCAGAGCTCCATCCCTCTTGGCTCAGAAGTACAAATACAAGAAGGCAATTTCACAGACTGCATCTTTAAATCCTTTCAAAATTACCTTACAAAAATAATACATACCTGCTGGTATATGCCTACAATCCCAGTGGCTCAGGAGGCTGAGGCGGGAGGACGGCAAGTTCAAACCTGCCTCAGCACTTAACAAGGCCCTGAGCAACTCAGCAAGGCCCTGTCTCTAAATAAAACGTAAAAAGGACTGGGTATGTGACTCAGGGGTTAAGCACCCCTGGATTCAATCCCCAGGACCAAAATAAATAAATAATAGTTGTAAATATTTTTTCCCCAACAGCCCCAGAAGGTATAAAATATAAAAGGAGATGTCGCTTCGTCTACCTTAGTGCTAATCTAACTCCTCAAAGGGAGCCTCTGTGAACAAACCCGGATTTTAGTTCTTTTCATAGTTACTATAATTTTAAGTCGTACATATGGTTTATTTCTGCTCAAGAAGCAATCAAACTATTCTCTGTGATGGAAGGAGACAGAAACATTCCTTCCCACCTTGATTGTTCCTCTACTTCTTCAATCGGCTCAACATCTTTCGGCAACACCCTAGGGAGCAACTGCAATCTTAGTGACAAGTAGTCAGGAGTGAGCTCAAGGGAGGTGCTGAGGGGGCAGATGGGAAGGCTGGAGAGCCAGGCAGGGAGGCCAAGGGGAAGGGGAGGGAGCTGGGGCTCATTTCATTGCACTGTTTTGTATAACTGTGTTTGCCCCCATGGGCACAAGGATGGGGGCATGAAGAGACAGAAGCCTTGATGGTCAAGGTGAGGGTTTGCCTTAAGAATCGCACATATTTCAAATTTATCTTCATTCATTCACACACCATCTTCCAGGCTCGGATCAGAAACCTGGGGAAAGGAGGAGGCAAGAGTCCGAGTCCCTCCTGCCCCAATACTGGAATACTGCTTGCATTCCAGTAGGGCATTTACATGGGTGGTGGCCCACTCAGTCACTCAGTACCCCAGTCCTGTGAGGCAGTTCCTTTTCTTCTTCTTTTTTTTTTTTTTTTGCTTTTTTGGTACCAGAAATTGAACCCAGGGGCACTTACCATTGAGCCACATCCCCAGCCATTTTTATATTTTATTTTGAGGCAGGATCTCACTAAGTTGTGTAGGGCCTCACTATGTTGCTGAGGCTGGTTTTGAACTTGGGATCCTCTTGCCTCAGCCTCTTGAGCCACTGGGATTACAGATGTGCACCACCACACCCAGCCAGGGCCATTTTTGACATGAGGAAACTGAGGTTTAGGAAGCTCCTGACTTGCTAATTACAGTCACCTACTAAGTGCCAGAACTGGGAGCCCAGCCTGGGTCTTCTAACTCCAACCCCTCTGCCCTTTCCACTACCCCACAGCCACCTCCACCTGCTGGTGAAGTCAGTACCTCTCCCTGGAGTCATGGAAAGTCCTGACTTGGGTGGAAGATACACGAAAACTGACCCACGGAGGACTGCTTTGTTAGCAACAAAACAAGGAGGAACGACTCTCATTTTTATACCCTGAAATTGTTCCTCCTTGCAATTATACTGATCTCTGTTTACAAGTATTTAGCATGATTCTAGAAATTGCATTTTGAAATTATGCGAACAGAGAGAGAAGGCAGCCCACACAGTGAGTGATTTCTCTTGGGTAATTGGCTGCTGGTTCTGGCTCCAGCAATGTCTTCTTTTTTAGAGCATAATTAGTGATTTTAAAGGAAAGTGTTAGAAATGGCCTAGGTCTCCAAAGAAAGGCTTTTCTAGCTCCTACCACCAGGAGATCTACTCAGAAGCATGCTGACAAAATTCCCCTTTGGTTATTCTCCTTTTCCTAATGTCCTCTCAAGCTGTTTTTCAAAGATTTGAAAATCCATAGATGTACTAAACTCTTCCAGATATGAAAGAAATCCCAGATTCCAAAGCAAGATCTCGTTCTCCTTCTGTCCTTCCTACCTTCTTTCCTTCCCTCCTTCTTCTTTCTTTCCCTCCCTTCCTTCCTTCCTTCCTTCCTTCCTTCCTTCCTTCCTTCCTTCCTTCCTTCCTTCCAGAAAAGACACAGATCATTTGGATTTTAACCAAGTCTACATTATTTTCAGCATTCATTAGAATTCAATAAGAATTCAAATTTTGAATTCAATTAGAATTCAAAATTTTAAACAAAATGAAAGCTTATTTCTCTCTGTAGTAGGTTCAATGTGAGAAAAGGCAAGCTTCCTTCTGTCCTTCATCCTCAAGGTCACCTCACGATCCAAGATGGCTACTGAAGGCTCCACCATTACTTCCACATTAATCCATTAGGAAAGAGGAAGGCCTAGCTCCTCCCAGCTGAATCAGTTGCTTTTAAGGGAGATTTTCCTGAAGTTCCACAAAACAATTCTATTTATAACTCATTCAGAATGGAGACACATGGCCATACCTGTTTTGAGAGATGCTGGGATCAGTCAAGCTAAAAATCAGGGTTCCATTACTAAGGAGAAAGAAAAGAATGGAGATTGGAACAAGAAATTAGTTTCTGCCACAGAAAGTGCTAGTGAAGAATTGTGGACTCAGTTGTGGAGTCTCCTGAAGCTGAATGGAAGTACATTTGGCTGATTTGAAAGTAATAGCAAAACAAAAGATACTTATTAATTTGTCAGTATCATGTTAGGAGTTGGGATGCAAACGAACCTTGTCTTTTGGCTCATTCTATTAAAAAATGTTATCCATGATTCACATGAAGACATTGAGAGCCTGTCTCTGCCTGTCTCTATAGAAGGCATGAACTGGGAAGTTTATCTGCTACATCAGATAATAGAATCAGGATTCGGCAGCTCTGGAAAGGCCGCAAGCCTAAATAGTATCAAGAGAAAATTTAACAGGAAGAAATTCAAAATTCAATCTTTAAATCTAAAACAATAACTGCACTTTGATTCCATTTATATGAGATATCTAGATTAGTCAAACTCAGAGAGAGAGTAGCACTGTGGTTGCCAGGGACTTGAGGTTAAAGGGAATGGAGAGCTATTGTCTGATGGTGTTATGGTTTCAATAAGTGTCCACCAAAGGTCCATGTATTAAAGGCCTGGTTACCACTTAGTGGTGGAACTATTTGAAGCTGGTGGAACCTTAAGGATGCGGAGTCTAGTGGAGGAAAGTTAGGTCATTAAAGGGCATGCCCTTGAAAGGGATATTGGGACACTAGCCTCTCCCTGCCCCCTGCCCCCTATCTTTTTCTTTCTCTCTCTCTCCCTCTCCTCTCTCTCTTTCTCTCTGCATCCTGACTGCCCCAAAATGGTCTATTTCCTCCACCATATGCTTCTTGTCATAATGTACTGCCTTCATTATAGACCCAAAGCCACAGGGCCAAATGTGGATGGACTGAAACCGTGAGCCAGAATAAGCCTTTCTTCTTTATAAGTTGATTTTCTCAGGCATTTTGTCATAGTGATGGAAAGCTGACTAACATAAATTGGCACTTAGTTTCAGTTTTGCAAGATGAGGAGTTCTGGAAATGGATGCAGGATGCAGTGGTGACAGTTACACAATGATACAAATGTTCTTAACACCGCTGGACTGTGCAGTTAAGAATGGATAAGATGGTAAATTTTATATTATATGTATTTTATGATAGAAAAAACTGAAAGAAAAAATAGTTGTACAAGTGCAGGATGAGAGAGACATGGCTTAGCTGCAGATTAATCTCCATGTATTAAAAGTGACATGTGGCTATCAAAAGATATATCTGGATCTGTCCTTTGACAGGAGAGAAAATGGAAGTTAAGATTTATGAACACCTATAATGTGCAACGCCCTTTGAGGGGCCCTTGAAAGTGTTCTGGAAGATAAAGTTGCTATCCTCTGAATCACAGAAACCAAGTAGAGGCCCAGGTTCATCATCCAGCACAAACAAGGCTCTGTTCCTTCCTCAGTCTACACTTCTCTCCAAAGACATGACCCCTGTACAGTAAAATTGGAGGGACCCCAAAGACCTGCTGTTCACTGCAATGAACAGCAGGGCTCTGCCTGGAATTCCCACTGTGGTCCCAGCTCCTTGGGGAGCCTGGTCTAACTGGCCCAAGGCAGAATTTTGCTTGCATGGGGAATGCTTTAGCCAGGTAGTGTTAACAGCAATTAGTTTATCTGATTAAGCAATTAACAGTCTTTGTCACTTAGTAGAGATCAGGGCCCACAGGAACCAAAGCATCACAGAGAGGATATAAAGGGAAACCAATGGGAAGAAGCATCAGGGGAGCAATGCAGAAGCTCAGAGAGAGAACCAGTGCCAGTTGAGAGGAGGCAAAGCACCAGAACCCACCTCACCTCAGCAACATCCTTGAGGACAGAAGAAGAAATGGGGGGACAAGGTCAAACAGGGATCTCCTAACTGGTTGGTTCCAACTGGCCAGTTCAGGGGTTCTCAGCACTGACTGCACATTCAAAGAACCTGGGGACTATGAATAATACCCACACCTGGTCCCTCCCCAGACCAATTAGATCAGGATATTGGGGAAGGGGCCTGCCATATTGTTAAAAGCATCCAGTGGAATCCAATGTGCACAGGGCCTTGGAGAGCCTTGTGGTGGTTTGTGGGCAGGTACAGCTCCACCCAGGAATTCCCCCTGGGAGGTGGGGTCTTCCCCTCACTTTCTTGGGAGCTCCATTACTATCAGCACACACCCTCTCTCCACCCAGTTTCATGGCTTTGTTGATGAAAGAACTTCCTCCTCAGAGGGTGGAAATCCAAGAAAAGTGGAGCATCAGATCCTGGAACAAGTCAGCCTGGCATCTCCATCATTACCAGGATATTGGTTGGATTTCCCTTTACCCCACACCCACTTCTGAGCCTCCCTCTGGCTCCAGTGCTGCCTAGAATGTCCCCTCCTCCAGGAGCTCTGCATTCAGGCTGATCTGAAACACCCACTCTTCCATGAATTCTTCCCCAATTTTAAGAAAGGGAGGCTTTCTCTGTTTGACCTGCTTTGCAGACTTATGCAAAGTACTCCATGCACTTTTTCTTTGCTGTTGTAAACTAGCCCAGTTTTTACACCTGTGCCTAGCTGTTGACACACACACAGAAAATTACCAGAAGAGTTAGCTAGACATGACGATTCTCAGGGAATACCCCTGAAGATTGTAACTTCAACCGTCCAGGGCTGGCTCAATGCCAGTTTGGAATATCCCTTTGTTCCCAGCTCATGGCACTATTGGGAGGTAGTGGAACCTTTAAGATATGGTGCCAGGTGGAAGGAAGTTAGGTCATTGGGAGTGTGTCCTTGAAGGGGATATTGGGACCCCAGCCCCTTCCTTTCTCTCCATTTGCTTCCTGGCTGCTCTGAGTTAAACAGGACACCTATACTATGCACTCCCTCCATGATAGACTGTGTTACCACAGATCCAAAACAAGAGTGCCGAGGGATGATGGACTGAAACCTCTGAAATGATGAGGCAAGAAAAGACTTTCTTCCTTTTAAGCGGATTATCTGAGGTATTTTATCACAGTAACAGAAAACTGACCAACACACTCAGGAATATATATTATTAAAAATACTGCTTACTTTTAGCCAAGTTTGCCTATTGACTCACACAGTGTGGTATAAAATGTTAAGGAGGAGCCCTTCTTAGGTTACTATAATTTTATGTTATTGCTTATGATTTTTTTGGTGGCGGGAACCATGTGTAATTGTGTTACATATTTCCAGCCCAGGGTGCAGAAGAAAATGAGGAAATTAATTCTCATTTTATACCCCATGTAAGAAAGAAACTTTTCCACCAAAGAAATTCAAAATTCACCTCCTATCTTCACAGCATGCAGAAATGCTGATTGTAGCAGAGAATGAAAAGAGAATACAAACACAGAACCAAGGTGTGGGAAGGAGAAGAAATCAGTGGATAGAGATTGCAAGTTGAACCAAAGGTTGCCTGCAGATGAAACAAGAAAGAGATACTCTACCTTAGATCTCCCTGAGGTGAGAGCATCTAGGACACCTGGCAAAAGTCTCAATGAAGAAGACTCAAGATCAGACCAGAGTACAGACTATTCTCTTTGATCCTGACTACAGGTTTTCCTTTGTTCCTGGAAGAGGAGAAACTGGAAATTGGTACTAGATTTCCAAGATAGAGTGTACAAGTGGCTATACATGAATAAACATTGGAGTAAGATATATTTCTAGAATGTTCTCATTTCAGAATGTGGGCTTCGTGGTTGTCTTTATATTTGTCATTGGGTAAAATCTCAAGAAAAACAAAAAGCTTGGACTGTGACGTACATGAATATGTAGATTCAAGTATTTATCTCTGCTAAGGCTTAGATGTGGTTTAGAGCATCTCCCAGAGGTTCATGTATTGAAATTTTATCCCCATTGTGAAATACTAAGAGGGTGGAAACCTATTCCACCTATGATGGTCAGAGGTGGGAACTTTGGGAGGTTATTAGGATTAGATAAGATCATTAGGGTGCAGCCCCAGGATTGAAAACTGGTGGCTAAACAAGAAAAGCGAGGAAATCCACAGTATATTGACACATGCACACACGCCCCCAACAGCTCACTGTGTGACACACTGCATCACCTCAGGACTCCACCAGTAAGAAATCCATCCCCAGATGTAGCCCCTCAGCCTTCAACCTATAGAACTGTGACTCAAGATAAACCTCTTTTCTCTATAAAGCTACCCAGCTTCAGGTAGTTCATTATAGTAATGCAAAAGCAGACTAATACAACCTTATTATCACTGTTAAGAAATTTAGTGCTCAGGAAAACATCAGTCCTTCCAGACTGAATTCCAACAGGGCTTACTCATGTATGAGCTAAGAGCTTGCTAACACATTAGATTGCTGCATGAAGCAAAGTTTTATCTAAAAGTACATTGACTGAAACCTAGTTACTGTTTTGCCCATGTATTTCTGTCAATAGATCCTTCTTAAATTGAAGGTTCCTCCGTGTCAGGCATGATTTGAAGCATTACCTGGATGGTAACATGATTTTAAATATTCTCCCTCCAGAAGCCACCAGTTTATACCTGAAACTCAAGCAGCCCTTCTCCACCTTGTCCAATATCCTTTGTGGGTGGGAATCTTACTCCTTTTGCTTGAAACATTTTATGAGAAATGGGAGATTAAACAAAGCACATCTGATTAGAAGAAATGAAGCCTACTGCTAAAATTGGATTGACCTACATTTTGAGGTCTGAGTGTTTTATTCTCCATATTCCTCTAAGAGTTGAATTTTGGTTAATTATTTCTCTAGGATTATGATCAAGATAAGTTATGTTTGGAGGCATGAAGAGTCAAATCCATGTTTGGTAGTTGCATAGCGATTCCCAAGGAAAATCAGAGGTGGGGAAGGGAAGCACCAGAGAGATGCACAGCTGGGCCGGGTCTGCTGCAGGTGGGACTCAAATTCCCTCTGGGGGTGTTTAGATGCTATTACACATCCAAGTGCTGAATGTGCTCCCCTCTGTGCTCTGAGTCAACCCTTCTGTAATCAAAGCCCTGTGGAAAATGATCAGACCATTTAAAACTGACATTTCTCAAGCTGAGAGCCGTCCCCTTTGTGCTTCTGGGAGTATTGATTAGATTTGCCCAGGAAGTTTTTCAACAAAGAGATAAATAACTGTGGAGAATGTTTGCATCTATTTTGAAGTTCCTGGACATGCACAGACTTGAGGTCTCCCTTATGGATCTTCGTCCATCCCAGGCACTCAGGGACAACCACCACTCCAGAGAGAGCCTCCACCTTTTCCCTCAGTGATGACCTATATTGGTTTTTCAAGAAGAGGCCTTGAGCCTGTGAGTTCTTTGTTCCTCCCCTCGAGAACTCCTGTAAAATCTTGCTGTTAAATGCATGGTCCTTCATTATGAGCTTCCTGAAGAGGGGCACATTCTAATCCCTGTCTGTGTCTTGCACCCTTGGCATCCCTCCCCATAACCCCTTATCCCCCTACACACACACACCAGCCTAGGTGTGTTCAGAATCTCTGGCTGACATCTCCCTGGGTCTGAACTCAGGTGTGAAGTCAGAGTGACAACAGGAGCTGGAGTGCAGGACAGGAGGCTGTACTCCCAGGAGGGGGCAGGGACACCAGTCCCCAGCTGGACAGATGCTGGACCTTACTGAGGACCATGAAGAGACGTGAATTTCCAGGAAGGGCAAAGGCATTTTAGAAAAAGGCCGGGAACCTAGACCTGAGCCCTAGAATATTCAATTTCCCAAGTAGCATTTTACAGGAAGAACCCATCAAGGCTGTAATTTGATGGCAGAAGTCACAGGAAACATTTACCTAGATCAGTCATTTATCAGGGCTGCAGAGCAGGTTCCTAACCAGAAGAAGAATAAACAGGGGTCCATGATTGATTTCGGGGCATCTAACCTCTGAAATCATAGTCAAGATTGTGTGTGGGGGGGTTCTTAGTGATTATCAGAACCTCGAAGAGGTTTATGGTATGCAAAAATGAAGAATGACTTAGTCAGTGACTTGAGATTACAATACCCTCTACCCAGGCCTCTAGCTACCAGATTTCAAAGAAGCAGAAACAGCTCCTTATTAGGAGAAAACCAGTGCGAGGAATATTATCTAATCCAGCCTAGTCCCCTGAAAAGTCTTCCAATGGAAAGCAAGACAAAAATCCCAGAAACCACAAAAGGAAACATCAGTAGATTTTATTGTATAAAATGGAAATGTTTTCACTAAATCTCAGGAAATAATGCCAGGAGTTAATAAATGGGACAGTATCAAATTAACAAGCTTCTGCACAGCAAAGGAAACTATTAGGAATGTGAAGAGAGAACCCCCAGAATAGGAGGAAATCTTTGCTAGCTACTCTTGGAACAGAGGATTCATATCTAGAATATATAAAGAGCTCAAAAAACTTTACACCAAAAAAATCAAATAACTCAATTAATAAATGGGCAGATGAATCAAAGGGACACTTCTCCAAAAAAGAAAAAAAAAAGCAAATGGTCAACAAATACATGAAACAAATGTTCAACATCATAAGTAATAGGGAAATGCAAATCAAAACTACATTGAGATTTCATCTCACACCTGTCAGAATGGCAGTCACCAAGACAAATAATAATAAATGCTGGAGAGAATATGGAGGAAAAGGAACACCTTTACACTGTTGGTGGGGCTGTAAATTAGTACAACCACTGTGGGATCAATAAGGAGATTCCTCAAAAGACTAGGAATGGAACCACCATATGACCATCCGTACCACTTCTCAGTATTTACCCTGAAGAATTAAAGTCATCATACTTCAGTGATACATGCATACCCATGTTTGTAGTAGCACAATTCATAATAGCCAAACTGTGGAACCAGCCGAGGTTTCCATCAACAGATGAATGGATGAAGAAAATGTGGTATAGATACACAATGATTTTATTCAGCCATAGAGAAAAATGAAATTGTGGCATTTGCAGAAAAGTGAAATTGTGGCATTTGCAGAAAAATGGATGGAACTAGAGACCATCCTGTTAAGTGAAATAAGTCAAACTCAGAAGATTAAGGGTCATATGTTTTCTCTCATACGCAGAAGCTAGAGAGGAAGAAGGAAAGAAAAGGTGGAGTGGATCTCCTAAAAATCAAAGGGGGATCAGTAGAGGAAAGGGAGCAAGCGGTGGGAGGTGGGGAGGAAGGGGAGAAGTCCTGGGGAGTGATATTGATCCAATTATATTGTTATATTTTGTGCATGTACTAATATGTCTTTACAAATCCCATCAATATGCTCAACTATAATGCACCAATAGAAAAATGTGGGAAAAAAATAGAAATGTTTTTGTACATAAAAACTACAAAACAAAATTAGGAGTAAATGATAGAGTAATAAAAATATGTACAACCTCCATAGTAAGCAGTTAATATCATTAATGTACAAAGAGAAAAGTTTGAAAATTAGGAAAAGACCTGAAGAATTAATTTATAGATGAGGATATTCAAATGCTAATAACATTTAAGACTTATATACCTCCCTAGTAATCAGATACATAAGAATTAAAACAAAGCCACATTTTCCTCCAATTAGATAGGAAAAATGAAGATCAATAATGTCTAATATCTAGTCATAAACTGCAGTGGGAATATGAACTGATGTAATCTTTTTAGAGAAATTGAATAGTTTCTAATTAAATTTAAAATGCATATAATTTTTGATCAAGAAATTTCACTTATAGGAATTTATGCCCCAGAAAAAGCATGCAAGTGTGTTCAATGTTAGTAGTAAAAAACCTGAAGCAACACAAATATTAATTCATAACAGAATGATTGGTAATACATTATGGTTGGGCCGTACTGTGTAAGGCCGTGGGGCCATTAACAACGAAGGATGTCAGCTTTATGTACTGATGTGCAATAAGGTCCATGACAGATTATAAGCTTTTGAAGAAGAAATTTATGCCATCGTGCAATCCTATTTTTATCTTTATTTTAAACTACAACATAGTGTGTTTGTGCATGAATGTCCATGGATGCCCATTTCCTATCGGCTTAGCCAAAGTTCTGGAAGAACACATATTTATCTGCTGACAGTCATTTCCCTTGTGTTATCGCAGTTTTCACTGTGTTATTGACTTTTTTCAACTCCTAAATACTACTTTTATAATTTAAGAAAACTCTTGCCAGGCGCTGTGGTGCATACCTGGAATCCCTATGGTTTGGGAGGCTGAGGTAGGAGAACTGCTGAGTTCAAAACCAGCCTCAGCCACTTAGCGAGGCCTGAAGCAACTCAGTGAGACCCTGTCTCCGATAAAATATTTTTTAAAGGGCTGGGGATGTGGCTTGGTGGTTAAGCACCCTGAATTCAATCCCCAGTACAATTAAAAAAAAAAAAAAAAAAAAAAAAAAAACTCCCAAGCTCTTTAGGAATTCATTCCTATCTAGTTACAGTATGATTTTTATAAATGCTGTCTTGACTCAGTTTTGAGGCACCGACCAAACGCTGGTCGGTTCTCCTTTGAGAAGCTAGTTAGACCCAGGCCCCCAGTCACCTTCCTTACTGGGTTCTCAATCTCCAGGGTCAATGTGTACTCCTAACTGCCACAGGGCCAAGCAGGAGACAACCAGGGACAGCCCCATGTCCGCAAGCCTGCTGAAATCACTCCAGCTAGGCCATCCTCAACCCGCTTGTCTTATCTGGTTCCTTTGCGTGAAAACCACACTGTGCGCATGCCCACGGTTGCTTTTCTCTCTCTGCCTTCTGACTGACCCGGATGCTGCCCCTCGTGAGCCTGAGTAGTGTGCTGTTCTTCCCAGAACTGGGAGTACGACCAACTGTACTTTCCCAGTTCCCTCTCTGACATGCTTCTGGCCTCCCCATAACCTCACTGGAAGTAATATTTTTGAAACACTAGTAAAACATGCTTGGCCATACTGTCCCCAGCACTCCATGGTGTATGCCCAGTGCTCATGGAGTGACCTCCAGAACTCCCCCATTGTGTCTGCCTTTGCCTGACACGTTCCCGTTCCCTCGGCTTCCCCCAGGGCCTGCATCGGATGCACCTCTGGCTCCATTTCCTGGCCTCCCACTTTGCCTCACCCATCTGGTCTGGCATCTCAATGAAGCAGTCATTGGCTAACGACCTGCAGTCTGGCCCAGCTCCCACCCAACACAGCCCGGCTTCGTGGGCAGTCCTCTAGCAAACATGACCAGGAAGCACAGAGACAGAGCCAAAAGCCAAGACTGTCCATCCGCGGCTGAAGTCGGGGTCGAAAATGAGGTAGTGAGATTGTCAGGAGTTTGGAAACCCAGGACACCAGCCGTCGCCAGCAAGCTCCTCTGAAGCCAGTCCTCTAAGCAGTAATGGGAGCGTGGGACACAGGAGGCTGAGAGACACAGGCTGTGGGGAGCCAGATGGACACTCTGGAGGGCAAAGCAAGTCAGGGGCCCAAAGGAGGAGTCAGCAGTCGGAAACCACAGAAGAGTCCATTCAGGAAGTAAAGAGAGATTTCAAAAGGCGGTGTGAATCCTGCTTCTGCCCGTTGCTGACTACACAGTGAATGAGCCCAGGGACTGCCCCCACCCCCTGAATATGGTACCCTGATATGCAGATCATTTTAAACTAAGGGAACTCACAGAGCAGCAGGTGCTAGAAGAGGCTTCAGTCTGGTAGTCCTCTAGTAGAGGACAATGATCTCTGGTCCCATTCCTGAGCTTTCGTTAACTGGGAAGAAAGAATGAAGTCTGTCAACACACCAGGACAGATTGACCCTCACGCACCATCATCTTCTCCTTAGTTACATTCCGTATTCCAAAGAGAATCATTTATAATCCATTGCCTGGTCCAGGGCTTAATGACTCTGTCCCAGGCCACTGTCTATTTCTCCAAAGCCATTGACTTTGCCTAAAATCATTTACTATCCCCCTTAAAATTGTCTGTACACTCTCTTTTTCCCGGTCCTGTAGAAAAGGGGTACACTAGCTTCAGAATCCCTTGGGGTTGAGTGGTGATACCTCCAAACACATAATAAATTTGTGTACCTTTCCCTCAATTAATCTTGGTCAGTTGATTCCAGTGAATCTTCAGATGAGGAAAGGGCCTCCCCTGCGCAGTCTCAAGCATGTCAACCTCCTACGCTCTGATTTCTTTGGCTGTAAACTGGGCATAATGATGCCCACAATGCCCACCTCATGGCACTTATGAGACTTCACGCCCCATCTGTTCCCCCACCACACATCCAAGATCCAGAAGGAGGGAGATTGATTGAGGGGCTCCTTGTTGGGGACACCTTGTTGTGAAGGCAGAAGCTTCTTATGTGTCTCTGCTCTGGGTCTCCTAAGGCCTTTTGAGCAGAGGAGCTCAGCGTGTGGTGGAAACTGGCCAGAGATGGGTACAACTGAAGGGAGGTTCTGAATCTTGGTTGGACCCAATTCCATGCCTTTCATCTCTCCTCATGTTGTAATCCTGGCCTCCACAGAGCCTCAATTTCTGTGCCACCTCACCTCCCCCTGGCCCACCTAGGGAGCAAATCTCTCTTCCCTGTTTGAGGCTGCTAAGAGCAACAGGCCTATGTCCAAAATCTGGAGCCAAGACCTGGACTCCCAAAGCTACCTCTGTGCAACCCCCTCTCGTTGGCCAATTCCTCAGAAATCTCTGACAATTTCCATTATTGGCAGATACCATGTTTCCTTGTCGTTTGCCACTTTCACGCAACTGGAATTTGTAGACAAGAAAAATGCAGCTGTTCCACAGCACTAACTGGGCCCTTATGTCACTGCACAGGCAGGAGACTGGCTGTGGAATGCCACACACCTCCTTATCACGGCTGGCGTGCTGGGACCTCTATTCATTAGATACATTGTGTATCTCGGAATTTTCCGGGATGTGGTGGAGAGGCAAGTTGCTTGCTCTCAGAATTATTCAAAAAGCTATTCTTTTCCTTGAGCAAGAAATCACAGGTCCCTCAGAACCCTTGTGACTCGGGCAGAGCCAGGGGTGGATTTTCCATGAAGAGCAGAAGGAATGACTTGACATCAGGGACATTAACTACAGCTCCCAAAAGGGGTGGGAGCTCCCTGCTCCAACCCGAGTGGGAGAGGCATTTTGAAGCAGCAATCCTTAAATGCCCATGGTGGACTCAGTTCCTTCAGCCTGGTGGCTCTGTTATGTATTGGCTGAGGGAACTGCAATCATTAGCTTCCTATTTTTTTCAATTAAAATAATTAAGCCAATGTAGTGTTCGTCAGAGGACCAGAATTGGCAGCCTGGGAGAGCTGAGCCCTCTGTCAGCACCGAGCTCTAGAAAGAACTGCAGCAGCGTAAGCATTCTGGACTGGACTCTGGTGAGTTGACAACTGAAGCAGATCCTTCTCCATAGGTTGGAGGAGGCGCTAAGGCCTTTGTCTTGAGATAGCCTCTGGTCTCCCCACTGAGGGAGAGGACGCCTCCCTGGGAGTACCTGGAAGGCTCCCACAGCTCTATGCTACTTTCAGGCCTCCAGGTTCCTTAACAGTAGATGATCAGGCTGATGTACCCCCTAATTTATCAGAGAACCCCTGTAGCTACAGGTTCATCCCATGGCTAAGTGATTCTGCTCATTTCTCCTCTGTAAGTATTCAGGATATAATAGAAGGAAGGAGGAGGAAGATGAGAAATGAATAAACTAAAATACTCAAGGACCGACCTTCTGGGGCAATGGAAAAGCTTGGTAACCTCCGCCTGGGTTATCTCCAGCTTCCAGAACTCAAGGGATCAATGTTTCTGTCCCTGGAGTAGGCTCTGGGAGCCAGCTTCTGCCCTATCATATTCTCCACTGAAACGTGGGATTGTCCTCCCACCTACATCAAGAGAATCAAAATAGACCCAGCCTCATTGCTCACCTTGCTTAGACATAATAACCTGTAGTTCAGACATTCAGAGTCCTTACCAGCAGGGCCCACATCTAACTTGACCATCCTGCTTCAGTGGGCTTGGTCTAAGTCACAGCCCTTTGGGAGACGAAGGTGAAAGGACCTTTCTAAGATCTCAGATCCTCCTATTTTCCCTCTCCTGATACTCTGCTTGGTAATTCTGTGGGACCTCTTCTTCATACAATGTCCCTAAACAAGACCTAACATTCCTGGCACAGAGCTCAGGACCAGCCTGTACTCCCAATCCCTCCTCATACTTCAGGAGCCACAGTTTCACCAAAACAATGGAATGAAATTGACAAAAGTATGCTATGAACGTGTAGGAATATCCCACAGTGAATTCTACCTTTATGTGGTCTGTAAAGAATTGATTTAAAACAACAATAAATAAACAGAAGGAAGATCATTAGAGTAGAAGAAGGGAAACAGGGGGAGGTAGGGAAAGAGGAAGCTGAAATGGAGCACATTATATTCTATGCATGTATGATTATGTCAAAATGAAATCCTGATTACATATAACTATAATGAACTAATAAAAACATTTATAAAAACATTGGAATATATCCTTCCCATATTGGATATGCATGCCCAAGAAATACCATCTTAGGGTTTCATTTGTCTATTCTTACTCAAACAACTATCTGTGGCCACTCCTCAATTCCAGCCTCATGTTGATTCTACAAACATGGCTAGTCTCCTAACTAACTCTGCTTGAACAAATTATTCAAACTACTCAATAAAGTACAAAGAGGTATAAAATGAAAAGGAAAATTCTCTCTTATCCCACTCCCAGAGCAAAGATTTTCATGGTTCTTGTGGCTACCACCATGCACACAAATAATATGCTTATTTCTCTATTTCTGGACTCATCTGTTGCTCCCAGCCTGTGAGTAACCTTTATGCCACCACTTGGAAAAGTTGGAGATGGTGCTACATCTCTACTTGCAAGTAAATCCTTTTTCTTCCAGACCTGCCCCACCTCCTAGTGCCACCTCTCTGATGCACTGTGTCTTCTGAGCCAATGGGAATTTATGAATGTGACATTCATACCAGAATTGGAATTTGGTGAGCACTGGCAAGGACAGAAGAGGAACCCATGGAGTCCTGCTTCTTGTGGGCATTCAGGACACGTGCTAAGGGAGAGGAAGGAATGGAGGGCAGAGTGAAGCTAGTATCTTCTGCAATTTTGCCTTCTTCTCTGGCGTGTCTTGAGCCCAGAGAGTGCTGGGCTAACTGGGAGCCAGGTTTCAAGTGCTACGGGTAAAAAGCAGATTAAACTCCACCTGCATTCTGCCTTATTCCAGTTCCTGCTGTGTGCCACATACTGTAGGCTTCTGAGAGTGCTGGTGTCCCTCCCAACTCAGCTGATCACACCAGTCAAGGGCAGTGCTGGGTCACAGGTGGCTCGAGTCATCAGGGACCCGGAGAAAAGATGCAAAGCCAGATGCCAGATGATGGCCATGTGTCTGGCCCAAGTCTTCCTGTGACTCTCTCATCTGTTGCAACAAGCATCTCTCTTCCTATTTCATTGTCCCCTTCCTAGCCACTGTCCCTCCTCCCCTTCCCAGCTCTGTGTAGCAGATATCATGACACAGGACGGAAAGCCAGTTCTTCAGCCATCCTCACCATGGCCGGTTCTCATTGCTTGTTTTTCCCCTAAGCCTTCAACTTGAATTTGCTGTGGTTCTTCATCTAGATCCATGCTGTTCAAAGCTGTGGTCACTTGCAACCTATGGTGCCACCCAAATTTAAGTTAATTAAAATTAAATAATAGTGGTGCATGCCTATAATTCCAGTGACTCAGGAGGCTGAGGTAGGAGGATCCACACCAGCAAGCTATCCCCCATGGGAACCTACAGGTTGATGTCCCAAGGATTCTATGGTGTGGACTTGGCTGAAGAGTCTAGAAGGTTTCATAGAGAGTGGTGATCAGAGTTGGGCTGATCAGAACCAGGTACTCGGTGAAGGTCAGGGAGTCCAACTCCTCACGTGACGACAACCTTGAAGAGGTTAGACAACCTGTCCAGTTAATGACGAAAGATCACACATCTGCATAATGCCAGAATATGAGCAAAGAGACTCGTTCAGGAATAGGATACAAGTAAACTAAAGAAAGAGGAACAAAAATCAAAAGCTTCACCTATGAAATAACCACCTTCCAGAAAAAGTATATTCCATAATAAAATCATTGTAAATAAATCCTCTTTTCTTTTGCTTTCCAGCAGGAAATTCCAACTTTACCATTAACATTGCAGCAAGAGTTAAGCAAGCCCCTGAGTGCGTGTTAATTAAAATTAAATAGTAGTGGTACATGCCTATAATCCCAGTGACTCAGGAGGCTGAGGTAGGAGGATCGCAAGTTCCTCCTACTTGCGCGTGTGTGGGTATGGGGGAGGGTATTTTACTAGGAAAAAGTCCAATAACTTATTTTTATTAGGCATTAACTATACTCCTATTGAAAACAATACACTGTTCTGCTCAAAATAAGAGCGGTGTGATAGGCACAGAGTAAGCAATCAATAAGAACTTTCTGATGGACTGAAAATAAATCACAAAATAAAAATACAAATTAGGGAGCTGTGTCTCTGCCCATCATTCTCTCTTGGACTAATGAGTTGTTGATTTCACTGGCAATGGCTTCTCTTTAGGAGTCGTTAGCCTGTAATGCTGCTTGTTGAGGCTGGGTGGGTGCTAATCGATGTTACAGATTGCACTGTATTTTAAGTGGCAGTAGCTACGGACACTGGAAGGCAGGCACCAAACGGACTCGTTTCATTTTATAGTGGGTTGGGACTGAATTTATCAGTTCTCTAAGGGAGGGATTCTATGGTTGGCATTTCAGCTTCACTTGGGGCTTTCCTTGGGTTTGAGGGGCAAAGAAAGAGACACTTCCTGGGAAGGAGTTTCCAGCCAGTCTAATCTGTAAGCAGGAGCTGTGAAGGCTCAAGCTTCTTGTCACTCATGCAGTGCAATCCTATTGCCAAGAACAAGTTCCATAATGGCTGTTCGTTGTTTTCACCACCTAGTATCCATTTCTCCTTCTTCTGATGAAAGTATCTCCACAGATTGCTTGGGGCAGAGGGATGCTTCTCTAGTTTTAAAGTGGGGGCTTAGTGGTGATAGCTCAGAGGCCCCACAATGTAATGCCTTAAACAAGATAGAAGGTTGTTTGTCTTTCACATAACCATGCAGACCAGCAGCCAGGCTCTGCTCCACACAGTCACTCAGGCACCTGGGCTCGGAGGGCAGCTCTGCCGCCCCCGACAGGTGGTGCCCACGGATGCCCCACCTTGCCATTCCCTTCCAGTCAGAAGGAAAGCAGGTGTGGGGGAATGTGTGCCCTTGTATCTTTAGGCCCAGGCCTGAAAATAGTGATGTATTACCTGAACTCCTGGTGGGACCCTCTTCTCATGACGTCACTTGGCTGCAGGAAGCTGCAGGAAGTAGTTTCTAGCCAGGCCCCATGTGTTTGAGCCACACTCTAGTCAGGAGGTAGACTTATAACCCAAACTAAGGCAAAGAACACTCTCTCTCAGACATGCTCCCTTAAAATTTGGATCTTGAGCAGAATGACAAAAGTCTGAAAAGGGCTGGAGCTGGTCCATCCTGGGGGTGGCATCCTGAAACAGTCCTCCATTCACTTCTGCCACCTGGGCTCCTACAGTTTGCCCTGATTGCTGTCTGATCTGTCACCCTTCCCTTTTCCACTGCTATAAGTACTGTTTCAGCCCAGGTTAACCTGAGTCAGTGTTTATTGGTTGCCACAGAGATACGTTAACTGATACAACTGCTTCTGCCTGCTGTTTAATGCAACGATAAATATTTCGTACCTATCTCCAGTGTGCTAGATAATGCTCTTGGCACTGGGACACTTCTGTAAACAAAACAGATTATGACCCTGCCTGTGTTAGTCAGCTTTCTGTCACTGTGACAAATACCTGAGATACAACTTAAAGGAACAAAAGGTTATTTTGTCCCATGGCTTCTGAGATTTCAGTTCACAGTTGGTTGGTTCCACTGTCCATGTCAAGGCAGCACATCATGGAGGGGAGCTTGTGGTAGAGCCAAGCTGCTCTGCTCATGGCTGCCAGGAAGCAAAAGAGAGGGACAGAGAGGAGACGACTGGGGTCCAACATCCCCTTCAAGGGCACACCCCAATGACCTAACTGCCTCCCTCTAGGCCCCGCCTTTTAAAGCTTCCACCACCTCCCAAAAGCACAACAGGCTGGCGACCCAGCTTTAGCATGTGGGCCTTTGGGGTATATTTAAGATGCAAACCATAACACTGCCCTTATTGAGTCGCTTCTTGACTTCAGGTCAGCAAAACTCTTGGCTTCCATGGCTCTCACTTGTCAATTCTTTGGGTTCAGGCCTGAAACTCCAGGAGAGGCCCAGCCAGTTTCCCACCAGGGCAAGTATGCAGTGAGGGGATTCCCAAACCACTTGAGCTTTCCTTGGGTCTTCTTGCTTGGATCTTGCCTTGTTTTTAATGTTTGCAATATGTAAATTAATTACCAGTGCATCTTGCAAGTGGGTTATGCCCTGGTGGCAATTTGACTGTCACTCTGCAGCCTCTAGGACTCAACTGGCTATAGGCATCATGGAGGTGACAAGTTGGAATTTGCAAATTAGCAATCACCACCATACTGCTGTATGGAGAACCAAGAGCAGAATTGAGAATTCCAATCCCCTCCAGGCTATTATTACAGGAATCCAATGCCACAAATGCATTCAAAAACAGATGCCTTCATTAAGGTCTCCCCTTCGCCTCATTGTCATGCAAATTGCCCAAATCAAGGAGTCTAAAAAGTGCCAGAGAGGTGATGGGAGATGCTTAAATAAGTAAGAAGTCAATGTTGAGGGCATTCCTTGATTAATTGGGAGTTATAGCAAAATACAACAGGCTTCAGCCAGCAGGAACTTGCTGACACCGAATTATCTTGGAATACCCTCCAGAAATTTGAGAAACTCCCTCTCTAGCTACTTCTGTAAATTCTTTGTGGATTTTTTTCTCTCACTTTCGCTTAAGGGGTGAAGAGGTAGGGGGATTGGAAAGAGTCACCAGCTGCAAATAGCAAGCTAATTAGCAGAGATGGACAAGGGTGCAGGTTTCTGGGCAGGGTGGAATGGGGTGGACCCATGCACTTAATAATACCCTAAAAGGTTTCAACCTAAAGATATGGGATGGATAGATGGCATGAATAATTCAGTGAGCACAAGGTCCTGAACCCACATTCTCTGTCATAAAGAGGAAAGCCACCAGCCTCAGGTACCAAGTTTCAAACCAATCAGGGCTTCATCTCACTCTTGCAGAGCTTGGTTACTAAGTGCTGTGTAGGTGTGAAAAGCCTTATTACCATGTAATTTTGTTGGGAACAGACTTCCAAAGTACCTGCTTTACTTTATATTCACATACACAAAAAAGATCAAAATGCATTTTATTTCCTAACAATAGCCAATTTGGCTATAATTATTGCAAAAGACTGAATTTTTAAGACCTGGCACCCGAGTGACTCCCCACGCTGCTCCCCTCGATACACGAATATCTTCTTATTTATTGCCTTTCCCATAATGAACTTTGAGATAAACAACAGAAAAAGTAATTTGTTTTTTGACAATGCTGAACCTTTGAATAGAGAAAATCACACAGTTGAACACAGAGCGCAGTCCTGTGTGGTAAGTGGTATCCATGGCAACCAATAGATTTTATGCTAAGTCTGGCCTTTAAAAACATTTCACGTTTACCACTGAGAAAAAGATGGCCTTGATTTAAAAATGATACAACAAGTACCTCGAACGGGCATGCTTTCTGCTCTGGGCTGCAAACACAATTAAGAGGCATCTCCTCAGCGCAGAATCACCTCAATAGTATTTGTGTCATCCTTGACGTACATCACGGCCTGCTTGAAAAAGGAGAGACTGGACGTTTTGACGTTTTGTATTCTGCCGCAAGAGCTGCAGTACTTTGTTTTTTTACTTGTTCTCCTTGCATTTAACACCAGGAGTAAAAAAAGAAAAAAAAAAAAGTAAAAATAGCATGTTGGCCTCTTATCTTAGTCCGTGATCATGGTGACAATGAAAATATTATGGCCTGCTTATCTTGGGAGCAACTCTGATCACACTCCCTTATTATCACGTGAAATAATGGATGGAGAAATACCTACCATTCCAGCTTCAGACCAAGCACCCGAAATTAGTTTCTGTACACATTTAGAAAGTTAGGTACCAAAAATGGAATGCAGTTGCAGCCGGGGCAAGGTGTCCTCTTAATGAGAGATTTGAATAAGAGGAGAAAGGACAAGTCCCCTTCTTTGGAGAGAGAGATTTGATGAATGTTGCGTCAAAGGTAGAAAACACAATTGAAACCCTGGAAAGGAGTTTGTTTTCCTGAGCTGTTTTTAAGTTCTTTTATAGCTTCCTTTCTAATGTGGTGTTTCTATTCATGTAGTGAAGATGGTTGCTATCATGGATTAGATTAGAGGTGTCCCCCAAAAGCTCTTCTGTGAGACAGTGCAAGAGCATTCAGAGGTGAAATGACTGGGTTTTGAGAGCCTTAACCCAATCAGTGAATTAATCCCCTGATGGGATTAACTGAGTGGTAGCGAAGGCGGGTGGGGTGTAGCTGGAGGAGGTGGGCATTGGGGGGGCATGCCTTTGGGGTACATATTTTGTATCTGGAGAGTGGAATCTCTCTCTCTCTCTCTCTCTCTTTCTGCTCTCTGATCATCATGTGAGCTGCTTCCCTCGGCCACACTCTTCTGCCATGATGTTCTGCCTCACCTTGAGCCCCAAGGAATGGAGCTGGCTGTCTATGGACTGAGATCTCTGAAACTGTAAGCCCTCAAATAAACTTTTCCTACTCTACAATTGTTCTTGTCAGGCCTTTTAGTCCCAGCAGCAAAAAAACAAAACAAAACAAAACAAAACAAAACAAAAAACGTGACTAAACCAGTTGTCTTCCATTCCTTAAAATGGGGATTATTTGGACTGACCACACCAAAATTTAGATAGACCCCTCAATGTACTTCTGCTACAAGTGCTTTCAGCTGGATGACTTTTGCAGTTGACAAGTGTCATGGGGTAAATGGGTCCCTGCCCCCAAATTCATATGTGGATGCCCTGTTTGAGAGATAGGCTCTTTACAGAGATGATTAAGTTAAAATGAGACCATTACAGTAGGCCCCCACCCAGTGTGGCTGGTGTCCTCATAAGAAGAGGAAATTTGGATCCACTCAGACATCAGGGACATGTGGGCACAGAGGAAAGAGCATGTGAATGCCCAACGAAGGGGTGGCATCTGAGAGCCAAGGAGAGGAACCTCCAAGCCTATGGACACCTTGATCTTGGACTTCCAGCCTCCAGAACCCTGAGAAGATGAATTCCTGGTGCTTATGGCACCCTGACTGTAGAATTTGTTAAGACAGCCCAATGAACACACTGGGGTGGGGGTGTCCTTTTAGAGAAAGGCTGAATTCTCAGAAGGCCATCAGCACATTGGGGAAGATTAAGGAGAGAAGGTGTTCAGCTCCTCTGTGATCCCTGATGAGTGGTTTTCAGGGTGGGTTGGGAGAAAAGCTGGGGATCAACTTCATAATGCCTCTCCCAGCTCCTCTCACCCATCCATATTTGTCAGTGGCAAATAGAACTGTTTAATGACTCCTCACCCTGAGTTTTGTCAAATCAACGATATTTTTAATTCTCCGACATTTTCCATAGAGAAAAGCTACCTCCTCCTTCACACGGCCAGGTACCTGAGGAGTGACGTAGACCCAAGATGTTGGCAACCAGAAGGAAGTCAGGGCAGGCTGCACTTGGTTCATTACATTCATAAGCTCTGCTTCCTGCCGGGCCCGGGGCCCAGGACCACACATCAGCACCTGCCCAGAGGCACAAGCTATTCATCTTTCTGAGATAATTTTCTTCCTTCAGCCCATAGAGAGCTCCAGGGTATCTATGGCCAGGGAAAGAATGTTGACTGGTTCACACACAGAAACATAAATCACTCTCTCTAGGCCTTGTTAACTTTTACTTATAAACTGTTTTAATGTAGAACTGTCAGGACCCCATGAAAATAATGGGTGGTGACAGGTTTAGGATGAAAATCTTCTCAGGTAGTTAGGACGGCAAGTTGGGTTATAAATTGCTTTTAAAGAGCTGAGGCGTGGACTATGAACTTCATTCATATGCTTGCTTACTCCAAGTGGACACGGAGGAGGCAGCTGGGACAAGGACGTGCCAGCAATTCATCTTAATTATTTGTCAGCAAAGCCATCTTAATAAGAGTTGTCTTTCGTTTTGATTAAAATGACCCTTGGTAATCTCTAAAGGGTCTTGTCTGAAAAACTCCTTGCATAGGAGAAGTCAAGTCTTCTAGGGTTGGGATTTTATGTCTCAAGCAAGGAGGACTAAATCAGAAAAAGGTATCAACTGAGATAAAGAAATAATTCAGGTGTCCAACTGCATTGGTACATCAGTAAGTCTCAGAAGATCGCCTTTGCTTCGGTGCCAGGACATCAGTGGCTCATAATTTCTTTCAAAACTTGCCATATCTGCGGATTGGCTGGACAGGAACGGCTGTGTACTCACAGGGAGGAGGGCCCTTGAAGCAAGGCCAGGCCTGTCATTGTGCGGCGCAGAGAAGACCAAGGCTGTGCTGCATGGCTTTGGGGCCAGGATGTGCAAAGGTGAGCCAAGCAAACACTAGCCGTCCACAGGCACGGAGAAGCAGAGTTTTCTCAGGGGACCAAGAAGAGTGAATGTGCATGGGGTGAGTGAATCGTGAGTGGAAATCAGAGCAAGAAACGGACTAGGTGTGTGGTGGGAGGGAAGAACTGACTCACACTCTGGAACCTAGGCCCCTAATGTAGGACAGACGACGCTGGACACTGACGAGTTAGCAGAAAGCAGTTTCATTGGCTGCAGCTGGTTCAGAAGGGGGGCTTTCACCAGAATCAATTCTTTCCTCTGAACCCTGAGTCCAGAAATTTTTAAGACTTTACATCCAGTGTGCAGGGAGTGGGGGTAGATTGGAGACTCACAGTTTGCAGAAGTCTACATAGAAGTAGGGGTCTTTTTTCTTTGAGTTCCCAGAGAGTGCTTTCTAATTTTTTTTGATTGTTCAGAGATTTTTACACAGTTTACCACGAAAGCAGAAGTGACATCTGAAGCCCATGGCCAAATCTAGGTATTCTAAGACAGCACAACAGGAAATAGGAAGCCTAAACACATTTGAACTGTTTTGTAGAAATTCTTGCTGATAGGCTAAGGACAATTATGGTGAGGGTCTCTGGAGAAGTTTAATTAAGATTTTTAGTGGAGGCATGGATACCACTGCACCAGGAATTCCAGAATCCCATTCCTCCTGGGAATCTCGTCTCAGTCCTTGGAGAAAACACAGGAGCACAATGGTCTCATAGATGCTGCCTTAAGAGGTCCAACTACCAGACTCTGCCATTCATTCATGTATTTATTCATTCATTAACAAGCAGTTACTGTGCACCCACCACGTGCCACCCTAATCCAGCACCTGGGACACTTCTGTGAACAAAATTAACAAAACAAACAAAAATCTTTCTCTGCACAGACCTTATGACTCCACATAAAGCCTCATCCATCAGATGGGACCAGGGCCCCTTGCAAGGTTGGTTCCTGGACACTGGAGTTGCCTGAGAAGAGCCACTGGGGAAATGCTCGCCAGGAAATGAGCTGAGGCTGGTTGGCTGCCTCAGATCCCACTCACGCTTCCGGGTGGGGATGCTTGCCTGCTTCTTGGAGAAGCTCTACAATTCAATAACAATTCGCTGGGATGTTTCTGACTTTTAAAACATGTAACTATAGTTACAGGGCTTCTGAGAACCATCTGCTAGACTTTAATTTGCTTCTTAGGACTGAGAGCATCATAAATCATGCAATAACACATTCAGGAACATTCTTTCCTCCATATTTGCAGCTTTAAAAAATCATATGTACTGGTATCAACTTTCTTTTCCATTCTATTCTTGATAGATTCCTCTCCCACAATTTCTCACGGATGGACAGGAATGAAATGGAATCTCACTAATATGGTACATACTGTCACTAATATGTTACACTGTGTGGAAATAAAGAGTGATTTGGAATATTTTTCCATAGGAATTTTAAAGTGTTTTCCCTCTATGAAATTTATAAGGCTGTTTCCATGTAATTCCAGAGGGTCATTCACAGATACCCAGAGCCACAATAGAAAGATCTACAGAATGAATATCTATGGCCTATAAGTGGAATTAGGTAGGAACATTAGACTTCCAGTCCACTATCATTAGGAAACACTTTATATTTCCAGTAATCAAATCCTCCATTTAGCAAAGATTTGTTCAGCATCTGTACTGTGCCAAGCCCAGTTTACCTCCAGGAACTCCAAATTTAGTGGAGGGGAAACATGTAATTACAGAAATTCCATAAAACATATTATGAAATGAAGAAGTATAATTCAAGGTTCTAGGAATGTACAAAGGTAGAAGACTTGAACTCTACCTGGCATGTGTTTCCCCGAGGAAGGGACATTTGAACTTCCTTGAAGAATCCCCAGCAACTATAAACAGCACATGTAAAAGTCAGAGGGCAAAGAAAGGGCCTGGAACACTTCAGCAACTGCAGCACATCAGCAAGACTGGAGGCCAGGGTTCGTATCACAGAGTGATGAGAGGTGAGGCTTACGATACTGAGGGAAGCCAGGTCATAGCAGATCTTTTCAACTCTCCTGGGGAATTTGGACTTGATCTTACAGATAACAAGCTGTCTTTGAAGGAAGTTGACCAGCTTCTATTACTGTAACAAATGTTTGAGATAATCAACATATAAGGAGAGAAGGTTTATTTTTTACTCACAGCATTGGAGGTTCCAGTTCATGATCAGTTGGCCCTATTACTTTGGGTCTGTGACCAGGTAGCACATTATGGCAGGAACAGATGGTAGAACAAAACTGCATACCATGAATCAGGGAGCAGAAAAGAGAGAAGAGGCCAGAATCCCAAGATCTTCATTGAGGACTTGCCTCCATTGACCTAAAGACTTCCCACAAAGCCCACCTCTAAAAGGCTCCACCTGGGGACCAAGCCTGTAAGACAAGGGCCTGTGGAGGACACTCAACAGCCCAACCACAGCAATCACTTTTTGCTGATTCCATCCACAGTTGCTCACTCCATGCTCTATGGATTAGTGAAGTTCCAAGATGGAGCACTCTCTTCCTAGGACACGGAGACAAGTTAGTGTACCCATCTGAGGATCAAGCCTCCATCTCAGCTTCATGGCTCTGTGTTTTTAGCAGCTTCTTTGAGTTGGAAAAATAGTGCAGTCATCAAGGAAAGGAAGGGGCTTATCAGGTAAACAAGAGGCAAATGGAACCTCTGTACCCAGTGAGAAGCTTGAAATCCAGCTTAGGAAAAGTCTATCAGTACCTTTTTGGCCTCAGAGACCTGAGACTCCTACATCTGAGGCCCACTGACCTAGAGCAACTCCCTTAGGAAATTCCCTAAACCACATAATATAAAATCTGCCAGACAAAAGCTGGGGAGGGGGAGCTAACTCCAACTAATACATTCTAGGTTTTTGTTTTTATTTTTGTTTTTCTCTCTCTCGTAGCACTTTAAGAAAAAGTCATATAACGAATAATGTCCAAGAAATATATTTCTTTAGATCCTGCCTGAACTACTTTCAGATATGATGAGATGCTATTCTGCTTTATTTAACAAGCTTGGAAATGAGGAGTAAATGAGTCGATATGATTGGAGGATTTTGAAACCCTTTCTTTAAATGGCACTCATTTGTTTTATAGTCTGGATGGGATGAAATTTAGCAAATCCAACTTGCCTTTCAATGTGGAGAAGATTGGAGTCTGTTGACTGAACATTTCTACTTGGAATCTCTCTCACAGCTTTACTTCAAGCATCAATCAATTGCTCCGGATGCTCTAAGTTTTTTTTTTTCACCGCCATTTGCTGACTTCCATGATGGAGGTATTTTAGAAGAAAGTGGGCATTGGTGGATTGAAAAGAGCCCTGTCAGTACTCCCAGTTCCACTCTGGGCTCTGTCAGTGTCTTGATTTGTAGGGTGGGACAAAGCACTTAACCTTTGTGTCTCCAAAAGCAAATGATGAATTCTGTCCCATTTACATTGTTTATTAACAGATGGGGGTTGCTCATGATTAACTGCTCTGTTCCCTCTTTTCTCTGCTCTTAAATGCCTGCCTCACAGGGGACCGCTAGGTAGAGATGTGTGGCTTGCAGAGTTTTGGATACAGTGATCAGCAAATGTCCTGATGGTAACGATGATGGTGGACTCACTGGACTTTGCAGCAAATGTCAAACTCCTTGCAGTATGGAAGGTGAGCCCTGTCTGTTCTGAAGTGCTGGAGGAAGCTGTGCAAGCTAGACAAGGAAAGTGGGGGTTCATCCAAACCGAGCATACCCCACTTTCTGTCTTGCCTACAGATGCCACTAATCACTAAGTTGGTTCAGAACCCAATGGCAGGTCAGATCTGCCATTCTGAGAGATTAAATCAGCTAAGTGCTGTTGACACTACACCCAGTGGGGGTTCTTGGACCTGGCAAAACACTTGTCACTAATATCTCAGTCTCTGAGGAGAGAAGCCCTGTAGTCCTGGAGCATCTGACTCTCCATTCCCCACTTCCTTTGGGAATCTCTTTGCAGGTCTTCTCACACAGCAGAAAAGGATATTTTTTTCCAGTACTAGGGGTCGAATTCAGGGTTGTTCTACCACTGAGTTGTATCCCCAGCCCTTTTTATTTTATTATAAGACATGGTCTTGCTAAGTTGCCCGGGTTGCCCTCCAACTTACAATCCTCCTGCCTTAGCCTCTTGTGTAACTGAAATTACAGGCTTATGGCAACATACCTGGATCAAAAGATTCTTCTTTATCCCTCATATCTTAAAAGATGAACTAAAATCTCTCACCGTGTTCTCAGGTACCCCTGAATACATATGAAATGACAGGGAAATAGTTAGGGTTTCCTACAAATCAGCATTTTCCAAGATTTCCCACAGAACACTAGTTCCCTGCATGCTCTTCAAATTGGATTTCTCAAGTAACTTTAAGAAACACTTTCAAAAATTATGAACTGAGTTCTGGGGGCACAATGATGAACAAGTCATTCAGTGTCTGAACTCTCATGAATCATGGCACAAGGTAAGATTAGAGAAAAGATGGAGGGTGGATCATGTAAGTTCTTGCAGACTGGGATAAGTACTTGGCTTCTATTCTGATTAGAACAGGCAGCCTGCGTTTTTTATCTTTCTGTTGCTATAACGAAATACCTGAGATAACCTACTTACATTTGACTTAGGTTTTGGAGCAGATCACTTAGCCCCAGTGCTTTGGGCTTGTGATCAGTCAGCACATCATGGCTTACTTCATGGCTGGAATGCAAAAAAGAGAGAGGAAGAGGATAGAGTCCCACAGTCCCCCTGGAGAGCATGCCCCCAATGACCTAGGAACTTCACCTCTCAAAAATTCTACCTCTCCCAGTAGTACCACTCTAGGGATCAAGCCTTTAATATACGGGCCATGAGGAACACCTAACCAAGCCATGGCGGAGTCATTGGGAAGTTTCAAGCAGCTTTTATCCAGTGTACAGTGGAATCTTATGCCCTTGGTAACTTCTGACAGGAGGAAATCTGTCAGGCTTTGTTTAACCCAATTCTCTAATAACTTATTCCACTTCTAATTCCTATTAGCACATTGGAAAATACAAATTGGAACTTAAGAGGATTCTTTGGCTCATTCTGATGTCCTTGCCCATTAGGCCTTTTTGACAGTAAGATACTGTCCTGACCCAGGGCTTTCACCAAAAAAGCATCCCAGGTTTGAACATTGGCCACTTCCATTTTTCTCCCCACTCCTTCCTTTTGCTCACAATGTTGCATTATTATTGTTTGAATACATTTATTTCTTCCTGGATGTTGGTGGGATAGGCTAACTGCTCTCATTAATAGACCTTAAAAGGATATACTGGCTCAAACTTCATAGCAATTTATTTCTTCTTGGTTTCATAACAGTGCAGGGCAGTTTAATAAGTCAGCAGCTATTCTTCTTCCACACAGTCATTCAGGGACCCAGGCTGATGGACGTTTTGCTGTTTTCAATATGTGGTTTCCAACTTGCCCTGGGACTCATCTTCATCCCTACCCAGACAACACAGGAAAAGAGACTGGAGAAGTTTGTGTACCTGGATGGAGTCACGGGTCAAGGCAACGAGACATCCAACACCTCTGCTCCCATTAAGAGCCAGAAATTGCCCCGTGGCTTCATCTACTTGCAAGGAGGTTAGGAAATGTGGCCCCTGGTTGCATTGCAATGACATTCTACAGTGTGGAAGGGTTGCAGAGGCTGTTGGACAACTACTGATTTCTGTGACACACCCAGTCTATGACCAGCTCTTTGGAGGAAAAATAAGTTTTAATTCATTTATCTTTATGGGCCTCATAAATATATCATGGCCCTGTTATAAAATACACAGTCATTTACAGAGATAGTGGTCAAATTTGAAGTTCCATTTTCCCCATGATTTATCCAAAGGAGGCCTCAAGCAGAGGTGAATTTAATGATGGATATAAAATTTTCAGGGTTTTGTCTGCAGGTGAGGAAAAGTTCCTTCTACAGTTCTTCTTTTTTTTTTTTTTTTTTTTTTGCCTGGAACCTCCCAAAGAAGCCTGAATGCTGTCAAACATCTTCTGGGTCATCAATCACACAGAAACACCATGAGCACTAAATCAATAGAGCTTCTAATTTTTGAAAAAGTGGTAAGGTGCTTATGAAATCCTGCTGGGGAAAAAGAAGGCCACTGGCAGCTTGCCCCATTTATCCTGATTCCGATTCATGCTTGGAGGCTCCTCTGCTCCCTGGAAGCCCTTTTGCTCAAAGGCACCAGGGAAAAGGCTGAAATCAGCAGTCCTTGGACCCCTGATTTCCCCATATTATCTTGTTCCAACCACAGTTCATTTTGCAATTGGAACTGACTGGGGAGAGGCATTTGCAGTGTTGCTCCTTTTCTGGAGGAAGAAGAAGAAGAGGGAGCAGGACAGAAAGAATATTTATCATCTGGGACACCTTCCCTCCCAAATGTGATCATTATACCTTTTCAGAGAAATAAAACATTTTAGATGCCTGGAAATTGTATGATCTGGACATTTTAAATGCATAACTAACACTCCACCATATGATTTCAAAGCAAAGAACTTCCTTGAGCAGAAACACCCCCTGTACTCTCGTCCTCCAAGCTTCTCAGTGTCACCAGTTTATTATCCACAGGCAAAGTCAGCTCCACGCTCTGGGATTTCTCTATCAGAAAAGTAGGGTGAGAATGTGTTTTTCTTTTTTGCAGCACCACAGTGAGGAGAGGCGCCAGCAGTTTAATACTCCAGACTCACGGTCTGTTGAACCAGTCTTGCAAATTTCAACAGGGCTAGATATCAAAACCGCCCTTCACGGACCAGGGAGAGTTAAGTGGGAGAGAGATAAAAAGATATGACATAAATGATCAAAGCAATAAAATTCACTGCTCAATTAGTCAGTCAGGGAAGCAGAAGGTGGAGGGGCTTGGTGGTGGACAAGGGTGTATTTACTCTCTGGGGATCCTGTTCATTTCTCAGCATCACCCTGACCCTCTGGACTTGGCTGCAGAATTCAGGCTGGTTGTTAATTTGGTAGGAGGTCCACCTACCCACCCACCCCTCTTTCTCATTACTTGAAAACATTAGCCAGTTAAATGAAGAATATTCATCATCTTATGCAAATCGTGCCTCTCTGTTTTGATGGCCATAGGAGCAAACAGCCATGCACCTGCTCCAACTATTACTGATAATTTGGGTTTCTTTCATTTTCCCAAGATAACACTATAGGCTACTCTGACAGCAAAAGTCCTTTAAGATTCATTGGGAAACTGCTAGAAACACATATGAATGTACTTTTAAAAATAGGTTTAACAGGAAATACACAAGTCCTGACATTTGATGTTTTTGACAGATACTCCTGGCCTGACCCTGGAGGGTGTTCTAGGAAATCGGAAAGTAGGGCAAAATTAGATGTGCCCCAGAAAATCTGGGCTGTCGTCAAGAAAGGGCAATTTATATTTGGAGGAACTGGTGTATGCTAATAGCCACTTTTGAATTTTTCCAATCTGATCTAAATTAGCCCTCGTTCTTCCAAGGTCTAACTACCTAATGAGAACAATTATTTCTGGATTTCAATTAAATTGAATTAAAGAAGTATTTTATTTGTTTTTATTTGTAATTTTTTATTATAAAAGTAATATAACTACATCATAGAGACTATGAAAATATATGGGGGGAACAAAGATGCCCATAATCCCCCTGTGCTAACGAGACCACTGTATCCCTCCCGGTGTAAGAGAACCAACATGTAAGAATGTCGTGTCTAACACATCTCTAAGTGTGACGAAACAGTTGACCACAGAGGCGAAAGCAAAGAGTCAGAGGCTTGCAGGCTGGCTGGGAGACCCTAAACTGCATGCAACTCAGCAGAATGAGACAGTCCTGAAAGATGGTACAGGACTTTTAAGGGAAGACATGACAAAGGGTCCAGGAGAGCCCCACAAGGTCAGAGTCAATGAGGAGCCCCTCAGAGGATGTGGGGGAGGTTACTAGAGCCTGGATAGAGCTAATAAATGAATCCAACCTATTTGCAAGGAACAAGAATTTTGGCCAAAGGATGGAAATGAAGTAAAGTCAGATGTAAGATTTGATAAAAAGTGCAAGCCCTTATGGCATAGCCTGGAAAGTTCTTGTGAGAAGGAATTCTAATATCTGGCTCACCAGCACAGCATCTGTCACATAGTAGGTACTTCATACATGGTGATTCCGTTATTCACTTATGTATTTCTAGGGACCCACTTAGTGCCGAAAAACAAAAAAGGAAATGCCCAATCGATAGTTTTTGATTGACTAAATCAAGGAAAGGGTGAAGTCAGATCATAGAAGGTCTCACCTGTCTTCTTTGAGACCTGCAGGAATCTTCCAATTCAAGGATCATGAGGGACATGCTCTGGCACTCTTTCAGTTGGGGTTGGGGACGACACAGGATGAGAACAGGAGTCAAGAAAGGTGGATGTGGCGGTAGAGAGGGTGAAGGATTGGAGAGGGGCATGGAGAACAGTTAGGAAATTCTTGTAACGGTTGAGGAGAGGATGCAATAGGCCCCTGGAGGAATGGAATGGCAGAAAAATGGAAAGTGATAGGGAGAGATGTGGGAAGGAGAAGCTGGGAGAGTAACTGAATATGGGAGGAAAGTCTTCAAGAAAGCAGAGTCAAAGCTCTCTTGGGAGGGAAATGGAAATCTCATTTCAGAATCTCTTGGAAATCTGGGAGTATCTGTGAGGAAAACTGAGTAGTCAAAATTGAGTCATCTTGGAGGAGAAAGGATATACGCCATTTCTAAATTATTGTGTCCAGAGTGACTTGGGGACATTGAGACCAAAACACTGGGCATTGGCACTACATCTAGGCTTATTCCAATGGTCCTCTTTAGGTCCACAGTTTCCAAACATTTTTCAACCTCTTCCCTTGTCAGCAAAATTTGTTTCAATATACACCCCATGATTTACCATTACTATTTATTATGAAATTGTACAGATACTACCAGGCCAACATATTACACACAGTATCAACGATTCATAAAAATTAGGAATTAAAAATAAAGAGAGGATTCCATTCCACAGAACAATATTTTTAAAAAATTTGCCAATGCTCTGGCTTAATTTGATCAGCTCATGCTAATAGTCCAAAGAGCCGGGAACTCTAAGGATAAAGTTTTTGTGAGTGATCAAGAATACGAATTCATCTTTCACATATCCTTTTCAAATATTTCAATTTGAATCTTGGCAAAACGTTACATCGTGATTGCTTGTTGTTGGAGTCCAGCCGAGGGAGAGCTTGTACCTGGAGTGGAAGGGCCAGCCCTGTTGCTCTTACTACTTGCCTGTCCTTGTATTATTAGTAGGGTGGACACATGTCCCAGCTTGCTTAGCACATTCCAGTTCACACCTGTTTCCTGGTGTCATGATGAATAGTGTCCCCTTGTCCCTTAGGAGTGTCCCTGTTTGGGTGATAAATTAGAAGATCTCCCTAATTACTGCAATTATCTTCAATGCATAGTTTTACCTCAAGAAATATTTTAAGCCAACCTGTCCAACTTGTGAAAAACAAATGATACAATCCATAAGTCCCCTGAATGGGCACCTATAATCACAATACGCCGCCACGGGCTGCAGTTGCCTCTGTGAGTGAGGGACACACTGTCACCTCTTCCTTGTGTGGCTAGCCGTTCAGCCCTCGAGGGCCACCATACACCGCACAAGATCTGTGACTTACTTTTAGACTAAGCAAAGAATTCTTGTTCACACATACAGGAATTATTAATAAATCTGAATTTGTCTTAGTTTTGCATAGAAAATAATTAGATGTCCCTTAGAACACTCTGCCCTGGAGTTCCTGTGCACCCATGGGGATATGGACTTTGGGCTCTGCCTCATTCCTGTCTCTGTCTTCAGGGCTTAGCCCTGCATCTGGCAGATAGGAGATGTTTAGTGTGTTCAAGTAAGAATGAATGAATGAATGAAGAATGACAGACTTGCATGAATGAAATTCAGGTGAGATGCCCAATGGGTAGTGACGAAGAAAGAAAAGAAAATTTACTATATTTTTCTTTTCATCACTCTTTCTTATAACACTTGGAGGTGTGCTTTATTACTACATCCTTACAGATGAGACCAAAGCTCAAGAGGATTGCATAGCTTGTCCAAGGCAGGCGTCGAGGCCTGCTCGGTCTGACTTCAAGCCATATTCTTTCCTGGATTTGGCAGCACAGAGGTGATATTCGAAGGCCGGCACATGAGTGGGTTCTTCAGTGCAGAGGAAGTACATCCAAGGAAGCAGAGGGTCAGCAATTGACTTTGGGAAATTGTCTACAGGTAAGGACCAGGGAGGGGAGTGACCAGAGGGGTGTGAGGGACACCAGGTAAAGAGCTGGGTGATGACTCCTGCTGAGGGAGGAGAGAAGCTCACCAAGAAAGGAAGCCTGGTGTGTTCTAGGCTTGTACTGAACCAAAGAAGTGGGGGCTGTGAGAAAGAGGTACTGGTGGTCTCTCAGAGTGGGTTGTCATCAGACAAGGAGAGGATAAAGCCCACACTGCAGGGGTTAAAATCAAACTGGCTGAAAAAGAAAAGCATAGAGGAGGACCACACAATTATTGAGAAAGCTTCTCACTGAAAAGAAGCTGAGGGTCTGAGAGAGCCAGGCAATATTTTCTCAAGTCCAGGGAAAGGTGTGCATGTGCGAAGGAGGTAGCAGAGATGGTTGGTGTTCACTGAACAGGTTTCCCAGCCTCCTTTGCAAATAGATGGAGCCATGTGATTATTTCTGGGATGATGTGTAACTTTGGGTGGAGGCTAGTAAGAGCCGATATGCCTTCTCCATCACCCTCTGTCCCCCGTGTCAGATAACATAACTTCAAGATGGAGGAGAACTGTCAACCCTTATCAGACTTTGCGAACATGAGATAGAAACCTTTGCTTTGTTAAGCCACTGAAATTTTGGGTTGTTCTCTCATAAAACAGCTAATATAATTATTGTGTCTAAGAAAAGGATGAACTGAGAGAGAAAGAAGAGATAAGTCTGGGAGCAACACTTGTCAGGATTCAGGGAAGAATAGAATTTAGGAAGGAGAACAGTTTTTGACCTGGAAGTTGAAGAAAGGCTGAGAGGAAGAAAGGGAGAAAGCCTGAGGGGTTCTGGAGGAAGCAAAGGTGAGAGACTGACCCTGAGCTCACTTGGCAGGGAGGGGACTTGGAGCTGGAGAGGCAAGGTCTGAAGCAATCTCTGTCAGACCTATGCCAACTGGAGCATCAGTGAGGGATTATCAAAGCCCTGCAGAACTTGAATTTGCCCTCAAGAAAGCTATAAAGAGTGGGAGAATGTCCAGAAGAGAAGAACTAAAGTGATCAAGGAAATGTGATTCTTGTATGAGGAGAAGCTGAAACGATTGGAACTCTTCAGCCTGGAAGCAGGAAGAGGTGATCAAAGGATTCCTATCATGAAGGAGCCAGAGGGGAGGGAAGAGGCTGTCTGACTTGCTGAAACTTCAAAACCATACAGAGCACATCCTGAGAGCTGAAAGAGGTAGTTATAAGGTAAAAACCCAAAACACAACATTCTAAGGCAGGTTCACTATTGGCATAAGGTATGGTACAAATGTAAATAAAAATGTAGCAAGAAACCGACTTCGGAGACTGGATTTCCAAAAGTTTGTACAGACAGGACATGTAAACAAATAAGGATTTTGCATGGTCAAAGGCAGAGTGGAAAAGAATGTGGTTTTGAGACAGAGAAATCTGGTTGCCTTCCATTTTTCACCCAACAAATATTTACTGAGCATCTATTGTGTGCCACAAGTAAGCTGTACTGTGGGTCCAGTGGTTTTCCCGACCTGGAGATCCTGGAAGCCATGTGTTATACACAGCATGGCTTCAAAATGGAGAAAGACCACCTAATGCATAAAAGTTCTCTGCCTTCACAGGGTTTGCAATCCACTTGAGAAGGTGGATAGCAAACAAATGATTGCAGAAATAATGATTTAAGTTATAATTCTGATATATGCCCCCAACGAGGAGGCTAGTAAGAGCTGATGTGGCTTCGCCATCATCCTGTGTCCCTGATTTGGTGCCCCTGGTGGCCACCTGTTCCAAATAGCCTAGCTTCAACATGGAGGAGAGTCACCCAACCCTTAACAGAATTTGTGGGAAAAAATCTAGAGGGATCGACCTAATCTGGGTGAGTGAAGGAAGGTTTTCTGGAAGGAGTGACACTTAAGCTGAAATTTACAACACCAATAAGAATTGTCAAGTGAAGCAGGAAGTGAAGACTGTTCTAGGCAAAAGAAAAGGCAGGAGTGACGGTCCTGAGGTTAAGTTCCTTACTGTCTATCTTAGTTTGCTTTGTACTACTATGACAGAATACCTGAGACTGAGTGATGTATAAAGAACAGAAACTTATTTTTGGCTCAGAGTTCTGGAGGTTGGAAAGCTCAGGAGCTTGCTGTTAGCATCTGGCAATGGTTTCTAACTGTGTCATCCCATGGTGGAAGGAAGAAATGCAAGAGGGTGAGAGAAAGACAAATTTATTCTTGTAACAAACCTGCTTATGATAATCAACCGATTTCCATGAGAACAGCATTACTCCACTCATGATGCAGGAGCCTGCTCACCTCCCATTAGGTTAGGCCCTACCTCTCAACACTGAAGCACTGGGGAGTAGGCTTGGAACACATGAGCTCTCAGGGACATGGGCAAACCAAATCAGTCTCTCTGTGCCTTCTTTTTCCTCCCTGGAGTAAATGCTGCTAGTGACCCACACCAGGCCACGACTCAATCCAATGGCTGCTGGGAGGGTCAGCTGCCTCTTTGGGAAATTTATCCTCTGGCATCAGCTGAAAAGCCAGAGAGGCTCAGATACTCCATTCCACCTTGGCTCTGGGCAGGTGAGAAGGGGAGGGTGCAGCTCAAGCCAGGCACTGTCCAGAGCAAGGGACGCACAGCCAGCCCTAGCCTTGTCAAGCCTTAGGGCATGTGTGGGATGACCTGAGTCTGGACTTCGACAGAAACCACGCCTTTGCGTGACTCCCTCTCCTGGGAGAGCTCCTTCAATGACCACCTACACAAAAGTCCTGTCCCAGGATCTGCTCCTGGGAACCAGCAGAATGGTTACATTAAATGAAACCGTGGAGTGAAAGAACCAGAGCCACAGATTGGCAGCCACACAGGAGGGGCCCTGGGCTGAGAAATGGCACTGGCAGGGTGGCCCAGGGAGCACTCCCTGGCACCTGGGTACCTCGTCTTGTGCAAGGACTTTCACTGTTCCGTGACAAAGTCCATGCACATCCATTGTTTAGTTTGGCTTTCAGAACAATCCCTCGAAGGAGAGAGGATCAGGCATGATCCCAGGCCGCATGGTCCAGACCAGGAGTGCCCGGATGGGACAGGTTAGCTGACTTGCTCAGGCTTACCCCTGAGTATTGCTGGGACTCTGTGACCAAGGCCGCCCACTGTTGATCACTGTCCCTGCAAAATCCAAGCACAGGAAGAGATGAAGGATTTGCTTGACAGGAAGTGGCATTTTTATGCTCCCGTGGATTTGCTCCCATCTCTGCTAATTCAACCTTGAGGGCGAACGTGTTAATCATGTGAAATGCTCACACCACTTTTCAAAAAGTCCGTCTGTGCTTTCTCAGGTCCAAACCAAATGGTATGTGCTGGTTTCCTTTTACTTCTGTGATTCCTCCTCCTGCCCTACCTCTCAAGTGCAACCACCTGAAACCCTTCAAGTTCAGCTAGTGGGTAAAAATCTAAAGCAGAAAAGAAATGAAATGGTTTGGATATCCTTTCAGTTAGGGAATTAAGGAGGTCTTAAGAACCATGGCCTCTCAGAAAAATTTGCTGAAAGGGACCTAATGATTTCAGGAAATGGGTCCCACCACCATGCCCTTCATCTGAGAGCTTGGAATAAGAGGGTAGGGGAAGCTTGTGAGTCACTGTCTGGCCCTGAAGTTCCACAGGCAGCAGGACGAATGCTTTGGTATTTGCGTGATGGCCTCGGATTTTTTTCCTTTCCTTCCTCCAAAACAGGACTTTCATTTCTTGAGAGTTAATTTCCTTCAGCAGCTTATTCTCCATCTGAAGTCACAATCCTCTTTGGGGAAGCAATCGGTTATTGTGTAAAGGATTTTGAAGTTACATACTAAGGCTTATGACTCTATTTGGTGAGTAAGAAGCAGTGTCGGGAGAACTCTTAAGCACCAAATACTCAGTTTTGATGAAAATGTTCCTCATGGAGATAAATAAAAGAAGGGACAGTAAAATCTATGAAGTTGTGATAGATGGGGGAATTGCTAATGAGAACTTCTTCCAAATATGGCAGATTGCTTTATCTAGTGAGCATCACAATGTATTCCTGCCCTGTGTCCAGGGACACCCAGGTTATAATTGAGCTTTGCTGATTTTATGAAACTCTTGGTTCTCCTTATTTTTATCACATTGCTGTGGCCATAAACTTAATCCTGCCCTGCTGACCTCACAAGGCTTGAACGAAGAACAAATGAGAAAGGTGATTTGTCAAAACAAAACAAACCAAGAAATCCACCGTATTTTGCAAAGACATCTCTTACATGGGCAGTGACACTTTCTCACCATGGAACAGAAAGACCCCAGCAGGCTATTGCCACAGTCCCAACTGCTGGCATCTTGACAAGGGTCTACACGAGCTCCACCTTATTTCAACACTGTGCAAGCCTGACCAGAACAACACGAAATATTCACTTAGGAAATTCAATGCAGAATGCAAAGAGGTGGGAAAATGGCAAATTTCAAAATGTTGACCATTCAATGTCTTTCAGCACTGTTTAGTTTTTTACAGAAGCTATCTGCAATCAGACAACGTGGGCCCAAAAATTAGAATGGTAACTTAAGCCTGGCACAACTTCTCAGGAACCATGCCCATCTCTGCCCATGGTAGGTACTTACATTCTCCTGTTTTGCTCTCTGAGTTAATTCACTCCACATAGAAGAGTGTCAGAACCTCACAGAACCCCCTTTTCTGTTTTCTTAGGGCTCACAGTGGCTTCCAGCCAAATGGCACTTGGAGCAGTCTTATTTTTTGGTGTAGAAATAAACTCCCAAGAAAAAGAATTCCAACACACCCTGGAACCACAAGACTCCATCAGACCATAAATTGCTGAACCACTAATAGAAGGGCCTGAACTCCAAAGCCCTGAAGTCCATGTCCCTCCTACTCAGACCCATTTGCTGTGGCACATAATTGGATGTTCATTAGAGGAAAGACACATTATTGTGCTCTTCGTGAAAGGGTTTATTCGTATTTCATCTGCATTAAAGTGAATTTTCAACCACCATGAGCTCTTATCAGCTGTTATGAATCATTTTTCAAAGTCAGCAGTGAGGGTCCCATTTATCCAAAAGCCCACGTCCAATGCTCAAGTGGCTGGATTTTTCCTCCACAGTCACCAGAGATGCTCTTAATGATGACTGCAAGGTGCCATGAGATCCTGAAGGACCTGTAGAATCAGCAAAGATTAAATAGCACTCACCACAGGCTCAGGATTAAGTGTGTGTGATTTTGTTATAATTCATTGCAAAAATGATAACTTTTTGTTGATATAGAGGTAACTCCAGGTTAGATAAAATATTAGCCAACAATCCTATTATCCCATCGTCAAATAAGGAACAAAAACCAACTGATATCTTTCAACAATAGGAAGTAGAAGAACATTTAAAACAAATCACCAAAGGAGTTGGGGCTTTGATTTTTTTTTTTTTTTAATGGAAGCATTCATGATGGGTATCCCTATTCACAGTCCTAAGGCAATACAGACACACACACACACACGCACACGCACACACACACACACACACACACGGCTTCTTCTGAGCACACAAAACATGGTCTCTGGGGGCCAGGGGTTTTCCACTGACCTACAGGGAGCAGGTCAAGAAGTGGTTAGATCACAGCTCTGATCATAAACCCCCAAGGAGGCCCATTCTTACCCGGCTTTGTTCCCAGCCCAAGAGTGACCCAAGTCCTTCTGCTTTTACAGAGATGCCCTGTATTTCATCATGGGAAGTTCTGCAGACCTGTCCCTCTGGGGTCCTTAGCACACTGGCCTGTGGGAAGGTCCTGAGGCCAGCTAGATCCTTGTGTCTTAAGATGACTCCAGGCAAACCCTCACCCTCAGAGTAGATGGCAGTTGAGCAGGTGCCAATGTCGTCCTAGATAACAGGATGTACCAACCGACTTTTCAGTTAACAAAGAATATGAGGTAAATGCATGGACTTTGGTGTTAACCAGACTGGTTTAAATCTCCTTTTTACCATTTACCAACTGTTAAGTTACTGCATAGCTTCTCAAAACCTACATCTTCTCATTTGTTCAATAAGAATAAGAACAGTACCAATAATATCCACTAGCTGAGTCACTGTGGATTAATGAAATAAGGTCTGCTCCATCTTTGGCTTCGAGCCTGACATAGAGTAAGACCCTCACCAAGAGTGACTATTATTCTTATCTGGCAATCTTCCACAGTCATATAGACATGAATCCATGTGCAGGCTTCCTTTATCTTTACTGATTTAATAGCCTAAAATCATTTCCTCACTCATTATTATAATAGCAATCATTATTGCAATTACTGTTTGCTCATGACACTTCACATTATTATAATTATTATTTTTATTCTGCTCTCACAAATGTCATTAATAACTACCAACCATTAGTTGTCATTAATAATTACCAACTTTGTGACATCCCACCCTGATACTCAGAATAAATGAGAGTTTGTTTTATTAGTACCAAGGGCCAGCCATCAGTGAAGGATATGTCTCCACTAAACAAACAAACAAAACTTGCCTGGAATATTGTAGGTAAGTTTGTTTTCTGCCCTGAAATAATCACAGTAACTCACTAACTTTAATGCCTGACCTGAAATATCAGAAAAGACTGTGTTCTGAAGGAAAACGTCTCAAAGCTATGAGGGGTGTGTGAAATCATGTGCACTGGAACGGCTGTGCCATCCCCTGTTCTGTCAGGCAACATTCTGGAAGAAATAACTGGTTGATTGGTTTTAAAGCTCCATGAAATATCAGCTTCTTTTAGTAAACTCTCCATAATGTGCACATGAGTATATAGGTATACTAGTGAAATCTCATTAATTTCCACATTTTTCCAAATTACTTTAGTTACTCTGTGTGTGTGTGTGTGTGTGTGTGTGTGTGTGTGTTAGTTTCCCGTTGTTATAACAAAATGCCAAAGGTTATCAACTTTTAAAGAAGAAAGGTTTATTTTGGCTTAATGCTTCAATTCATTGTTGGCCACATCACTTTTGGGCCTGTGGCAAGGCAACACATCAGGGCAAGAGCATGTGGTAGAGAAAACTGCTCACCTCATGGCAGCCAGAAAGCAAAAAGAGAGACAGGAAGCTGCCAAGGTCCCAATATCCCCTTCCAGGACATGAACCGAAGGACCTAATTCCTTCCCACTAGGACCCACGTCCTAGAGGTTCCACCATCTCCGAGTAGTGCCAAGACTGGTGACCAAGACTTTGGCATGTGGCTCTTTGGGAGACATTTACAATCCAAACTATAGCACTGGGATTTAGCTAAAATTAAATACAGCATAATGATACAGAAATCAGACTGCGGGGCTTCTGCTTTCTAGGAAAGAAACTACAATGAAATGTGGCTTCACTTGAGCTCTGAAGTGACAGATCTTGAGAGTGACAGGGCTTGAGGGTGTCAGATGAAATATCAAGAATGACCAGCATTCAAATGGAATGCTGCATTCAAATGGGGGGTGGGGGGTCCGGGCTTTTGATTTTCTTCTTTCATCCATTCTTTGTGAATTTCTTCTGCCATCAGGGTGAAGAGACTGACCACAAGGAGGCCCTGAAGAGGCTGTGAGGTGGCTGAGAAAGGACGGGCACTGTGGACAGCTGCCCTCACCTCCCCTTCCAGGTGGCCATGGCTGTTCCCACTTGCACGAGGGCAGCTGGGCCCCTCCTGGAACTCCTAGCTTGGTGAGCAAGCACTGGCCTACATACCTGAGACCCTGGATTCCATTCCTAGCATTTTGCTAAAAAAATGAGCAAGACTGAAGACTTCCCCACGCCCAGGGCTAAGCTGTGCTCAGTGGGCATCTGCTACACTTCACCCAGGACCTGGTGAACCAGAGGGAGCCCATCAACATTCCTGAATAAAAGCAGAACTGTGAAGAGTAACTTTAAAAATAGGTGATAGGAGCGTGAAAGGTGCAGGACAGCAGGGTAGAGATGGCCACGGGGTCTTTGTGGTCCAATCCAACAGTGTCAAGTCACTTTAGGTTATCACAACCCTCTTCCTGGTTTGTTTTCTGTACAGTAGAGAGGTTTTGGTGAAACACGTGAAATTCCACTTCTGTTGGTCAAAAGTGTTCAAATACGTACAGTTCTGGATTCAACCTAATCAGCAGTAGGCAGAGGAGTTAGGAGCACTTACTTCAGATGCAGAGACGTGAACTTGAATTTTGACCTCTGCTTAGAACCATGTAATGTTGGACGTGGTCCTGAACATTTCCACGCTTCCTTTCCTTATAACTCCATAGCTGTCCATTGTAATGGCGACACACTGAGCACTTAGGAGCTCTGTCCTCCGAGCTGTGGAGCACTCAGACCCTGTCCCAGGCCTTTTTATCTGCTTCTCTTGTCCCTGAAAGTTGTTAATGGACCTCATTTGTCAGTCACCGCCTCGCTCTGCAAATGTACTTTCTGCAAAATGTTAGTCATTATATTGTTTGCCATTTTAAAACAAGACTGAAATAGAAGCTTAAAAACAAGGCATTCAACTATGGTTTTTTTTTTCTTTTAAAATAAAAAATTTCAATACCTGCAGAAAGCAGTTTTTATTTAATTATTCAAACTGATGGGTTTTATTGTCATGAGATTTTTTAAAAACCATTATGATGGGCACAGGGTTGAGGCTTAAAATATTTCCACTAACAGATCTGTTCTGCTTTAATGAAATCCAGCATGCAAAAATCTAAAATGAGGGAAATTGGAAGCTTTATCTAGGCTTATGTTGTTTACATTACAAAAGGGGCATTCTGTTTTACAAAAGCATTTATTTCAGTGTTCCTTTAAATAGTGAGGTCCCGATGGTGCATTGGGAATGCAACTGGAATCATTACCATGTGATTTACACACAGGTGTTCATGTAAGGCAGGGTTCACCTGGGGAGAGTGTTGGGTTGTGTTAGGAATGACTGGGTTGTGTGATCAGTCAGAGAAGAGGAAGTGAGAGAAGAGAGTTTGAGTGACAGCCTTGGTAGAAGAGAAGAAAGATTCAACATTAGACTTTGAGAGCTCCTATCTAATCTTGATGTGAAGGCATCTGTCAAATGCGCCATTATATCGCTTTAGCTTAACCTGAGTGGTGTTTAGCGATTAAAGTAATGGAACCCGAATCAGGAGTCATGTTTTCTGTTTCTGTCTCTTCTTGCTTCCAAGTGGATATTCCTGATGTGTTTATGCTGAACAGTCTCCTGTTTAAAAAGCCATTATTTCCAACCTTGGGGATGCAATAAAAACTTGTGAGTGTTTTAAATAGCCTGTGAACTCTTCAGACTAAATATCTGGTCTTATTGCCCTCATTGCCCTACTCAGCCTGTAAACCAATTGCCAGAAAGCCCTCTGTACCTACCTTTTGTCTTCTCTTTTAAAAATAAGATAAGTCATTATATAAATCAAATCACCAATTCTGAATGTTTTGGTCAGCCTTGCATAACTGTAACAAAACCACCTAAGGAAAACAACATAAAAGAAGAAAGATTTATTCTGGCTCATGGTTTCAAAGTTTTCAGTCCATGGTCACTTGGCCCCATTGACAAGGCCTGTGATGAGGCAGAGCATCACGGGGAATATATCGCAGAGCAGGACCACTCACCTCATGGTACCTGGAAAGCAAGAAAGAGAGAAATGGAAAGGGGCCAGGGGCAAGCTATACCCTCAAGGTCACTCTAGTAGGGAACTGCCTCTCTTACTAGGCCCCACCTCCTAAAGTTTTCACCAATAACACCACCAGCTGGGGACAAAGCCTGCAGCACAGGAACTTTGGGGAGAAAGTCCAGGTCCAAGCTGTAATAGCATTAAGGAAAAAAAGTCACTGCGTTAGTTGGCTTTCTGTTGCTCTAACAAAATACCTGAGAGGAACAACTTATAAGAAGGAAAGGTTTGTTTGGCTCATGGTTTCAGAGATTTCAGTCCATGGTCAATTGCTGCCATTGCTTTTGGGCCTGTAGCAAAGCAGTGCATATGGCAGGAGCACATGGTGGAGCAAAGCTGCTTATCTATGACAGTTGGAAGGCACAAGAGAGACAAGGGGTGAGCTCACTATATCCCCACCAAGGGCACCCTCCAATGACCTCACTTCCTCCCACTAGGTCACACCTCCTACAGACTCTACCACTTCCCAATGGTTTCCTGGTCTAGGGACCAAGACTTCAATACTCAGCCTTGGAGGGACACTTAAGATCCAAACTATAGCATCACTGAAACAGTGCATCAAGCTTTCCTATGCAGCTTTATTAAATAAATAAAACTTTAGAATCTGTTAAATGGATGGCAAGCTGTCACTAAAGCTGAGATGTAGGCATTTAATTCAAAAGAATTTATTAGATTCCTATCAGCAAATCAGGGACAGTTTTTCAGTTAATGGAAAGACAAATACCCTCATTATATGGATGTGGTCAAAATACTGAGTATATCTCACCATCTAAAGCATGTGAGTTTGAAAGTAGAGTTTTGATTTAAAACTTATGGTCTTTAAAAGTAAACTCTAGTTCTTGAACTGCAGCAGAAACAGAATAGACAGACACCCTGGAGAAAGGATAGGAGCAGGAGGTCACAGCCAGGTTAGAAGTCTTCAGGCTGGAGTCCGTGCACTGATGTTGAAGACAGGATCTGTGGTGGGAGCTCCTGCCGGGCGGACCCTGAGATGGGAGGCCGTGTTACCTGCTGTGGGGCAAGGTACATAACGGCTGTGAATTTGGCAATGACATGGGGGCAGAACATAGAGGGTATCCCAGGTGCTGAAACGAATAAGACAGAAAGGCTTTAAAATCTAAGATCCACTAACATCTCCGAAGACGCTGCAGATTTACATATCAGAACAGGAACAATGAGAAGCAAAGATTATTTAAATCAAGTCTGTCTCTAAGCCTTCCATTAATACTGGTCCCAGGAGCAATCTAGAAAGGAGCCTATGGGCTTTCTCCCCTGTGTATCAGAAAGGAATGAGATAGACGGTAAGTCAATTCAGTGATTGGAGGAGACTTTAACACAGGGACCATGTACAAAGGTGAGAGCCCTATTCAGGAAACCGTAAGGGATGGTACAGTGCCCCGCCTTGCAACAGGGGTGAAGGGTAGTGTTTGGAGAGGGTCCCCCCCTGGGGTCTTTGTAGAGAGATGAAGCAGGGAGGAGGTAGGAGAGATACCACTGCCACCATACTCCCCTCTCCTATCCGTCTCCTGCCTCCTCTCTCCCAAGCTGAAGCCAACCAAAAGCCAGAGGGCAAGCAAAGTGGTGTCCAGGGCAGAGTGGACGCAGAGTGGGAGACGGTGGACCAGGAGGGCAGTTGACAGTCAGCTGCATCACTGAGAAATTAATTCATATTTTTAAATGATCCCTCAAAGACATTGCAGAGTGAGAGAAAATATTCATCTTGGGATAAGGCTAAAATGGGTTCATTTGACTTTGTAGCAGCGTTACTGGTGCATCTCATCCAGCACCCATGGGTAGGTGTCTTTGTCTAGAGTGTGAACTACCTGAGGGTAGGAACTGGGATTAATCTTTTTTTTTTTTTTTTTTTTTGGTACTGGGGATTAAACCCAGGGGAACTCAACCACTGAGCCACATCCCTAGCCCTATTTTGTATTTTATTTAGAGACAGGGTCTCACTGAGTTGCTTAGAGCCTTACTTCTGCTGAGGCTGGCTTTGAACTCACGATCCTCCTGCCTCAGCCTCCCCAGCTGCTGGGATTACAGGCATGCGCCACCACCATGGACCTGGGCTTTAATCTTTATCCTTAACACATGGCACATAACACACGTTCAGTAGCTATTTGTTGATGGAGTGGTTGAATACCTGAATAAATAAGTGACTGAAATATATTCTGATGTGTTTAATTTTCTTGCCAAAGGAAGCTTTATCCAAAAAGAAAAACAATCACAGAAAACGTCTTTGATGTTTTACCTTCTTGACTGAAAATTCTTCCTAATGTATAATGGTGGCTTTACCACCGTTCACAGAAGATCATCCTAAGCGTGAAGCAACATTGCTTTGATGACTGAGAATCCAGCAACGCTCAGGTGGGGCATTGGCTGACCTTCAAGCATTCAAAGTTTTGAAACAAATAAACAAACTTATGGGAATCGCCATGCCAGATCCGACAGTGGTTGATTCTGCCAAGAATTTTCTGCTAGGGCTGAATGTTCAGCATTTTCCCTGATGGGTAAGCTCTCTGATTAATCTAGGATTGGGGTAACCGAAATTCCAATGAGTAGAGAGATTTTACTTCTCCATAAAAATTTATTTATTTATTTATTTTGCCACTGACATTTTGACTTTGTTTCTGGTACTTTTCCAATTTCCCAAAATGATTCAACTATCTTTATTGAATTAAGTCTCTGGACTTCATTTTTTTTTCTCTTGCTCTGCAAAAGATTGTTTTACCCAATTTCATCTGTCCGACAGTAGTTAACTAGTGTTACATGTTACCTTACTTCTTCCTTCAAACATTGTAAGAAATCATTACCATTCTGTCTTGAACTTTCTCTGTAATCCAAGTTCCCGAGTGATGCTGGAGTCTGATTGCCCTTTGACAAACTCCAAAGCTCTCATCATCGTGAAAATCGGCGGGCTATTGACCTGCCTGCCCTTGGTGCTCTGGGAGTGTCTGGTTCAGGGTTTGGTCACGTGCATGAATTGACTAGAGAACGCTGACTTCCACGCCTACAGCGAGGACGGTGACTCAGCACAAGTGGGTTTGCCTGGAAAATCTTGTTTATCACTAGGCTGGTTTCCTGGCAGTGGCCTCTGGTGTTCTCCTATGGTTTTGATTTTTGTACCTTCATAAATCCAGCTCTTAAGGCTGGTTGTTTTCTGTTTCCAAAGTAAGGAGGCACAGGGACATCTCCCTCGCAGGACTCAGCGTCCCCTTCCTAAGCAGAAGTCCTCTTCATGTTCCCAATATCAGATTTTGAAGTTACTTGCAGTTTTTCTTTTGGTCTCTAGAATCAGCGGCCTCCCTGCTGTGCAAAGGAGCCTCTGTGGACCCTGAGATTGACCAAAGCCTTGGTCGACCTGGTAGGACTGCAAACAGCCCTTTTCGTTATTTCTTTTTTCTTTTCTTTCCCTCTTCACAATCCCATTTCTAGTCTCCTCCTGATGCTAAAACCATCCTCAGGGTTTGCCTTTGAACTCTAACCTGACTGTGAACTCTGTGTGCAAATATTTAATTTTCTCTCCATTTGTGCCTCTTTCTTTTCTCCCTTCCTCTTCTCTTTCCTCTTTTCCTACAGACTCTATAATTTCTTCCTTATTTTAGTCCTGATTTTTTGAAAAAAATAGAGAATTATACTTTAATAAGAGCATAATTTTTTTTTTTTTTTTTGAACCAGGGATTGAACCCAGGGACACTTCAACCACTGAGCCACATCCCCAGCCCTATTTTGTATTTTATTTAGAGACAGGGTCTCACTGAGTTGCTTAGGGTCTCGCTAAGTTGCTGAGGCTGGTTTTGAACTCGCAATCCTCCTGCCTCAGCCTCTTAAGTGCTGGGATTACAGGCATGTACCACCACGCCTGGCTAAAATTTATTTTAAAAATAAAATGTATATTGTACTAGATACATATATATGAGAAGATATACATAAGCAAAAACATTAAAAACCAAAACACTGATAAAATATTAGAAAGTTAAAATGTGAAACCCTATTATTCAATGATAACCATTATTTACATTTTCATATATATATATATATACACATACATATAGTCTATTTTTTAAAACCGTATATACATGTTTTCAATAAGATGGGACAATATCATTTACGACTCTCTTTTTGTCTCTACTAAATAATACATAGGAGATATTTTTCTGTATCATTAATCTTTCACATCTTTTGAAATGACTGCATGATATTCCACTTCATCAATGTTCATAATTTATTCAACAAACGTCTTCCTGTTTCCAATTTTCATCTCATTTCTGATGCTCTGATGGTCACCATTATGCTTAAATACTTGCCCATCCCAACATAAAGAAGTAGCTCTATATGGAATTACTAGTTCAAAGATTGTGCAAAATATCCAGACTTTTGACACAAATCAGCCACACAGCTGAGGTTCAGAATCTGATCTACTGGAAGGAGTGAGAATTGGTGGTAATAGGAAAGATGAAGAGAAAATGAGACTCTTTGGGGAGAATGTGAAAAAAACATCGCTGATGAAGGAGACCTGAAAACATTCAACTGAGGAAGGAAGAGATTGGAAGCTTGCCTGTAAGTAAGCCATCTGGAGGAATGAAGTCCAGGTAACACCTTGGAAATCTCATCCCTCTCCTCCTTTACTTCCTCACTTGACTGGAAAATGAACTTAATTGATTAGACAGCTCTTAGCAGGTTCCCTCAGTGAAATACTTCTTAGATGAAGAACAGATTGCAAGATATAGTCTCAATAGAAGGAAGGAGAATAGGGAGGGAGGAAAGGAGGGAGGAAGGAAGGATGGAAGGAAAGAAGGGAGGAAAAAAATTTTATTTTGGGGGGGTACCAGGTATTAAACTCAGGGTCACTGAGCCACATCCCCAACCCTATTTTGTATTTAGAGACAGGATCTCACTGAGTTGCTTAGCACCTCACTTTTGCTGAGGCTGGCTTTGAACTGACGATCCTCCTGCCTCAGCCTCCCCAGCTGCTGGGATGATGGGTGTGTGCCACCACATCCAGCAGGAAATAATTTTTAAAGAAGTTCAAAAGTCAGCATTGTTGATTTCAAGTAGCATCGCAAGTTCCACCAGCAAATCAAAACTGCAGTGGAGTGCATACAACTCCATACTATGACCTTTGAAATCAGAACTGCGAAAGGTTCATGGTAACACATTGGCTCCTCTGTGGCCAGTCCAGTGGGGGTACTGCCCCAGTTGTCCTAAATTCTGATCAAAATAGAGCCTTGGAATAATGACAGCAGGGCGAGGACATTCAGAACTGTCCACAAACTTCACGAGGCTGAAGAAAGGACTTTGAGAACTGTGTCCAGTAATGCCAAGAAATTAATAACAAAATTATCAAAAGTTGTCTTGAGTCAGCAAAGACTGTGTCCTCGATTCTGGACTTGCATGTTGCTTCAAGTTGGAGTGACTATGGAACCCAGAGCAAATGAAGGGCCTGCCCACCCCAGAAGGAAGGAGAGAGGGTGAGAGAGAGACTGAAAGAAAGAGGTGCAAATGGAGAGAAGATAAACTAGCTGCACATGCCCACAAATAGCTCCAGGTGGAATGGCTGGATGAAAGAGCATGCAAAACATCGAGATTTTTGACACAAATCATTGCATGAGTGGCATGAGAAGAATGATTTGAGGCGTGCAGGTAGGGCACACCTGCAATCCCAGCTTCCAGGGAGGCTGAGGCCAGAGGATCAAAAGTTTGAGGCCAGTTTTGGTAACTTATCAAGACCCTATCTCAAAATTTAATTAATAAATAAATTAATTAATTAACAAACAAATAAATAAGGCCAGGGACGTGGATCAGTGGTAAAGTGGTCCTAGATTCAATTCCCACTGCCCACCTACCCACAAGAGGAGAGAGAGAGAGACTGATTTAGTAACCTTGCTCTGAAGGTTTCCTGGGCCCAGGGTCTTGGAAACACTACATTCTCTTCTCCAGAAGAAAAAAATGTTTCTGTATACTTTACATAGCACCAGCCCTACATACACCCACACAAACACACACAGTACTTAAACGGTCTCCTGGGAACAAAGAGAATCAATGTCAGGACCAATCGGCAGCCCAGCTGGGACTTCTGGGAAGTCCCGTCACAGGTGCATTATGGCACCTCCAGGGCTTGGTTCTAACCAGCCTGAGTAAAAGATCTTTGATGTCCATTCTGTTCAAGTGGGTGCTTCAGCATGAACCTGACCCAGAACGTCAGCCCTGCTTCTCAACACGGTCACCCAGGAGGGAGAGTGCTACAGCTGACAGCAGAGACTGGCAGGAGCCTGGAAAAGTACAATAATATTCCAAGTTGCCTTTAGTCTTATTTTTATTTAGGCTAATTTGCATGACTGGTGGATGCCAAATGAGGATATTTTTCCTTCTCCTTGGAATAGCTTCATGTTAAAATATCACTCTTTTCAGAGTGCCCAAATATTACTGTGGTGAATAATGAGGCAGATGGAAAATAGGAAGGGTGGAGTGAGTTCAAATGCTTTATATTTGGCAGAATAAATTAGCTTTTCAGATTTCCAGCCTCCCGCGATTTTACTCCGAGAAGGCACCAGCCACTCCATCCTGTGGAGCTGCGAGGACCAGAGAGCCCCATCAAACTCTCCGGGCCTCCTACACACCGCTGATTCAAAGGGCACGAGGCAACTGCCTGTCCCCAGGCTTAGCATGACGCATCCAAAGGAGGGAGCTTGCCCAGGGAAAGCCTCCAGGCTGTGGAACTTGGTTACTTGCAGAACTCTGCCTGAAGCCTCCGTCATTTTCCAGAATCAAACTCCAGGGCATTGCGGATTCTCAGAAGATGGAAGATTCCAGGTCATTCTGCTATCCCTGTCTGCGCAGACAGTAGCAGGCAGCGACCACCAGCTAAATATTTGACTACATCAGGTTCACAGCTGCACGTTGCCAATAACTCGGGCACGTCTGCCTGTTTCCTAGGATGGCAAGTGACATATTGACAGACTCCAGCGCGGTTCCCCCAGTGCTAGTGTGCTTCTGTCTCTCCTTCTCCCCAAAGCTAAGCCTCCCTCTAAGGCCTGTGTGAAATGTCAGCAGCTCTTTCAGGAAACTTCTCCCATGCACCAGCTCTTCTCTCCACGAAACAATTTAGAGATTAATAATGTAGCAACAGGAGAGAGATCGAAAAACCATCTGGTGAGCCGGCCCTGACGCAGCTTAAAATACCTGCAAAACCAGAAGGAAACGAGAACTCACGTAAAAGCAAGAACGTGGGGGCCAGACCAATCTGAGTTCAATTTCTAGACCTGCTACTGGCTATGTGGTTTCAGGGGAGTTCCTTGACTCCTTCCTACTTTCCTTCTGGGAATAATTAAAGCCCCCACCTCACAGGGATTTTGAGATGAGATTATTGTTATGCCAAACAGTGCAATGCAAACAGCACAGCGTTAGTTATTACAACTACTGCTCCTGCCGCTGCGCTGGATCCTAAGGGAGCTTCACCGACTCCATAATGGATGGAGCCAGATTGACAATGCCTCCGGCGGTCCACGCAAGGCTGGCTCTGGCCATCAGTGAAAGTCTGTAAATGTGCAGGAGGACTCACTGTCCCTGACCTTCAGGCTGTTCCTGGGAATCAGGGCTCACAATGCCAGAGTTTGTCCGTTCATTCGTGCAACGAATTCTCATATTTATGTGCTGGTCACACATCTTGGAGCCAACACAAATCTACCCTCATGGGGTTTACATTCTAACAGAGAAAACAGATGTGTACCAGAGGCATTGGAAGCGCAGGGCTGGAGAGAGTCCCTCTGCAAAGTGACGGCAGGATGATCCACCTGAGTTGAGGCCAGAAGGAGGGAGGGAGCCGCAGTGTGAGCAAGTAGGGACCTGTGACCCCAACCCTCTTCCCCTGAAGGATAGCAAACAGGCCTGGAGTTGCTTCTACAGGCCCAGGACACACTCAGAAGGGGAAAGAAGATGCTCCCACTCCTAGCCAGTCCCAGCTTGAAGAGAAGTGGCCCCATCAGATCTGGTGGAGAGATAGGTCCTGCTGGCAATAGTAGGGACAGCCAGAGATCACTGAGGGATACCACATAGCAGCAGGTGATGATCAGAGGGTAGCATTGGGGTATCTGCAAAGGAATTTGAGGGCAAGACATGCAGCCCTGTGAAGTGACTGTGGCCACTTCTGGGGAAAAAGAACATCCATCTCTTGGTGGCTTCGGCTCAAGCACAGAAAGTCAAAGGTGATGACTACATGGATGGAGAATGCTCATGATCTTCACCAGGAGGACCCAGCCCTCTCTCAGGCAGCACCCTGCTGGGAAACCCAAGAGCCCAGACTGCTGGTGACCCCATAGCTCAGGGTAAGGGGACATTCTGCCCAAGACCCAATGGCCTGGCTCCTTCCTCCCACTAACTTTCCCTCCCTTGGGGTGGCTCACAAAGCATCTGCTAAGGAAAATCCTTGTGTTTTTTAGTTCTATCTTCTTTCTAAGGATCTTATAAGCATCTTGAGGGCAGAGATCAATTTTTACACTCAAATTCCCTGCAAAGATTTTCTCAGGGATAACTAATAACAATTATATCTGACACTTGCTGAATATTCACATGCCACGGTCCAAGCAGTTCACGAGTATTAATTCTCTTCATCACCGGGGAGATGGGGCTTTTGTTATCTCCAGATGAATCCTGGAGGCCCAGGGCATTGGACACCTGTCTGAGGTCACTCAGTTAATAAGTGGCAATCTGACTTCAGAGGCATTGTTACAGACTGAAACGTGTCCCCCTAGATTTCCCCTGTTAAAGTCCTAGCCCCCAGGACCTCAGAATGTGACTGTATTTGGTGACAGGTATTTAAAGAGGTCATTAAGTTCAAATACATTAAAATGATTGGTGTCCCCACAAGAAGAGGAAATTTGAGCACACACAGGTACATAGGGAAGACAGAGGGAGAAGACTGCTGTCTGTAAGCCAAGGAGAGAGGCCTCAGAAGAAGCTCCTGATCTTGAACTTCCAGTCTCTAGAGCTGAGAAAGTAAAGTGCTGGTGCTTGAGCCACCCAACCTGAGGTCATTTGTTACGGCAGCCCTAGAAAACTAAGTCAGGGAGCTCGTGAGTGTTTAAGAAAAGGTCTTCGTTTTTGAGGCCCCACAATCTGGCCCTTAATCTCTCCCAAGCTCCACATGAGAAGGAAGCGTCCCTGGTCCCTGGCTGAGATGCCTGTGGCCTCCTCAGTACTGAACACACCCTCCCAGGGAAGAGAATCCATTCCTGTTGCCCAGAAACTGTGAGCCATTGGCCTATACCTGACACAATTTATGGAACGAGGCTTTTACATTCATTGATTCATTGGTTCATCCAGCCAATGATTACTGACTCCTGCTAGTCTCATCCTGAGTCCTGGGAATATAAAGATGACCAGAAACAGAGTTACGCTGTCAGGGGAGGAATCACACGGATACAGTCAAGCCTCCTGCAGGGACCACAGCCAACCAACCATGGATGGAAAGCATTGGCGGGGGGCGGTGAATCTGCACTGAACTTGTATAGACTATGTTTATCTTTTCATTATTCCATAAATAGATTCTCACGACTGTTTATAGCACTCATGTTGTATTAGGCACCATAAATAATCTCGAAGTGATTGTGTATAGATTATGTAAATCAACAATCATTTACATAAGCGACCTGAGCATTGGCAGGTTTGGGTATCCCAGGGTGATCCTGGAACTAGTGCCCTAAAGATACTGAGAGATGAAGGGTAAATTTTATTTTACTCAAGTAATCACACAAATGCTATAAAATGACTGCTTTGATAAGAATTTAAAAAGAGAGAGATGATGCAGGCAAAGCAGATACTAGTAGAAGTTGCCCTGCAAGGGAGGCGCCCATGGCTGGAGCATCATCAGACACGGAGAGGCCCTGGAGCTGGTCAAGACAGGGCCAGGGACCAACATCCCGCAGAGGGGAGCTGGAAGCGGGAAAGACTCAACATCCTGCAGTCCTACCTCCAAGATGCCTGAAGAATGGAGGGAAGGGAGAGGAAGACACAAGAAAGAATGAGGGACGCAACAAAGTCCAGGGAAAGAGAAAAGCCATTTTCAGTGAAATCTACCACGTTCCAGGGGATGGGCAGGCATCACACTGAGTTCAGCCCATCTTTCCATCCATAACAGAACGGCCACACGGGCCCCAGAGCAGGAGTCTGAGAGCGAGGCCTCCATACATTTTACACCCAGGTGCCCCTGTGGCTCAGGACAGCCCAGCACTTCCCACAGTGACAAGGATGGCCTTGTCACTACAGCCTGGGCCCAGGGTGGCTGGCACCTCCCAGCCATGCAGGAGCAAGCCCCCTCTCTGAAGCACAGCACCGGAGCAGCACACCCTGAAAGCATGACGCATCCAGTTAGGCCCCTGGACAGTCCCCAAAGCCTAGCGACCACCCCAGCCACCACCGACCGCTGCCCATTGCCTCTGTGCATAAGGCCCCGTCGGGCTGGTGAGGTTAACAGAGGGTCAGGGCGTGGTGGAATGGGATGGGCTCATACTCTCAGGCAAAGCCTAAGTTGGCAACAGGAATTTATGACTTCAAACCAAGAACTGATGTATAAGCAGAGTGATAAACTGGGTTGTTTGAAATTGCTGCCCAAGAAGTGTTTTGAGGCAAGAGAGAAAAGTTCAGATCAAAAACATTTTTAGACAGGTAGAGTGGTTCACACTCGTAATCCCAATGGCTCAGGAGGCTGAGGCAGGAGGATTGCAGGTTCAAAGAAACCAGCCTCAGCAACTTAGTGAGGCCCTGCCTCAAAATCTTAAAAAGAGTTGGGGATGTGGCTCAGTGGTTAAACCCCACTGGGTTCAATCCCTTGTTAAAAAAAAATTTACATTTACATGCCACTTTCAAAAGGTCTCATAGCACCTAAGTCAAAGGATTTTTTTTCTTATTTTCTGTAATTCACCAATATCCTCAGTCCTATGACTCTCTCAAATCCTTTACTAAAGAACACAATAGCAGATAAGTTAATTTTGCTAATGTAATGTCTTCAAAAATATGACTGAGAGTCTTGTCTTTCCTCTGGATCAACATCTATTTTGAAGTCCACAGTAGAATTTTGTTTTAAAATTTAATACTGGGAAAGCTTTCTTTCCCTTCCAATAGTAAGAGCTATAGAACTTACTAAATTTTCCCTCTTGGATGGGAATAGAAAAGACAGTAGAATGAATTGGAAATAACTTTCTTATGTTCATACTGAATACACAATCAATGTAACTTCACATCATGTACAAGAAGGAGAAGTTATACTCCATGTATGTATAATATGTCAAAATACAAACTACTGTCAAAAAATAATTTTTTTTTAATTTGCCCTCTTGCCATGGCTACTAGGAAGCTCAGAGCCATGGTTAAACTTCAACTATTGAAACTATGTTGACCCCTGTGCATGGTAATCATCATTTTGTGTGTGTGTGTTTGATTCTGATTTTCTCTTTTCTGTTTACTTGTGGGCTCCCTTAAATATATTTTGCTGAGCATGTTTTGGGAAGATAATAGAAACAAAAGGAAACCAGATCTATTATCTGCCCCTGGGCCAAGCTTCTCAAACTAAGAGATCCTAAATAACCCCTGTCCTTGGTCAGGGTTTTAACAGCCTTAGCCATTCTGACATGACAGAGTGACATTACCTTAGCCCTAGAGTCCCCACAGGAAATAACCTGTACAACATATATTATTTATCCTTTGTTATTTTTAAAATTACTCCAAAGCCTAGCAGCTTAAAACAACAAACATTTATTATTTCACGGTTTCTGTGAGTGAGAATTTGGGAGCTGCTTAGCTGGGTGACTCTGATTAGAATCTCTCATGAGGTTGTCCCCATAATGTTGTCCCCAGATGCTGCAGGCGTTGGAGGGCTGAACAGGGGTGGGAGGGTCTGCCTCACACTTGGCCAGCGATTGTTGGCAGGGGGCCTCAGTTCCTTGACACATGGGGCTCTCCAGGAGGCTGCCTGAGCATCTCCCAACATGGCAACTGGCTTCCCCCCAAGTGAGGGATCCAAGAGAGAACTCGAGAACTGCAGCGCCTCTTATAACCTAGTCTAGGGAGTCACACACCAGCATTTCCAACACATTCTTTTCATTAGAAGTGAGTCACTAAGTACAGACCATACTCTAGGGGAGGGGCATGAGGCTCTGCCTTCTGAATGGAGGAGCACCAAAGAATTTGTGGATTTATTTTAAAACCACCATTTAGAACATAAAGCTACTTCCTTTTTTTTCTTTTTTTTTTTTTCCTTTAAAGGACATGCAGCCAAGGCAGAGCTTGGTATTCAACACAACTTTACCTAGATGCAAACCAGGACAGAAAAAAAGAATGAGAAAGAAAACAGTATTTCCCAGTCCATAAGCTGCCAGATAGCATCCTGAAACTGCCTGGTTCTATGAAGTTCCAAACACAGTGTCTGGGTCCATTTGGGCTGGCATAGCAAAATACCTTAGGCCCAGTCAACAGATTTATTGCTCACAGTTTCCAGACTGGAAAGTTCCAAGATCGGGTGTCTGATGAGAGACTGTTCCTCATCAATGGTGGCCTCTTGCTGTGTCCTCACACGGCAGGAAGGATAGCAAGCTCCCTGAGTCTTCCTCTACAGAGGAAAGAACCCCATTCATGAGGCAAAGCCCTCTAACTTAGTCACCCCCAAGGCCTCACCTTCCAATACCATCACTTTGGGGGCTGGTGATATCACCAGAATTTTGCGGAGGCCACAGATACCCAGACCATAGCACACAGGCATATGTGGGAAAGAGCACAGGACCCCTAAGGGAATGGGAATGAGAGAAAGGACAGAAGTTTCCAAGTGAAAGGGGAACTGTGCTCCCCAGTCTTCACGGACGGCCCCCCTGAGACAGAATGAAGGCCTAATGCATATGTAAATTGCTCTCATCTTTTCTGGAACCTTCTAGTCAGACCCCAGGTGAGAAAGGCAAGCAGTAACTCAGAAGACAAGGTTAGGCAGAGTTCATCTCTGGAGAGGAGCGTGGTGCTGGTGGGTGGGAGTGGGGGTGCCAATCCCAGATGGAGCTGATGTAGGTCCATGTTTCCTAGAAAAATCTGAAACTCTGATTAGCTGATGCTGGGTGCCTGGGCAGCATATTCCCTGCTATTCGGGACCCATGTGGCTGGGATCCTCATCTTCTCATTAATCTGGAGAACATCCTTTCCTAGTGAGAGCCACATGCACGTGGGAGGATTTCCAGGTCACCCTAATGCACACCACGTGGCTACTCTGACAGCAAACACCCTCGTTAATTCACAAGATAGCCAGGTTTTTCTTCTTCTTAAAGTCAATCTTCACACTTGCAAAATTGCCATAAAATACTCCAATAAACACCAACTAAGTAGCCAGCTCTGTGAGGTGTATGACATTCTTGTCATGTGGGAATTAACTGGCCTAAAATATGAGAGAGCCAGAGAGTATATTATAGAATAAAGCATGCAGCTTGGAGCTTTTCTATTTTCCTTCTTCTTTATGAAGAAATCCAGATGCCTAAAGAGATTGAATGTGTTCATTCAATAACATTAAACTTCACCTCTGTGACCCCTATGCCCTGGGTCACCCCCCCAACCACGTCCACCTTGTGATCCAGCAAAGGACACTTCCCTGACCACCCCCACCCGGACCGGCCCAAGGCTCAGTCATATCCCTTCCCAGGGCTTCCACAGGAGTCCTGTGCTAGCCAATGTCTGCCTGGGGCCATCTTATCTCATCCTTATCTGACGATAGGTCCATTTCTACTTCAGAACATAAGCTTCAGAGGGGAGGAATTTTTATTTATTTGCATTCATCCTGGCCTCCAAGTCTGAGGCAAGTGCAGGTGTAGATGCCTGACTTTGGGAAGGGATCCTAGGAACAGGGAGAAACCAGGACAGAGAAGGAGGAGAAACCAGGACAGGGTGTGTTCTCAAGGTGGTCCCCACTGTGTAAGGGGAGCATGCTTCACAACTTGGTCCCTCACTGGTCAGTGTGTAGTAAATCCCTTACCCTTCCAGGAGCCAAGGCCGTGCCTGTTGCCAGCAGGCTCCAAACACCCCTCACAGGAGAGGCCTCCCGGAAGCTCAGGAGGCAAGGCATGATGGGAAGCTGAGGGTTCTTGCACAAGGAGCCCCGAGGCTGTGAGGCAGGTGCAGAGGCGATGCTGCAGTGATGCTCAGGAGGGAGGGGGAGCAAGTGGAGGAATCCAGCAAAAAGCAGTAAGTACCCAACTCAGCCTGCAGCTATGGAGACCGGGAGGAGGGTGTGGATGGAAGAAATATCTAGGAACAAGTCTTGGGGAACCCTGCAGACCTCTGACCTGGCTTCCTTACAGGGTGAAATGGACAGAAGAGGAAGAGGACTGAGAATCCTGGCCGTAGTTGTGATGGTCAGGGACGAGACTGGGAGAAGGCAGTGACCACACAGCTCGGGAAGGGGACAGAAAGCACCCACGAGGGCTGAGCCACAGGGAGAGGCTACGCTTTCCCGTGGCTCCATGCAGCATGATGGTGATGTTTTCTGTCAACTGGATAGAGGAACGAGTCACATTGACAGCAGACTTGATCTAAGTTTGAAATTTTGTCTGATAAGTCCAGAAGATTACCGAAGCAAGGTAATCAAAGATGCTAAGAGCGCAAGAAACTCTAGATTATATGTTCTATTTGGTGATGCGCTCTACACGATCTTTGGAATCTTTTCATATGTTCCAGATTCTTCAGTATATATATGCAGTGTAGTGATTTCTCCTGTGACCTGAAAAAGAAAATTAATGTATCTGACATTGATGCTATTGAGTCTTTGTGGCCCCAAAAGAGGGTCTTGGAAATGGCATTGGCCAAAGAGGCTCCTAGCAGGCTTTGCAGGCAGCTTCAGTGAGCTTGGAGTCGGGGTGCGGGGGTGTCCTCCAGGAGGGGCAGAGGTCGTGAAAGTTTGCAAGGCACATCCTGGTGTGGCTTCCCACGGGTGGCACTCCACGGTCCCAGGCACGAGGACACACATCTAAAAGCCAAAGGAGCTTTAAACAGACGCCTCCCCTGCTCAGGTGTGCGTGTGGCTGCTCCTTGCCTCTGTTTCAGTTTAGATTTCTTATTTTCTGCTTTTCACACATCCCTTTCCCCCTCCCTCCTCTACCCCCACCCCCAACTGGCTCCCTGCAGTTCCAGGTGCCATAAGGTGATGAGAAAATATTTGAATCTGCCCCAGCATGCCCTGTAGGTCATTTCCTTGAATACCAAGCTGTTTTGCCAGTGTTCTAATTACCCTGAGAGTGTGACATGCCCCTGAGGCACGCGGGCCTGGGACTCCCAGCTGGCAACCTGTCCACATTTGCCGGGTGCACCTGTCTCAAGGCACTGCTGTCTGTGCCTTGCAGATGTGGTAGGAGGGAGACCTGAACTCAACTCTGCTGAAAGCCCTAGGGCTTTTGTTTCTTCCTTTCTTTCTTTTTTTAAGGCTGCCTCTGTTCATGCAAATGTTATTCTATCTAGAATGAGTTTTCAAACCCTTGCCATTTGCTTTAAAGGTAAGTCTGCTTTGAAGACTGGTGGAAATTTCAATCATATTCCTATTCATAGTCAAGGAGTGTGTGGGAACTAAAAATATCAGCATTTGGGGTTTTTTTCTTCCTTCTGAAGCCTGAACAGAACCTCCCCAAGTCCTCAGAGGGAGCCGGG
>JAJEJO010052687.1:0-49180 GCA_020662805.1 Glaucomys volans
CTTCCTATTGTTTCCTTTTTCCTTGTGTCTGTTTTATTTTCATAGGAATGTCTCAGATGCAACTGGCCCACCATGGCCCTCATGGCTTAGGACACCCACATGCTGGGCCTCCAGGCTCTGGGGGGCAACCACCACCCCGACCACCACCTGGAATGCCTCATCCTGGACCTCCTCCAATGGGCATGCCCCCCAGAGGACCTCCATTTGGATCTCCCATGGGTGAGTAGGCTTTTTACACCTATTTCATCCTCACATATGTTATAGCCTTTATCACACCACTTGTCCCGTGCCTTTTCTTTTACTTTTTATATTTAACTAACTTCTTTTTCTTCTTGCAGGTCACCCAGGTCCTATGCCTCCACATGGTATGCGTGGGCCTCCTCCACTGATGCCACCTCATGGATACACTGGTCCTCCACGACCCCCACCCTATGGCTACCAACGGGGGCCCCTCCCCCCACCCAGACCCACACCCCGACCTCCAGTCCCCCCTCGTGGCCCACTTCGGGGCCCTCTCCCACAGTAAATTCTCATTCTCCTTCCTCTTGTTATATCCTTCCAATATCTTTTCAATTCCTTGGACCAATCAGAGTTGCTGTAGCTCTTTGGGGCTAGGGCACAGATCCCTCTCAGTCCCTCTACCCCCAATATAATTTTTTTCACAGGAGGTTTTCTTTCTTTTTTTTTACATTGGTCCTAAGTGTTTTGCAGATGCCCAGAGAAAATAAAAGCGTACTCCTTGTTTATTCTTTGTGGGTTTTCCTTGGTGAAGTAACTTTTCTCTTAAGAGATAGGGTATTGTGAGGAATGGTAAGGTAAAAATGAGGGTGTTTACATTTTAAAGGCTTATTTTGTTATGTGCTGTTTTAATAGCTGGACTCTGCTGTGCACTCTAGCAGTTGTCTCCTTACATAGAACTTATCCTCTGGTTTATAACATGGGACATTAAAATGGTAAGCGAAGGAAAGTGCCTGGAGATAGATGGCAAAATAGGAAGTAACATGCACAAAGTATTCATTGTAGCTAACAACTCACATGTCCAGGGACTGGACTAGTTAGTAAGGGACTGGTTGCATAAATTGGTAAGTGCACAATAAAGTACTGTGCAGCTATGAAGAGAAATGTGGAAGGGGCTGGGGGTATAACTGATAAGTGTGTGCTTAGCATGCAAGAGGTCCTGGGTTCAATCCCTGGCACACACACAAAAAAGGGAAAAAAATTACATAGATGTCTCTGGTAGAGATCTCAGGGTTAAATGAAAAATGTCTCTATATATTCATGTATGTATGTATATGTGGTGAGCTACCTTATCTAAGGGGTAGTACATATATGTATTTGCTTATATTTTTAAAAAGGGTAAGAAAATGGACATTGATACCACTGCGGGGAGGGAGGATATGGAGGGAAACTTGATTTCTCTTGAGTATCCTGTTAATGTGGCTTTCATTTGGAGCCATATAAATGTCTTACATAATTGTAAACATTAAAAGTAGCAATTTGGGTTAAAATAAATGTTCAGCGGATGTTCATTTTTCCTGTTCTTTACCCCCAGATATCTTGTATCTTAATTGTATTTTTCTTTTTTGGGGCATTAAACAGTTTATTTCTCCTCTTATTCCTATTTTTGTTATTTTTAGTCCTTCCAAACCTGATTTCCATCAAATTTAAATCTGTGCTCAAAGACTTCAGCAATGAGATCAAACCCAAAGGCTGTTGGGTTTGCCCTGTTCTTTGCCACATTCAATCCTGTTATATCACCTTCTTGAAGCTCCCTCTGGTTTATGTAACCATGAACTTTCTTAACTCTAGGCGAGAAAAGGTGAGCCTGACTCCTGTTCTGCATCATTCTTACTCATTTAACATTCTTATGGTACCCGCAAAGGCTCTGCTGGTGGCAGCTAACGAGAGGATAAGCAAGACAGTTGTTGCCATCAAAACTTGACACATATAACATTGTTATTGAAACAAAATATTTTGAGAGCATAAGGAAAGGCATCTAACTTGGCATGAAGGTCCAAGAAAAATTCCTGGTGAAGAAAAGTCTCAATTTAATCTTAAAGAGACGTTTCCCAGGCAAAGATGAAGGAGCTTGTTCCAGTGAATGGGATGTTTGTAAGCAAAAACAGATAACAGTGTACAATGCATTAAAACTGGTTGGTGTTAGAGGAAGCCTTAGGTTAGAGCCAGTTGAGGAGCTCCCACAGGTAAATGCTACCAAGCCCTTTTTTACATCATGGTATGGAATAACTTGAAACAACACTGAGGTAAAAGGGAGGAGGCCTTTAGCTGGTCGTGACAACACTGGCACCTCCCCCCCCCACCCATGGGTATTGAACAGAGGGGCCCTCTACCCCTGAGCTACATCCCCAACCCTTTTTAAAATTTTAAATTTTGAGACAGGGTCTCATTTAATGGCTGAAGCTGGTCTGGAACTTGTGATCTTCCTGCCTCAGTCCCTGGAGTCCTTGGGATAACAGGTGTGTACCATACCTTGCTAGTTTGGGACTTCTAGTTGCTAGTTTGGGACTTCTAGTTGTTTGATATGCTTATTAGGTATCCATGTGGTGATATTGAACAGGCAGAGATTTTGGGTTTGGGCTTGATGGAGAAGTCCGAACTGGAGATAAAGATGTGGGAATCATCAGCATAGAGACAGTATTAAAGTCACGAGGCTGCCTGGGGTGAGAGGAGGAGAAAAGTAGACTGAATCCCTAGGAACTATAAGGTCACTGAACCAACCCAGCAAAGGAGGCTGTGGAGTGGCTGGTTAGATCATGAGACTGTGGCACCTGGGGAAAATGATTTATCTTCTCTCAGAACTTAAAAAGAAAAAAATATGTTTTTCTTTGAAGAGTACAATATTTCTATTTTAGCAAGTAATGTATCAGTTGTAGAGTATGCAAAACCACCTTAAAGAGAAGAAATGACTTCCTGCCAGCAGGACTAGAATAACCTAATTGGAAATATTAACATATTTAAATAAAGAATGTATCTACCTGAAGAAGGATCAGCAACAAAAGCTTAGTAAAGGGAGAGTCCCTGAAACCCACATGGGCAGAACCGTTCCAAGTACTATCCTGGAAAAAGTGCTTCAGCCTTCAGATTTCCAGTCATCTAGGAGCACTGGCAAGTATGCCTATAGTATAGAGGTGGGGATATTCTTGCCAAGAAGTGTTTTCTGGACCCATTAGCACGATTCCTTACTGGACATGGCCAGATGCCATTAAAGATACAAGTCCTCCAGTTGAGTTATGTTACTGTGCATTTATCTATACATCAACATTATGATTCTGATTTGGTTTCAGTAAGAGAACATGACTTATCAGTCTGAGTAATAATTATATTTTTATGGAAAATTAATGTGTATTATAGCTTCGTATTTCAGCAAATTGTAAACTTTGTTGGCATGAACAAATGTTTCCAAAATCCAGTTTGGAAGCCTACAAAGCTCAGGCCCACATCCCCTATCAGTGGTAAATTCAACATGTCAGATTGTGAGATTGTCACCAGCTGCCAACTTTCTCTATGTAATATATCCCAGCATTCTGAAACTGCCACATTTATTTATTTTTTGGGGTACTGGGGGTTGAACTCAGGGTCACTCAACCACTGAGCCACATCCCCAGTCCAATTTTGTATTTTATTTAGACACAGGGTCACTGAGTTGCTTAGTGACTTGCTTTTGCTAAGGCTGGCTTTGAACTTCAATCCTTGTGCTTCAGCCTCCTGAGCCACTGGGATTATAGGTGGGTGGGGTGGCTCTGAAACTGCCACATTTAATAAAGCAGAATCATACACTGTTAAATCTGAGAAGAATCTGATGCAACATCTAGTCCAAGATATCCCATTTTCTAGACAAGAAACAAGATTCACAGAGGCATGGAATTTGGCCAAGAGCCAACAAACGGCATGTTAGAAGTGAGAACGCATGTCAGAGCCCTTGGTCAGTACTCTATACAGAATATTGTAAGGCCTTACCTGGAATACACACATGGAGGGTGCACATTTTTAAACCACCAGATACCCTGTTCCCCCTGGAGCAGGAATGGTCCTCAGGGATGGATGTACCATGTTACCAAGTGGTATGTCTTGGATCTCTGAGTCCAGGTCATTCATCAGAGGCAAAGGAAAGATGAAAGAACTGAAACCAATTTAGTCCTTCTTGCTCTGGAAGCAGAGTGTAAAAGTGTGTGTGTGTGTGTGTGTGTGTGTGTGTGTGTACGCGCATGTGCATGTATGTATAGGGGTGAGGTGAGTAAAATAAAGCAAAGAAAGGAATTGAGAGGATCCCTGGTTGAGTTACTACAGCATAAGAATGGAAGAGGTAATGTCTAGTTGGTCAGCCCTGTAAAAAACCTTCGCCTTGTCCTTCGCCTGTGCTCACCTCAGTTTTTCCAGTGTTCGCCTCTGCTACCACCAACTGAATGGAGGAGGATGATAGGATGAGGAGTCTGCACTGTAGAAAAATAGTCTGGACTGTTTCTGGAGGAAAGAGATGGCAGGATTCTAGGAGTCTCTGCCTCTGGCAGTTTAGGATAGAAACCACACCTTGTTAACTCTACTTTCACTGAAATAGCCAGGTAGAGAAGAAGACCGAACACTCTGGATTTGGGAAAGGGTTGCAGGGAAGGAGTTTGCCTGACAGCAGTGGAGTAGAGGGGAGGTATTCTGAAGGCAGCAAGAACCCCTGGGACTCCTGGGTTTGCCAACCTGGGACTGGGGTGCTAAGGAAGCGGCTGCCTCATTCGCCACCTCCCTTTCCCACTTCCCACTTATCTTCCTGACATCGCTATTTCTATCTTTCCTTAGTTTCACCTTTTACTAGGAAAGGGACTGGGAAGTGCTGTGTGTCACTTCCAGCTGTCTCTGTGACAACCCTCTCCAGACCTTTCATCATTTTCCGTGTTCTCTGACTCCCCTCCCCATTCTCTCCCCCCGCCCCCATAATGGTCTCTCCCGATGCTCGGTGGCGGGGGGCGGGGCGGAGGCGGGGCCGGAGCGTGGTGGCGGGTGGGGGGGTTTGCTGAGGTCTGCAGTGCCGCTTCCCGGGTACCAAGATCAGTCGCCTCTGCCGACTCAGCCCGGCTGCTGGACCCCCACTCTCACCCCGGACTCTTTTACCCGGGGAACCCAGGCCAGGTGAGACCCTCTCTCCATCTCTCACTTCCATCCCGCCCCTCGCAGAAGCATCCTTGTCTTGCAGCCATTTTATCCTCCGATGCTTTGCAGATTCTGGGGAGCGTGACCGACCCCCGCTTTAGGGGTGAGGGGTGGTGGTGTTGGTGTTGGTTTGGGGAATGGACGTTTATTTCCGTTGTTTTGTTATTCAGAACATATATATATATACACATATATATATATATGTATACACACACACACACTTAAGGAGGGGAAGGAGGGGTGTTTTTCCTCTACCTTAGCCAATTCCGCACTACCCTGCCTTCGGAGATTAACCTAGTCGGGGGTTGTTAGGTAGGATGGGGTTCCCTCAAACTCCAATACGCTCCTCACTTTGTGTCCCCCAGGCCCCACAGCATGAATGATAAATGACCTTGGCTGGGCCAGAGAATGGATGCTGCCTCAGTCTGCTAGCCTGGACTTGGGTGGGTGGGGGGCAGTGGAGGAAGGGCAGGTGAAGGAAGGAGGGAAGGGGAATGAAGAATGGAAACACTGGGGAGACAGAGATGGTAGAGGACCAGGTGTTGTAGGCCCCCAGTTTAGGGGGCTGCAAGGAATAACTTCTGGGTGGGTGGGGGAGGGGTACTGAGTGATGGTGGGCACTAGTCTAGCAGTAGAACCAAGGGTGGGGAGGCACTGGGAAGAGCCATTTAGTAAATTCAAGGGGCTTATCCCTTAAAGCTGGGGCTGTGGAGAAGGTGGCCAAAAATGCTGGTAGGGGCATCCTGTGTGTATGGAGGTGTCTCCCTGTGTCCCTGCTTGTCTACCTCTGTGTGCATTCCTCCGTCTACATTCTCAGCTGACACCTTCATTTTGTCCCCCCCCCCCCAAGAACTGTGGATGCTCCCATCTTCTGAACCCAGGGGTAGGATGTTGGGAGGGAGGCATAGCCTTGTTGGTCCTGGGGTGGGGGCTGAGACACAATCACCTAGCTGTAATAGGGAGGGGTGTTCTGGCATCTGTCACATCCTAAACCTACACCCACCCCCAGATGTTTTGATAAGTGCTTCTTAATGACCTTGTCACCTGAACTAGGGTGGGCTGGAGTTCTCAGTGGCCCCCAAAGTCAGGGGAATTGATGAGGGGTGAGAGTTGTCTTGAGAGGAAGCAATTTGCTCAGGAGATCTCCCATCTGCCCTTTATACCCACTGCAGAAAATCTGAGCACATTTTTCTGGTCAGGTGAAGCCAGCCAGTCTTAAAGGGACCTGTAAACATGAATCTTGTCTTCTTTAACCTCCAACCTCTCCAAGTGTTGTCTCTCTTCTACAGGCTTAGCCACTCTGTGCTGCTTTTGGGGTTAAAAATAGCATCACTTCCTCACCAGCTCAAAGAATTTGTCTTCTTTCTCTCCCTCCTGGGTTTGTTGGCCCTAGGGGAGCTGGCTGTTGAGCCATCATATCCTGCTGTGGCTGTGGGAGCCTTCTCTACTCCACTTGTGCCTCTCAGGGGTAAACAGTCTCAACAAACATAGGGTATGGCTCCTGGTGGATCCATCTACTTCCTTGAGGGTTTGGGGGGAGATCCTGGCTGGGAAAGAAAGGAAAGGAATGCAAACTGCAGTGCACTGAGGGGATTCCACAGTTCCCTTTCTTTCATGGAGGATGGTTGGGCCCTGAACCACCAAGAAAAGAAGGTGACATAGGGGTCACTGCTTCTGGTCACTGTGGTCCACTGCTTACATCTGTCCTGAGGGGGTAAGGCTGTGATTGCCAGTGCTTCTTTCTGAGTCACATAGCATTACTTACTTTCTTGTAATGGGACTAGATTGTGTGTGTGTGTGTGTGTGTGTGTGTGTGTGTGTGAGAGAGAGAGAGAGAGAGAGAGAGAGAGAAAGAATTGTGTGTGTGTGTGTGTGTGTGTGTGTGTATGTGACACTTAAAGAAGGCCCTGGATAGGTGGGAACAGAAGAAGGTGCAGGATATTTTAAAGAGGACGATCTCTGATCTGAATCTAGGCCTGCATCCTCTGTTTCTGTGACAGAAGGGGGTTATCCTATGCCTCTCTTTGGAAGATGTCATTTTTTTGTGGGGGGAAGGCCCAAGGCCCCCTTCAATCTCCACCAACTGCCTACGCAATGCGGTATTTGTGAAGTTTTTTTTTTTTTTTTTCCTTTGACTCCTGGTGGAGAAGCAGAAAGGATTAGAGGGATTAGGAAAGGAGGCCCTGGAAGAATGAGGTACAACTATAGGCCTTAGACCTTAATGTGAGAAATGTATGAGTTTGATCGGTCATTTCCATTCCCATCCCCACCAATTAAAAGAGTCCCATATATGACATTCTGAAGGAAAGTGGCAGCAGCCAGTCATCAGTCTTTCTCAGCTTTTGATCTTCCCTCTTGTCCATTCTACTCAGGTTCCAAGTCTCCCATGTTTGGATCTTCCCATATTTGTCTGAAGGGAGATAATCCAGCCCCAGATGGTGGAATTAAACTAAGTCAGAGGGTTCTTGGGAGGATACTGGGCAACAGTATCCAAGTGTGACCCTTGCTTGTCCCTTGCTGTCTTCTGCTTCCTTGACACTTATCAATATAATATGGAGGAAGGAGATTAATATTAATGCCTACTATGAGATTAAATTCTTACTGTCTTTCAGAAATAGAGGTTCTCCCAATTTCATTATCCTCAATTTAAATATAAGGACACTGAGGCTTAGGGAGGTTAAGTAACCTGCCAAAGAGCAGTTACTAAGTGGCAGTGTTTGGGATTTCAACTTTGGTGATCTGTCATGTACTTTGTGCTGAACTAGCATTCTCCTTGACGGTGTCCCTTTTCTGCTGCTCACCCTCAAGAGCATCCAGACATGGCTTTTGTTTTGGGACCCTGGAAGGGAGTATAGGGAAGCACACTGTATTACTATCACCACAATAACACAAAAAACTAGTATTTATTCATTACTTTTTATGTGCCAGCTACCATGGTAAGGAGTTTATATGCATTATATCATTTAATTCTTACTTTCCCATTTTTAGATAAGAGGAAACAGGCTTAGATATTCACTAACATGCCTGAACTCACTTAGCTAGTAAACATTGAGGCAAAAAAGGTAAACCCATGTTCATCTGACTCTGGGATCTAAGCTTTGGCCCACTAGGCAATGTTGGGAGAAAATTTTCCTCAGGAGGCCTATAAACATAGAACCTGAGGGAAGAACTGTGGAAGCCCCATCTTCAGAAGCCACCAGTGGACAGAAGGCAACAGGTTGGAGGGTTTGTCTCCTTGCTGTATAGCCTCCTCAAGCTCTGCCCTCAACAAGAACCCCAGATCAGACTAGAGAAGGGAATTCTGGTTTCTTTCCTGTTTTTTCATTTCAGACTGGGGATAAAGGAAGGGGTCTGAACTTGATGCGAGGCAGGGGTGTAGAAGGGCTCAGGATAGGTGACTGTGATTGGAGCAAATCCCATGGGCCTAGCCTCTGAGGTCAAAGTATAAAGATTTATATTTGAGTGACCTCATCCCTCTTCATTGAGTGATGACTTGAAGAAAGGGGAACATCTCTGCACCACATGGTCCAGGTGGGAACCCCAGAACTCTGTACTGGCCTTCTGTACCATCCTAGGACTCACAACCTCCTTTTTATCTCTTACTTTTTCTAGGTCTCCAGAGGTTCCTGGAAGAGAAGTAGACGGTCTTTCCTCAGTTATCCTGGCTCTCCAGCTTAGGTCCACCAAGCTGGCTCCCCTTTCTCCTCCCAGTCCCCTACTCCCCTTCTCCCTTCCCCACTCATTCTACTGAACTGAGTATAGATCAGAGCTCTTCCTTTTCCCTCCTAGGCACTCACTGTCCAGGTTCTATTTTCTTTTATTTTGAGCCCAAAGATACTGGAACATACATCATCTAAGTAACTGGCAGGTGGAGGGGGTCTTCTTGACTCCACAAATCCTTGAGCAAAATTCTGAAAAAGAAGCAGAGAGTGAGGCAGATCCAGTGAAGTGCCCCAAAGCCCCATCATGGAAGAAGGCTTCCGAGACCGGGCAGCTTTCATCCGTGGGGCAAAAGACATTGCCAAGGAAGTCAAGAAACATGCGGCCAAAAAGGTGGTGAAGGGCCTGGACAGAGTCCAGGATGAATATTCCCGAAGATCCTATTCCCGCTTTGAGGAGGAGGAAGATGATGATGACTACCCTGCTCCTGCCGATGGCTATTACCGTGGAGAAGGGGCCCAGGATGAGGAGGAAGGTGGTGCATCTAGTGATGCCACTGAAGGCCATGATGAAGATGATGAGATCTATGAGGGGGAATATCAGGGCATCCCCCGGGCAGAGTCTGTGGGCAAAGGCGAGAGGATGGCAGATGGGGCACCCCTGGCTGGAGTGAGAGGGGGCTTGAGTGATGGGGAGGGCCCTCCTGGGGGCCGGGGGGAGGCACAGCGGCGGAAAGAACGAGAAGAACTGGCCCAGCAATATGAAGCCATCCTACGGGAATGTGGCCATGGCCGCTTCCAGTGGACACTCTATTTCGTGCTTGGTCTGGCCCTGATGGCTGATGGTGTCGAGGTCTTTGTGGTGGGCTTTGTGCTGCCCAGTGCTGAGAAAGACATGTGCCTGTCTGACTCCAACAAGGGCATGCTGGGTAAGACACATCAGGACACTGCAACCCTATCTTGCCCCCATTTCTGGAGTTACCCTTGTTCCTAGGAACTGCTCCTGTCCTTCCCACTAGTTCCCTGGAACCCCTGCTTCCAAGGAGTATTCAGAGGGCCCAAGGTACCTTCACACACTGTCCCTTACACACACCCTCTTCTTGGGTTGGGACAGTAAAGTTGTATGTGAAAGAGGGGATTTGGGGAGGCAGCCAGATGAGGGTTTGGGCCAATAGGTGGTGGTCGTCTTAATCAGTTCTGTAGGAAGTGGCTATGGTAGGATGGGTAACTGTTTAATCTTTTCTTCATATCCTTTCCTCTTGTTATCCTGTTCTCATTCCTGATTGGGGATTAAGAAGTCAATATTCAAACTCCCTGGTATAAGTGGGGAGGGTTAGTTTGGGATGCCGTGGGTAGGGACTCCCACATCTCTCATTCAGACTTGGGAGTGTCCAGGGGCCAGGGAGTAGTCTCTGATGACCTTTCCTGATTTGTACCTTGAAGAAGGAAACCTCCTAGACTGCCTGAGAAAGGATCTAGGTCTTGCTCTGCCTTGGACAGGTTTCTTCTCCCTGGGGTTTGCTTTGGCTATGGTTAAAGTGCAAAGTTTGGAATAGATGATTTTTAAAATCAATAACAACTCTGATTTTATGAAGTAAGCAATAATCTGGGGAGTTTTAGGACAAGAAGTATTAAAACTAGAAGGAATAAAGAATGGGTTTTGTGTGGGGGATTTCCTGGGAAGATTAAAGGGATCAGAGCCCATTCCCAAGAAACAAGAAAGAGACCTCCTGATGCTTTAAGGGCATCAAAGTGGGGAGGATAGAAAGAACCCCACTCCTACCTAGAGGATCTGGGGATAGAGGCAGATTCATTCTTTCATCTAGTTGAGCCAGGGATATGTGTGCGTGCATATGTGTGTGTGTGTGTGTGTGAGAGAGAGAGAGAGAGAGAGAGAGAGAGAGAGAGAGAGACAGACAGACAGAAATGAGAGAGAAGAGTAAAGTTCTGGGGTTTTCACGATTGCATTCTTGCCTTTGAACCACTGATCTGTAGAGATGACCTTCATCTTTACTTATAAAATTCATCTTTTCTCACATGCTCTTGTCTCTGGGCAGACTTAGTTTCTAGAAGTTCTTCAGTTCCTTGATCTGTCCTGCTGCAGTTTTAGGTCCTGTCATGCTCAGCTAATAGTGGAATTGAGGTGTGTCTGCTCATACCCCTTCTTTTTTCCTCCCCCTTCCAGGCCTCATCGTCTACTTGGGCATGATGGTGGGAGCCTTCTTCTGGGGAGGTCTGGCTGATCGACTGGGTCGAAGACAGTGTCTGCTCATCTCACTCTCAGTCAACAGCGTCTTCGCCTTCTTCTCATCTTTCGTCCAGGGTTATGGCACTTTCCTCTTTTGCCGCCTCCTCTCTGGGGTTGGGTGAGTGTCCACATCCTGATGACAGGATTGCATTTTGGTCACTGTTATATCTTTAGGGCCCAATACGGTGCTAGGAACTTCAGATACATCTTAAATATGTGTGAATTGAATGAATTCCTTTCTCCCCTGATTATCTTCAGGCTGGCTTCCCTTGTCTGCTGCTATCCAACATGCCATCTTACGTCTGGTCTACTCCTGAGTCCTCCACCCACTTCTAGTTCTGTTTCTGGTCTCAGTCTCAACCCTGGGCTCCTGTGAATCCTGGAGTTATCCCCTCCCAGAGTCTATACCCTTCCTGCATTTGACAACAAACCTTGCTGTCATCCACATTTGTCAGAGACTGAAGCCTAGTCCTACCTATACCTATACTTTCCCAAGTACCAGTAGACCCTCATCTTCCTTGTTTCCAGGCCCTTTTCTGGCTTGCTCCCATAACACCTGCCCCCAGACTCCTCATGATCCTTTTTTTTCCTCTGGAGATTTCCTCCTTCCCAACTCTGTAGTTACCATCAAAGATAAAATGTTTGTTCCTTCCCTTGTTCTGAAACCCACCTGCATGTTTCCCATTGTCCCTACAATGTGTGCTTGATGGCTGGAGGTGAAAGGATACTGTGGGGCATTATGTGTGAGATGGAATCTCTTCCAAATGTCTAGTGAAAGGAGCTTGGGGATCCAGAGCACCAGGGAAGGGAATGTGGAATATGGCCATTTTCTAATGCTAAATTCTCAAAATGCTCTCCAGGATTGGAGGGTCCATCCCCATTGTCTTCTCCTACTTTTCGGAGTTTCTGGCCCAGGAGAAACGTGGGGAGCATTTGAGCTGGCTCTGCATGTTTTGGATGATTGGTGGAGTGTACGCAGCTGCTATGGCATGGGCCATCATTCCCCACTACGGTGAGCAGCCCCCAAGAGTTGACCCCAGACTCTCCTTCCCCCTTTCTCTACTGTGCCTCCTGTGGTGGGAACCCCCACTCCCACTCCTAACCCCAGCCTCTGACCTCTCTGCTGATGCCATGACTCTGTCTCTGCCAGGCTGGAGTTTTCAGATGGGTTCTGCTTACCAGTTTCATAGCTGGAGGGTCTTTGTCCTTGTCTGCGCCTTTCCTTCTGTGTTTGCCATTGGGGCTCTGACCACGCAGCCTGAGAGCCCCCGCTTCTTCCTGGAGGTGAATGGGACTGTGCTGGGTGGGGGATGGGGTAGTGAGGGCAACAGTTTAAACACTGTTTGTGGGATTGATGTGTTCCTGTGTGACTTTTTCCTTTCTCAAGGATCCATACTCTGGGGAACTTTTTCTTGCTTCCTTTGCCTTGGAACGTATCTCCAGAGGGATTCTGTGGGTAGAGAACCAGGGAATCTATTTCAACCATGTGTGGTTTAAGATTTTGCAGACAGGGGCACAGGCCCTGGTCCTGGCTTTATAGCTCAAGTTCCTACCCTTTACTTCTTCCCCCTCCCAATTATATCTGGGTCTAATAGGGTTAGGATACCGCCCACTTTCTAACTACATACTTGCCCATTATTTCCCTGTCTTCAGTTTTCTTTTTCCATTATATCAGGGAATCCCTAGGATCTGTGTTTGCATTTGTCCCCTGGATATCGCACCCCCACACTCTTACCCAAGACTGATTGTGTCTTGCTATACTCCAGCTTGAGGTGATACATGCCCATGGGTCAGAATTTAAGTATTGTTTTGGGGGTGGTAGTCTCTTTGTGTCATGGGACTCCAGAAGCTAGATTGGAGGGAGGGGTTGTGTAACCCTGGGTCAGTGAGGGCTGACCTGGATGTTGGCCTTATGTTTGTGGCTCTAGAATGGGAAGCATGATGAAGCCTGGATGGTGCTGAAGCAGGTTCATGATACCAACATGCGGGCCAAGGGGCATCCTGAGCGAGTATTCTCAGTAAGCCACCACCCTCCCCACTTAAGCCTCCAAGCCCTTGCAGCCTCTTCTCCCACTTGGCCCCTTTCTGTCCACTTTCCTAGATATCTGCAACCACATTCTCCCTCGGTGACATTCTCAAGGTGCCACAGACATTCTCTGTCTCCCATTTTGCTACTGCAGGGAAATTGAGGCATTTGGAGGGGTTGGGAAATTTGACTGTTTATCCTTTCTCTTGACTCCAGGTAACTCACATTAAGACGATTCATCAGGAGGATGAGTTGATTGAGATTCAGTCGGACACAGGGACCTGGTACCAGCGCTGGGGGGTCCGAGCCTTAAGTCTAGGGGGGCAGGTAATGGAGGATGGAATGGTGGAGAGAGAGAAGGGAATGAGGGAGGTAGAGAGGAAGTCAGGGCTTGAGCCTGTATGTTAGGGTGAGCATGAACTGAAGCAAGGTGGTAGGGTGAAAAATGGAGATTTGTGTATGTTAGAATTAGTACAGCTACCTTCTGCTTTTTCTCTGTCCCTTGTAGGTTTGGGGGAATTTTCTCTCCTGTTTTGGTCCAGAATATCGGCGTATCACTCTGATGATGATGGGTGTGTGGTTCACCATGTCATTCAGGTAAGGAATGGGTGGAGTGTGCGGTTTGTGGTGGTTATAGTGGTGCATGGACTGGGAGAGAGGTGGAGGAAGTGGAAATGAAGGGGACAGATAGTGAGGGAAGGTGTTCATATCCCCCCTGATGCTCCATTCAATTTCTCTACTTCATTGATTCATTCAACAAACATATTATAGGCTGACCAGTATTAAGTTTCTGTTTTGTGCAGGTACTGTGCTGGACTGAAATAGATGTGCCCCAGTCCTTTTGGAGTTTACATTTTGGTCAGAGCTAAAGCAGTGTGATGGTGGCACTGTGGGAAGGGCAAAGTGCTATGGGAACACTTGGGACTTGGTGGGTAGGAATCTAAATTGTAAAGAACGAATGGGAGTTAGGCTGAGAAATGGGGGTTAGGGAAAGTGTTTTAGGCAAAGGGAAGACCAAATGCCTGGGAGGCAGATAAGAAAGTGTGGTGGGTTGCATTGAGATCATAGAGTCACCCGAACCATAGTAATTGCGAAGGGAGGAGTGTGAGACGAGGTTGGAGGTGAACAAGGTCCTGATAAAGGCCAACTGTTTCTCCTTCACTCTGGACTGCCTGGCTCTAATGTCTAAAATGTCTTAATTCCTACCCTTGACTCTTTAGCTACTATGGTCTGACTGTCTGGTTTCCTGACATGATTCGCCATCTTCAGGCAGTGGACTACGCAGCCCGTACCAAAGTGTTCCCTGGGGAGCGTGTAGAGCATGTGACTTTTAACTTCACTCTGGAGAATCAGATCCACCGAGGGGGGCAGTACTTCAATGACAAGTATGTGGGGACCTTAAACTTCACTCCTCCCCTGTCCATTTGACCCCTTGTCTCTGATAAATCTGGGAGTTCAAGACAAGGTGGTTTGGGGCACCACCTTATGGTTTCTCTTTAGTGAAACCTTTAGTGTGAGCTTCCCATTACCTCACTAAGGGAGTCTTGGAGGAAGGGCTAAGGATGGGGGGAAGATGTCTCACCACCCTGGTCTTACAGGTTCATTGGGTTGCGTCTGAAGTCAGTGTCCTTTGAGGATTCACTGTTTGAAGAGTGTTATTTTGAGGATGTCACATCTAGCAATACATTCTTCCGTAACTGCACATTCATCAGCACCGTGTTCTATAACACTGGTAAGGTCGGGTAGCTGGTGGGTGTCAGATCTTGATGATCGGGGAAGGAACCTTCCTTATTTACTAGTTTTCAACCTGAAAGCCTTCAGGAGCCCAGGGGGAAGGTGGCATGAGAGCTTCATGACTGCTACCAATAATTAGGAAAATCCAATGGATGTTGGACATTCTTGTCATAGAATCTCTGACAAAAAAATCAGGTTCCTTTGCCTTTGACTGGAATTATAATAATTCAGTGTAGTGATATGTATTTTTTTCAGTACTGGGAATTGAACCCAGGTGTGCTTTACCACTGAGCCACATCCCCAGTCCTTTTAATTTTTTTTGAGTCAGGCTCTTGCTATGTTGCCAAGGGTCTTGCTAAGTTGCTGAGGCTGGCCTTGAACTTTCAGTCCTCCTACCTCAGCCTCCTGAGTTGCTGAGATTATAGGCAAACCTACCAGTGTAGTAATAGTAATATATATATTTTGTAGCAGGGATTTGACTTAGGGGCACTTAACCATTGAGCCATATACTCAGCCCTTTTAAATATTTTATTTAGAGACAGGGTCTGGCTAAGTTGCTTAGGGCCTTGCTAAGTTGCTGAGGCTGGCTTTGAATTGGTGGTCTTCCTGCCTCAGCCTCCCTGAGCCCCTGGGATTACAGATGTGTGCCACCATACCTGGCTACTTTTGAAGAGGGTAAAAATACTTCAAAGCAGGATCCTCAGGAAAAAGAAAAACAATAAAAAGGATATTTGATGGGGAAAATGTTGGGAATCACTTACTTCTTTAACAGTGATTCTCAAACTATATGCACATGAAATGCTATCTTTGTGAGCTAGACTGAGGTTTCATAGTTCTACGTGGAGTATTGGGTGAACTTTTCCCACCTTGCAGAAAGAAAATAGTCCATAAGGTTTATTATTTTCATTACTTTTCTCAGAAAAAAATTTCTAGACCCAGGGTATTGCTACTGCTTATAGTCAGCTCAGTGAACAAAAAGAATAAACAAGAAGCAGAGTATTAATGGGGAACCTTGGAAACAGTCACTGTTTGATATGGTCATTATCTTCTGTAATGATTCCTAGTTCCCATGGTGATATTATTTAATGTTTTGCAATGAGTGCCTTGAAAAATTTTGATAGCCCCCTACTGTTAAACCCCACAAAAACAGAACCCCATGCCAGGAGCAGTAGCAGCTTCTCTCTCCCATTTACTTTGACTGCCTGAATTGTCTCGGCCTTCATCTCCAGACCTGTTTGAGTACAAGTTTGTGAACAGCCGTCTGGTAAACAGCACATTCCTGCACAACAAGGAGGGCTGCCCACTAGATGTGACAGGGACCGGTGAAGGTGCCTACATGGTGTACTTTGTCAGCTTCCTTGGGACACTGGCTGTGCTTCCTGGAAATATCGTGTCTGCCCTGCTCATGGACAAGATTGGCAGGCTCAGAATGCTCGGTAAGGGCCAGAGGCTGGGTGGTGGTACATGAGAACTTACTGGGCTGTCACAGGCTGGGGGAAGTGTCATTAGGCTTCTCACTTTGCTCTCTGAAGAGACTGGCCAGAGAACTTCTCTCTCATGTTTGCTCTCTTGGGGGTGCTGTAGGAATGGGATGGGCCTGACATAGAAGCTTCTCTAAGGGATAAAGGAGGTAGGCAGAGTAGCAAGCGGGTGAGCACAGGCTTTGAGGTTATGGATTTGAATCTCAGCATCATGACCCACCTAGGCAAGTTACCTCTATGAGCCTGGTTGTCATCTACAACATGGGAACAATAATTGTACTCGCCTCGCAGTGTTGATGTATTAGATTGATACATGTACACAAGCATCAGGTTGTTGGGCCCATAGTTGGCATTGAATCAATGATTGTTAGTGATACTATTAATAAATAGATAATTTCAAGGGAAGTTGAGGACAAGTGAACAGCCTTCCTTTTGGCTACCTGGGGATAAGAGTCTCCTTCTGGACTGACTCAAAGCTAGCTGATGGCACCAGCTGAGACTCATTGCAGCCAGCCTCATTCTGCTTTCTCTTCTGGCTCCAGCTGGCTCCAGTGTGATGTCCTGTGTCTCCTGCTTCTTCCTGTCTTTTGGGAACAGCGAGTCAGCCATGATTGCTCTGCTCTGCCTTTTTGGAGGGGTCAGCATTGCATCTTGGAGTGCGCTGGATGTGTTGACTGTTGAACTCTACCCATCGGACAAGAGGTAGTTGGAGTGTGTGGGGGCAGGGCAGTAGGTTTAGGGCCTAGAGGGCAGGTGAGGAGTGGTGTGAGGAAAGGGGGCTGAATGGAAAGAACATATTTAGGGTTGTGAGGATGTATATTCCCACTGAGTTTCTCTTTTAAGAGCTGATAGCTTTTGGCTGGGCATGGTGGTACTTGTAGTCCCAGTGACTGGGGAGGCCAGCCTCAGCAACTAAGCAAGGCCCTAAGCAATTTAGTGAGATCTTGCCTCAAAATAAAAAATAAAAAAGGACTGGGAATGTGGCTCAGTGGTAAAGCACTTCTGGGTTCAACCCCCAGTACCCAGAAAAAAAAAAAGCTGGTAGCTTGGTAGCTTTTGTATCTGCTCCTGGTAGTCCTAACTATTAACATCATATTTTGGTCTCTTTTCCTCCTTGTCACCCAATTTATCTACATTCTTTATGTCCATCCCTCCCCTCTCTGATCTCACCATCCTTCCTCTCCCTCTTGCACACTGCCTGCCATCTTCCTCCACTTCATTTCTCTGCCCACCCATTCTTCCTTTGCCTCACTCCTTGGCCCTGCCCTCCATGTGGCACTGGGGGCTCTTGAGCAGGACCACCGCCTTCGGCTTCTTGAACGCCCTGTGTAAGCTGGCAGCTGTGCTGGGGATCAGCATCTTCACATCCTTTGTGGGAATCACCAAGGCTGCCCCCATCCTCTTTGCCTCAGCTGCCCTTGCCCTCGGCAGCTCTCTGGCCCTGAAGTTGCCTGAGACCCGGGGACAGGTACTGCAGTGAGAGAGTCTTTGGGGCTTTGGGGATGGCAGGCACACTGTGAGACCAACAACTCCTACTTTCCTTCCCTGCCCTGCCATCCTGGACCCCAGAATCCCTCATTCCCCAGCTCCCTGTTTTGTGTCTTAGCTACGTGTGCGTGTGTGTGCATGTGTTTGATCCTGTGGGTAGGGACTATAGGGAAGGCTCCTTCACCCCAGTTTTGGGATGAAGCACTACTCCTCACCTACCACCCTTGACTTTGCACAAGAGAAGGCTCAGCCCACCCTTCTCTCTCCCAGTGTTAGTGAGGGGCCCTTGCTTCCCTGCTCCAGATGTTCTAGAACAGGCTTCCTACCTTCCCCGACATCCCCTCAGCCTAGGCCCTTGTGAAACCATGGGTATGCAGTTATATTGGGGGCTGAGGCTTGGGTGTAGATCATGGACCAAAAGAACTTCTTAAAATCAGAAGGGCCTTGGGTGCCCTCTCACACCTCCTGATGGATGCTGGGGGAGAAGCAATAAACCTCAGCCCTCTGGCCTCCACTTTCCCCTGAATTTTATAAAATTAGCTTTCTTATTCTTATTTATTTATATATTAAGTTCTGAGGCAGCTTAGCAGGCTTTGTGTGTGAATATGTGTACACTTATGTATGTGTATGTATGTGCCACGGGGTGGGGTGTCACTATACTGTCCTAAAATAGAAACCAAGGGTGATTTCAGTGAACACACACACACAACCCTGCCTCCCGTAGTACTTCCCCTAATCTTGTACCTTAGTTAGGCCCGGAAGGGAGGAACCCTGGGCCAGGTGGGGATGAGCTTGTATTCTAGGGAGACCTGAGGGCACCTGATGAGGCCCATCTCTTCCCTTCAAGCCTGGGCCTCTTCTGGAGTAAGAGGCTCTACTCCAACAGCACAGGTAGGAAGAGCACAGCTCTCTCCCACTTCCATCCCTTGTCTGTTCCCTCGCTGGCAGGGGAACAGGGGAAGAAAGGAAACCAGGCATATGGTCAAACCAGCAGATCAAAAAGCACAAGGAGCTGGGGCAGGGGCAGGAAGCAGGGGCCCTCCTGGCATCTTCTCTAAAAGTGGGGAGATGTTTAGCAGCAAGTGAGGGACCCCTAATGCAGGGACTAGAAGCCTCAGTTTCCCCATCTTACTCTTCCACACAATAGCCTTTGTAGGTTAAGCTGCCCCTGTCCTTCCCTATTCTGTGTGGCTGCTTTTTTTGGTGCCCTCTTCCCACCCCTACCGTAGCTGTGATGTGTTGTAGTTTTTAGCTGTTTGTAAAATGTTAAAAAAAAGTTAAAAGGAAAACAGTGAAAATAACAACAAAAGTAAAATCCAAATTCACCCTCCTCATGCTGTGTCTGGTGCCCTCACCCTATGGTCACTCTCCCATTTTGTAACACCAAACTAGGTGGTGACTCTTAACTCTGTGTCTGTGCTCAAAGGATTGCCTTCTCCTCCAGTGCCCAGCGTATGAGTGTGTGCCCTCTTCCCTCACCCTTCACTTGCTGGACATAGCCCCCTTTCCTGTACCCTCCAGGAGACCCATCCACCTTCCTCATTCTCCTGGGGAGCCCTAAACCCATCTCTGTTGATGTGAAAAATGAACAATACTGGTGAAAAATAAAAGGAAATAAATCCTCAAAATCCAAAACGTCGGTGTCTACTTTGCCTCTTCACCTACATCTTAGTCCATTCCGACAGTCCTGGAAGGGTAAAATGGTGGTGGAAGAACAAGTCCCCCTTCATTCTGGAGGCCAACATAACATGATATATCACATTTACTTCCTAAATTGATCTTTCTACCCTGACCTTTCCACTTTAGAGAGCCCCCTAAGTCTCCTAGATTTGAAAACATGGAATATTTCCTTAGAACAATCTTTCCTCCAAATCTGGTGTGCCTTTAAAAATAGATTCCAGACTCTATTCTTCACTTGTGGGATCAAACTTCGCCCCCCCACCACCACTTTTTTTGGTGGGGGTGGAGGAGGCCTCAAATTTACATTTTAAATAAGATCCATTAGGAATTCTTCCCTATGAAGAAATCTAAAAAGCACTAATTGCAGCTGACCTTAGAATCCCCTCTCACTCTATTCCATAGCTGTTCTAATCAAACCATTTTCTGTTTTTTTTTTAGTACCTCAGATCAACTACTTTCCTTTCCATTCCCACAGATGACCTCCAAGGCAGGGTTCTACCTTCACTCCTGATTGATCTCTGTGCCTCCAATTTCCCATGCTAACCCACATATATATTATTGCCAGATCAGTCTTATTTCCAAAATGCTCTTTGGCATGTTCATACTCAAAATTATTCAATGACTTCCTACTACCCAACCAGATGCAGTCTAAAAATTCTTTAGCCAGAAATGATCAAGATACTTGTGAACCAAACTTTTTCTCTAATAATTTACACATTGAGATAATTAGGAAGTTGCTTATGTAGATATTACTTGAGTTCCCCTCAGAAATATGATGTCACATTTGTAAGGCTCAAAAGCAAAAGGACTATATAAAGCTTTCTCTGTTTTCTGTAATTATTCTCTAGGTCGCCCCTCCACTGCTTTAGTGGCTTTTTAAAAACCTTTTTTATCTTATAAACAAACACTTTTTGGAAAATGACAGGCTGTCAAAAAGCCAAACATTACCCAATATGAAATTCAAATGTGTTCCTCCCTAGACTAATATCTGCCCAATCCAACCTCTGCTCCTTTGCTGAGGTTCTTTTCCCCTGCTTGAAACACCTTTCTCCTCCCTTTTCTGGTTTAATTGTACCTTTTTTTTTTTTTTTTTTTGGTGGTACTGGGGATTGAACTCAGGACCTTGTGCTTATGAAGCACGCCCTCTACCAACTGAGCTATACCCCTAGCCCCACAGTTCTGCCTTTCTTTAGAGATGCAAGTAGTTCACTTTCCTGGTGAATTCCTGACTACCCTAGTCTACAATATTTTTCTTCTTAAAGAACAACTGTACAGCAATGTGCAGTGGCCCACACCTGTAATCCCAGAGATTGGCTGGGGACAGCAGTTGAGGATCACAAATTGAAAGCCAGCCTCAGCAACTTAGTAAGATCCTGCCTCAAAATTTAAAAAAAGGACTGGGGATGTGGCTCAGTGGTTAAGTGCCCCTTGCTTCCATGGCTAGGACCAAACAAAACAAAACACCCAACTGTGGCTCCAATTCAATTCTTAATGGCTCCATTAAGAACACAGCAAGGCACCTCATATGGTGATTTCTCTTTTAATGTACAGGACTGTTTCCAACTCATCAGGACTGGTGTAATTCCTTAGTAACAATTCAACATAGAACAACTAGGCAGCTCTTCCTTAAGTATATAGGCAAGAGTAGTGGTGAGAGACTGCTCTTTCCCAGGGTTAACTCTGATGTGCAATGAGTTGCTATCTTTGGAAAATATGTATGTGCCAACAGAATGGGACGCATGTGTATCTTCACCCTTAAAAATCACGGCTGGGTTGGGGCTCAGTGGTAGAGCACTCGCCCAGCATGTGTGAAGCACTGGGTTCGAGTCTCAGCACCACATATAAATACATGAATAAAATAAAAGTTTAAAAAAAAAATCACGATACCGAAGTAGTAGTTTACTAATTTACTCTCATCCAGTCCATTCGGTTCCTCGTCCTCTCCCATTGTTGTTATTAGGGAGTTCCTCGAGTTTTCTTGCTTCCACCCAGGCAAGGGGGGCTTGTGTCCAACTGAGGGTTCTCCCTCCACTGGGCAGGTGTCCGTGCCTGGATGGCCAGAGCATGGATCGGCCCAGCCAACTCCTCTGACAGAGCCGCGTGGACCAGCCGGTGACGTTGCAGGGGGCTCAGTCCCTCGAAACGAGAGCTCACCACTGCCACGCGGAAATGCGTCTCGCTGCCTGGTGGGACAGCGTGGCCGCCGCTCTCGTTGCGCAGCTCCAGCACCTCGGGGCTCAGGGCCTGCTCCAACTTCGCGCGAATGGCTGCTTCTACCGGACCGACGGTCCCGGATCCCGCGCTACCGCGGGACAAACACACTCGGGTGGCCATGGAGACCAGGCGCCGGAACCGATGCCCACTCAGCATCCGCTAAGATAGAAACGCAGACGTGAGAAGGGTGGGGCAGAGCCTCCCATTTGGGGAAAGTTGACTACCAGCTTCCTGTCCCCACGGCCCACATCCCTCCCTACGACATCTACACCTGACTCTGGCAGAGGACCCGCCTGGACACCAGAGAGGGTGACCCAACATACCGCCTCTTAACTGTGTGTGACGTGCTAATCTGGCTTCTAGGTACAGGCAGTGGAGGAACAAGAGCGAGTAAAGAGGCCCGCGCGCGAGGCGCGTTCATTACTTAAGGGGATTGAGAAGGAATGTTTAGCGGCTGCAAAAATAAGTTATGTTCAATTCCGTGCTTTTGGTTGAGCTGGTGGTCCTGAGTGCCCACGGAACCCCAGGATGGGTCCTATCTACCTGCAGTCGAGACTCCGCTCTCGCAGCTCCAGCTGAGAAATTGCGCTCCGGCACTTCTGCGGCGAGGCAGTCGGGGTTTCCTGAGGTACGTTGGGAAATGCATTCTGGCTGCGCACTATTGGACCAGGCAGGCACCACGTGGTGCCTCGAGGGTTAGTGGGAACTGTAGTTTCTATTTCTCCCAACTCGTTGGGTCAACAGAGCCTCCCGACCTGAGCAATTCAAAGAAAAAAGGATTTCTTGTGCATTTCGGGCTGGGATTATTCGATCTATTTATCGCCAATAGACCTTGTAGTTCATCTAGTCCAACTCTTATTTTACATACAAGAAGGCGGTAGGGGTTGAGGATGTAGCCCAGTGGTAGAGCACTTGCCTAGCATACACATGGCGGTGGGTGTGATCTCCAGCAACGCAAATAAATAAATAAATAAATAAATAAATAAATAAATAAAATAAAACGAAAGTTCATTTTTAAAGTATTGAATACATAATTACTGTAGTCCAGACCAATACTGGAGGATGGGGAATAAAGACAGCCTCCGCTCCTGAATTACAGAAAAATGGAGAAGACAAGTGAGGAGGCAATTGTGATACTGTGTGCTAAGTGCTGTGATGGGACTAAGTGCAGTTCGCTAAAGAGGCATGTCACTCAGACTTGGGAGCCCAAGAAAATTTTCAAGAGGAAATTTAGTCTGGAAGAGACAGCATGAAAACTCCTCATTTCTGAGTCGCTTTAGTGTGACTGTGGTAACCTCAAGTGCAAAGGCCAGGAAAGAGAACTTTGGGGAGTGGTTCCTTAGAGAATAGTTAGGGTGTAGTTCAGTATGGTCAGAGCCTAGGGCCAGAGATGCCAGTGGGTCAGTGGGAGTCCTGGGGAGGAGAGGTAGAAGTCAGATCAAATTAGGCTAGGGCTTTGTTAGGTGATTTTTTTCTTTATTCTAGGAGAGAGCAGTGGCAAGTTAATGAAAGTTTTAAGTAGATATGTAAGAAGATGAGCTTTTTCCAAGGTGATAAACTTACATTTTATTTAGTATCCTTATATTTATATACCTGCTAAATATTTTCCCCATCTTCTCATTTTGAAACATTTCAGACCCACAGAAAAGTTGAATAGTACAAAGCAGTACTTCTACCTTTCATTAGACTCATGTTTTATACACATATACTTAAACATATATTTACATATTTAAGTACTTGATACATACTTTTAAAATATATTTACATACTTAAAAATTTATTTTAGTTGTCAATGGATCTTGTGTTCAATTTTATTTATTTATATTTGGTGCTGAGTATTGAACCCAGGGCCTCACACATGCCAGGCAGGTGCTCTACCACTGAGCCACAACTCCAGCCTCCTATGTACTTCTTTGACTGAACCATTTGAAAATAAGTTGCATATAGCATATTTCAACCCTAAATACTCCAATTTGTATCTCCTGAGAACAAGAATATTCTCTTACATAACCTTAATACCCTATCACACTCAAGAAACTTATACAGTACCATATATTTTCCCTAGCCTTTCAAAAATTTAAAAACCTTCAAGAAAAATTTCTTGTACAATAGCAGCCCATGTACCTACCCTTTTCCTAGAGGAACTGATAACATTTTACTAGAGTTGTTTTGTGTCTCTTGAATATGTATATCATAACATTAATAAAATATTTTTGCTGAGTCACTTGTTAGATAAAAAATTTTTAAATTTCACTGCTATGTACATTGACCCTCACTCCTTATTTCCTAAGAGCGAGGACATTTTCCCACATAACCACAGTACCATGACCACACTGAAGAGATTAAATATTCATACAAAGCTATTATTATTATAATTATAATTATTCTTTTTTTGTGGTGACTGGGGATTGAACCCAGGGCCTTGTGCTTGCAAGGCAAGCACTCTACCAACTGAGTTATATTCCCAGGCCCCCAATTATTATTATTATTATTTAACATTTTTAGGTGTAGATGGGCACAATACCTTTATTTATTTATTTTATGTGGTGCTGAAGATTGAACTCAGCACCTCACATGCTAGGCAAGCGCTCTACTACTGAGCTACAACTGCAGCCCCACCATTATTTAATATAAAGTTGATAGTCAAATTTCCTCAATAGTGTCATTAGTATCTGCTGTGGTTTCAATGTGTCCCTTCAAAAATATGCATAGAAAGTTAATATCAATTGTGGTGGTATTAATAATTGGGGCCTTTAAGAAGCTGGTAGGCCTTGAGGGCTATCATAAATAGATTAATGCCTTACAAGTGATCTTGAGGGGACAAGTTCACCTCTTCTCTCTCTTCTGCCAACTAAAAACACAAGGTAATACCATCTATGAAGAACTGGCCTTACCAGATAGTGAACCAGATAGCACCTTAGTCTTGAACTTCCCTGCTTTAGAACTGTGAGAATAAATTTCTGTTCTTTATAATTTACCCAATCCATGGTATTTTGTCATAGCAATACAAATAGACTAAGATGGTGTCCTTTATAATGTTGAATTTTTAGAAAGGCAATCAAGGATCATGCATTATATTTAATTGACTTTAAGTCTGTATTTTGCAAAGATCACCGACTGCAGGGTGAAGAATGGATTGTAAAGGAGGTAAAGAAAGAAGCCCATAGAGCACTTTGGAAGGTCTTGTAGCAGCCTACATGAGAGATGTTGATGACTTGAACCAAGGCAGTGGTAATACTGGTGAAAAGGGAGAGAAATTGTGATCAGAAGACATATATTAGGGGAGTAGAACCCACAGGTTATGAGAAGGGAAGTGTCCAGGATCATTACCAGGTTCATGCATTTGAAGTTATAAAAATAGTACAAATAATTCCTATATATCCTTTGCCCTCATACCAAGGTTATCCAAACATGAACATTTTACATATCATGGTGGGGAGTACTATGTTTCAGTTCTATGGATTTACCTACAGATATGTAATTTTTTCCATTTGAGAGTAAGTTTTAGAAATAAAGCACATGTATCCCTTAACTCCCTGTGATGGTAAATTTTATGTGTCAGCTTGACTTGATCATTGGCACCCAGATATTTGGTCAAATATTATTCTGGGTGTTTTTGTGAGAGTGTTTTGAATAAGATTAATGTTTAAATTGGTAGACAGAGTAGAGAAAATCGCCCTCCCCAATGTGTGTGGGCCTTATCCAACCAGTTGAAAGCCTGAATAGGACAAAAAAGTGATTTTTCTGGGAGTGGGAGGAGGGGAGGCAGCAGGGAAGTGCTGAGGGGTGATACTGGCCAAACTATATTGTTATTTTATGTGCATGTACGAATATGTAACAAATCCCATCATTATGTACAACTATAATGCACCAAGAAAAAAACGTGGAAAGAAATTTTAAAAAGTGATTTTCTTCTAAATAAAAGAGACATCCTCCTGACTGGCTGCATTGGACTGGAACATTAGCTTTTTCCTGCTTTGGGACTCATACTGAAACATTTGCTCCTCCAGGTCTTGAACCCAGTCTTGAGACTGGAACTTACACCACTGATTCTCAGGACTTTTACACTAAAACTATAACATAGATTTTTTTTTCTGGGTGTCCATTTTGCCAACTCACCCTGAAGATCTTGGGGATCTTTCAATTTGTTATTTTTCATAATCAAAGAGCCAATTCACTATGATAAAATCTATCTCTCTAGTGGTTCTGTTTCTGTGGAGAACCATGACTAATGTATTTATTAATGTGTATTTGAGAAAGAGAGAGAGAGAGGAAATAATGACATTTTCTTACAATCCAGAATATAATTGTCAAACTCTGGAAATTAACATAGATACAGTACCACTATCTAATCTACAGAACTTATATAAAATTTGCAAATTGTTCCACTAATATTCTATATGTAAAATAAAAAAAGTTTTTTCCTGGTCCAGAGCCAGTCTAGGAAAAGATGATGCATTTACTTGTTAGGTGTCTATTGTTTCCACTAACCTGGACTAGTTCCTTAATAGGAACTTTGTCTTTTGGGATGTTTATTTATTTAGAGATGATGTCTTGGTATGTTGTTCAAGTTGGTCTCAAACTCCTAGGCTCAAACAATCCTTATGTTTCAGCCTCCCAAGTGACTGGGACTCTAGGTGCATGACACTGCACCTGGTTGATTTTTTTGAAGAGTATAGGCCATTTATTTTGTTGAATGTATCACAATTTAGATTTGTCTAATGTTTATCCATAATTAAGACCTAGGGTATGCATTTTTGGCAGGAATACTGCAGAAGTTAGTCAGCTTTCCGTTACTATAACAAACACCTGAGACTACTTGACTTATAAAAAGATTTTGGCTCATGGTTTTGGAGGTTTCAGTCTATAATCAGTTTGTCCCACTGCTTTGGGCTTGTGGCAAGGAAGCGTATCATGGTGGGGAGTACTTGGCAGAGCAAAGCCACTCACCTCATGGCCAGGATGCAAAAGAAAAAGAAGAAGAAGAAATGAGTCCTGAAATCCTCTTCAAGAGCACACCCCCTCCTGATAGCACCAAACTGGAGACCAGCCTCTGACAAGGGACTTTAGGGTGACATTCCAGATTCAAACTATAGTAAGTGATGTTGAGCCCTTTTTGCACCTTATTAGGGGACACATGATCTTGAACTCTCCTATTACTAATTATAATTCCAATCATGTGATTAAATGATATCTGTCATATTTTTCCACTCTGTAATTGTACGAGATACAGTAGTTCCCCCTTATCCATGATTTCAGTCACCTGAAGTCAGTTGTGGTCTAAAAATATTAAATGAAAAATTCCAGAAATAAGCAACATATAATTTTCAAATGACTTCTATTACAGTCCATTGTTATAATTATTGTATTTTATTATTAGTTATTGTTATTAATCTCTTACTGAGCTCAATTTACAAGTTAAACTTGATCACAATTATGAAAAATATAACAGGAAAAAAATACAGTCTCCATATCCATGGATTCCATATACATGTGATGGGCATCTGTGGATTCCACCAACTGCTGATTGAAAGTATTTTTTACAATTTGCCTCTGTACTGAACATTTACAGACTTTTTTCTTGTTATTGTTCTTAAACAATATAATGTAATAAGTATCTTCACAGAACTTACATCGTCGTAGATATATTAAGTAACCTGGAGATGATTTCCAGTATATAAGAGGATGTGCATAGGTATAGCCAAATGTTATACCATTTTACATAAGGGACTTGAGCATCTGCAGCCTTGATATCTGTGGGGGTTCCAGGAACCAATCTCCCATGGATACTGAGGGATGACAGTATATATGGGTTTTGGTACTATCCCACATTTCAAATATCCATTAGTCATCTTGGAACATATCCCCCTGTGGATAAGAGGGGACTACTGTACTTTGAGTCTATGTATATCCTGTTTCTCATCAAACTTTTTGTCCACTAATTTTATCATTTGCAAGTATATTAGAGGCATCTCTCTATGTCAGGGGTTATCAAAATGAAATGAGATCACTGGGGTGAATGGTGATGAGTGGTAGGGTGGTGGTGAAGACACCTGATGAGAAAGCCTATGGTGAAAAAAGAATTAGAATGTTTCTTGGAAAGACCACTCTGGCTAGTGTATAAAGAATGTTTTTGAGGAGTGGGAAGAGTAGAGAAGCCGGGGAGGAAGAGAAAAACCTTTGTTAGAAAAATCTTGCTATGGAGCTGATGTTTAAACAAAGATTTCAATGACTAAAGGGGACTGACCATGTGGAAAGAGAGATCCAGACATAAGGAATGATATTTATTATATTCTAGAGGTGTGATGTTGAGCTTAGTGTTGGCACACTTAGGTGATCAATAAAATATGCTGGATGGAATATGCCAGGTGTGGTGGCACATGCATATGATCCCAGTTATTTGGGAGGTTGAGGCAGGAGGATTGCAAACTGGAGGCCAACCTGGGCAATTTAATGAAACCCTGTTTCAAGAAACAAAAAACCAAATTGGATGGATAACTGAATTAATGTATAAATGGAAAGGGCCAACATCATTATTCCCTTCAGAAAAATAAATGAAAATTTTGTAAATGTAAGCTCCATAGGACAAACTTATGGTCTGTGTTTCATAATAATATCTACTATTTAGTGAAAGTGTGCCTTGACCAGATTAAGATTTTTAAAGGCTATAAGTACTGAGAGTTATGGTGGCCATTTTATGTGTAACTAAACAAAACAAAGCAGACAAGAAACAGCAATCTGTAACATGAGGATTGGGATGCCCAACAAAGTATTCATTGGTTTTCCCTGTGATGATTACTTCAATACTTGTTCATTTAAAAAAATAACTTTATGCTAATCGAGGTTTGATTTAAATATGAGAATTTTTAAAATCTTAAATGTACAGCTTAATTTTACATGTGATGCACCCATATCAAGATATAGAAAATTCTAGTACCCCAGAAGGCTCCCAGGGAAGTCCATGCTTCTTTATCACCATAGATTCGTTTTGCTCCTTTATGAACTTCATATAAATATGAATTATTTGTGTTTGTTTTCTTCAGTTCAACATTATGTTGGTGAGATTCATCCATGTGTGGGGCAGTAATTTTTTCATTTTCATTGTTGTATAGAATTGAAGTATATGAACAAACTACATTCTTGTGCATGCTTTTTGTTGGACATAAACATTCATTTCTGTTTGGTATATATTCAGGAGTGGAATTGCTGGGTCATAGGATAAACCAATGTTTATTTATTTCTTAAGGTGTTGGGAATTGAACTCAGGGTCTCAGAAATGCTAGGTAAATATGTTATGTCACTGAGCTATGCTCTCATCTCCCCACCATATTTATTTTTACAATGACAAACTCGCTGAAAGAGTTTTTGGGATCTACTTTTTTGAGGAGCACTGATGTCCAAGAACAGGAGTAGATAAATGTTCTCCCTGAGGCAGGAAGCAAATTTGTCCTTTCTTTGTCCTTTTGGTCTTTGTTTGAGACTCTTATTGGCTGGATGATGCCCACCTGAATTGGTGAGGATGATCCTCTTCATTCATCTACCAATTCAAATGCTAACTTCTTTCAGAAACACCCTCACAGATATATCTAGAAATAATGTTACACTAGTTATCTGGGCATCTCTTACACAGTCAAGTTAACCATCACAGCCTCCTCATCTAGCTTTGGGGCCTCTGGAGTTCCTGACTGTGTACTGAATTCTTTACATTTAGTCTCATTTGTGTGCATGCATGTTTTTTCTTTTTTCTTTTCTTTTCTTTTTTCTTTCTTTCTTTTTTTTAAGTGGATGAACTCCTATTATATCTTTTATCATTCTGTCTACCACAGTCTACTATTTATGGTAAGCAGTTGGAAATTGGTTGTTGACTAGTGGCTACAGAAAGGAGGTGAGACCAACATGAAAATACAGTACAGAGTGACAAGTGCCATCACCCGGATGTGAATAAAGCAATGGAGGCACACCAAGGCTGTTTATATGGGAGTAGGGAAGGCCTCATGATGGAAGCGGTATCTGGACTGAAACTGAAAGGTTGAGGAATTTTGCTATGTCAAAAGAAGATGAAGCCCGGCATGGTGACACACCCCTGTAAACACAGCAACCCAGGAGGGTGAGGCAGGAGGATCACAAGTTAGAGGCCAGCCTCAGCATCTTAGCAACACCCTGTCTCAAAATAAAAAAATAAAAAGGGCTGGGCTGGGTTCAGTGGTAAAGCATTCCAGGCTTCAGTCCCCAGTACCAGGGAGAGAGGGAGCCGGAGGGGGAGAGAGAGAGAGAGAAAAGAGGAGGAAGCATATCTGCCAGGGGCAACTACATGTGCAACCTCAGGGAGTTGCGAAGAGGCCATGCTCATCTAATGGTGTGCAGTGCAATATATGGTGTGTGTGGGGGGGAGAGATGGAGTGAAAGGGGGAGAGAGGTCTATGGTGGGAATGGTGGAATGGATCTAGAATACAAAAAAATGCTTACTTAACTAAATTGTCTGCGAAGGATCTCAGTTGCCTTTGTTGAATAATCCCAGAGGTGTTAAAGGAAATAAGATCCAGCCTGTTTGTAATGGTGTATACTTTTACAAATTGCCTGCTCTATTTTCTTCTGTAATAGCTCTGGTAAGAAGACTAGGAAGGGAGCTCTGGGGAGCAATCTAGAGTAATTGAGTCTGGCATAATTTGTTGGATATTGGCCTATCTGGACTTATCTGAAAAGGTTTTGTATGGAATCGAAAGTATTAAGTATATGAAAGCAAGGCTGGATAAGTTAAATTGCTTCATTAAGTCTAACATCTAGTTAGGTTAGAATTATCTTTCGTTCCATTCCACTGTTAAGGAAACATTCCCATCAGTTTTGATTGGATTTGCAGGTTCCACAAATCTATACCAGCATTCTTACCAGGAGTAGTCGCTATAGATTGCTATTAACTAATTTAATTCTCAGAGTTTACCAGCCTGCCTCCTTTTTTCTACAGGCATTTCATCACAGACTTACTAGTCTCAATTATCTGCATACCCGCATTCCAATAACACATCCAATAAGTGCTGGTCCAATAAAGAAGCATTAGCATTAGGCAAGCACTCAAAGAATAGAATTTAAATTGATTCTTTTCTCTTGTGGGGCACTAAGGAAAGAGTGAAAATGGTGTGAGGGAGGTAGCACATCCTAGGGAAGGAAGAAACAGAAAAACTTTCCAGAAAGATTTCTAAGGAAGGTGGGTGGAGAACACGCCAAGTCGTTAGAACATGCAGGTAAAATTACTCTTTAGGAGCTGTCTCTAAAGTCCAAGGGAGTGAGGGGAGGTAGACAAGGAGAGCAGGGAGAAAAAGACTGAAAAGGTAAGGAAGTAACCGACTGGATATGCTGCAGAGACAAAAGGAAGAGTAGCGTAAATTCTGCTGGTGTAACATGGAGCATGGTGTCAGAGATCCAGGGAGAAGCTGAGAGTGGACTAGCAAAATTTATTTAAAACACAAAATGCTCCTGCACATGAGAAGGGTCCCAAGACGATTACCACAGTCTTCTGTTTAGCGGTTTTTATGGGCTTGATATGTCCCTATAGGTGATTGATGGGATAACATGTAAAATATAGGATTCAGAAAGGGACCAATCAACTCTATTTTGTCTTCTTCAGCAAATCAGGAAAGAGTAATCTCTAAGCCTTCATTAGCATAAGGGAGGGGGGTGAGGGTTTGTTGGCGCAAGCGGAAGTGCTTTAGACAACATTTTGTGGTTGGTGGTTGCTAGGGGGTAGTTAAGGAACTGTTTTTGTAGCTAGGAATAGCTGGGGTCAGAGCTTGATTTTCTAATCCTCTCTTCCTCCTTTTCTTCTCCGAGACATTCTCCCTGTTGTCTATGGGTGGTCTTTCTGTCTCAGTCCCCGCAATTTCGTCGGTGTAATTCAGGGAAAGAGGACAAAAAGGGCGAGGGTTGTTTGCATCCGGTTTTGATGCTCGTTAGAACAATCAGGTTGAAGTATCTAGTAAGCTGTTAGGTAAGGTGGTCTGAGCTCTTGAAACAAATCTGGATACTCGTTGAAAGGACCGAAAGTGGGCAAGACAGTCGGGAAGAATGAAGAGCTGGGGGGAGACAGTCACTCGCAGGCGTAGGGATGGGGCAGAGGAATGGAAATAGGATAAGAAAAGTCAGAGGTAAGAAAAAAGAAGGGCGACATTTTGAAAACCAAGCGACCAAGTTTCAACGTGTTAACGGACGCCTCCTGGAGGTCAAGAGAAGGATAACATATTCGAGCCCTTGGTCAAACTCAATTCCAAAAGCTCAGGGATGTGGGGGCGGGGCGAAGCCACCCATCAAACTGAGGGCAAAGAAAGGACACAGCCTTAGTTAATTCTTTAAGGGAGTCTGGCAGTGACGAGACAGAAAGGGTGAGATGTGGACGGTAGTTTAGAACCAAGGGGATAACTGCGGAATCCCATAGGGGAGTAATTATCCGTCTACTTGAGGGCTTCTACATTATTTAGGTTCCTTTTTGGGATTTCCCTACTCTAAACAGGGCACAATAATCCGGCGAATTGTCACTCTAAAAGAATGGTTTTTGTTTGAAACCCTTCTCTTTAAAAATCCTGGTATGCAAATAAAGGGATTTAATGTGGCTCTCAGCGATTGGTAGGTACTCAGAAAATCCGTCATTTCCTTGTTGCAAACCAGAAGTCTGTTTTCTGCTTTCCTATTGGCTGTTTGAGCCGACTCCGTTTGTAGCCAATCAAACTACTTCACTTCACCCCTCCCGGTAGCTCTTATAAATTACATCAAATTGGTTATCCTTTCCACATCCTTCTCTTTGAAAAAGAAGCTGTAACTGCGTTTTTGCCGTAATGTCAGGACGCGGAAAGCAAGGAGGCAAAGCTCGAGCCAAGGCCAAGTCGCGATCGTCCCGCGCCGGCCTTCAGTTCCCGGTGGGGAGGGTTCACCGCCTGCTGCGCAAAGGCAACTACGCGGAGCGGGTAGGGGCCGGCGCACCAGTGTACCTGGCGGCTGTCCTCGAATACCTAACTGCAGAAATCCTGGAGCTGGCGGGCAACGCGGCCCGCGACAACAAGAAGACGCGCATTATCCCTCGCCATTTGCAGCTAGCCGTGAGAAATGATGAAGAGCTCAACAAGTTACTCGGAGGTGTCACCATTGCTCAGGGCGGCGTTTTGCCCAATATCCAGGCTGTCTTATTGCCTAAGAAAACGGAGAGTCACAAGCCTGGCAAGAACAAGTAACTAGATCTTGATACCATCCCCTCACCCAAAAGGCTCTTTTAAGAGCCACCAAAGTGTCAAATGGAGGGCTGATCACAAGTAGCGCATTAGCTCTTTTTTTGAAAACTTGGGTGGCTCTAAAAAGAGCCTTTGGTCTTTGGTTTAGTTTGTCAGAATTTATTTGCTTTTGGCTTTGTGGCTTTCAGTTTTCTTTGGTAAGAGAACGGCTTGGATGTTGGGCAGAACGCCACCCTGGGCGATGGTGACTTTGCCCAACAGCTTGTTCAGCTCCTCGTCGTTCCGGATGGCCAGCTGGAGGTGACGAGGAATGATGCGTGTTTTCTTGTTGTCGCGGGCCGCGTTGCCTGCCAGCTCCAGGATTTCGGCTGTCAAATATTCGAGTACCGCCGCCATGTAGACTGGCGCGCCGGCCCCCACCCGCTCAGCATAGTTGCCTTTGCGCAGCAGACGGTGTACGCGCCCCACCGGAAACTGGAGGCCGGCGCGGGACGAGCGGGACTTGGCCTTAGCGCGAGCCTTGCCTCCCTGCTTTCCGCGACCAGACATGACTACAAGAAACGTTTAAAATAGCAAAAACGCAGAATTTCTCAACAAAACAAGATTGAAAGAGCACCAAGAAGAAAGCCTTTATAAGCTTTCCTAGGGGTGGGGTCAGGAGCGAGATTGTCATTGGTTCTAATTTGGCTCCAGAATCGGCCAATAAAAAAGAGAATCGTTATTGTTACGTAGGTTTTGCTGAAAACGCAAGGTCCCTACATGGGCCAATGAAAATGAAGGACTTTTTGAGCCTTAATTTGCATAAGGTAGTTATAAAAGGATCAGGCCCGCCCATCCTCTTAATTCTTTCCTTTGCTAAGCCCTGTTGGTATTGGGTTTTGCCATGCCTGAACCGGCCAAGTCCGCTCCGGCTCCCAAGAAGGGCTCCAAGAAAGCCGTTACCAAAGCCCAGAAGAAAGACGGCAAAAAGCGAAAGCGCAGCCGGAAGGAGAGCTACTCCATCTACGTGTACAAGGTGCTGAAGCAGGTTCACCCCGACACCGGCATTTCGTCCAAGGCCATGGGCATCATGAACTCCTTCGTCAACGACATCTTTGAGCGCATCGCCGGGGAAGCGTCCCGCCTGGCGCATTACAACAAGCGCTCGACCATCACATCTCGGGAGATCCAGACGGCGGTGCGCCTGCTGCTGCCGGGGGAGCTGGCCAAGCACGCCGTGTCTGAGGGCACCAAGGCGGTCACCAAGTACACCAGCTCCAAATGAGTCCTGCCTGGACTTGGCGCTCTCCAGCCGCTTTTTTCCAAAGGCTCTTTTAAGAGCCACCCATCTAATCACCAGAAAAGAGCTTTGTTCACTTGCATTCCCTTAGTTCCTTCTCAGAGTAAGTTATTCTAAAGGTTCTAGGAGATGGCACAAGTAGTTTTAAATCCTTTTGCAATTTGAGGTTCCCGGTGCGAGACTGGATTTGCTTTTGAATCTGAAGCGCGTCGTTAAACTCCCTATTGCGCTGCTTAGCTCTCTTAGTCAATCTTACTTAACTGGGATGCTGGTAATCTCTTCTTTCTTCGTCCCCAGACCGTTGTGTTCTGGCGGCTCCGTTGGGTATGCTTATTGTCCTAAAACAATGATTCCTTCGGCCATGACTTAAGAGCACCCCAGGACACAAACCAGACTCTAACCAACACTCCGTGACAGCTCCGTGTGATTGAAGCCTAGCAGCAGCTTGTGTTCAGTCACCAGTTCGACCCTGTGATGTGTCCTGTGTATGCCAGCGGTTTTGTGTTTAGGGTGGAGCCCGCGGAGCCGAGCCCTAACCTTTTCCTGATTGGGTGACATGAATATTTAAAATTTCGCGCTGCTGCGGAATTCGTAGACTTCAGTAACCACTCCCCCTTGGGGTTTGAATCCCTCTTTTTGGATTTGTGGACCATTTTTGCACGAAACGCTCTGTGCTTGGAACGCTGCGCTCCCAGGTCAGTGCAAGGCACTAGTCGTTTAGATCTGGGCTTCAAAGTCACTTAGTATATACCTTTCCAAGCCATCCACTCAGGAATTTGCTCATCTCTTTCCTGCCTGGTTGTTTTGTCTTCCTCCTAGCAAGCTGTCTGAAATTGGATCATTTGCTCTCCTTTTGATCATTCTCCTTACTCCTTGACAGGCTTTGCTGGTCTGATTTCCCACTATGTCTTAAGTGCCAATCAGTGCCTGGCACATAGAGGACAAATACTACTTACTGAATTAATGTTTATTGGATTAATTTTTCTACCTCACACCTTTCTTCTGTGGGTGGATGGGCGCTGTTCATTTCCAGTAGACATATGTGAAGATAGGATGAAAATGGAAATGTTTTTGCAGCTCCTTTCCCAAATCTGTTAGTCACAGTAAAACAGCTAGGAGGGGGTCCTCTTTTTGTGAAAGAGGTGGCCATAGGCTTTGCCTTCATGCATAACAATTTAGTGTAACCTTTTGGATTTTCATTGAAATCAGAACATTGGTCATTGCAAAGAGCCTCCTTTTTCAACCCCTACCCCTGCATTGCCCCAATCCTGATTCTCTATTCCCCACTGAGATGAGGTTTTAATTTACAGTTGCCACCTCATTTGCTTTTCAGAACACTCTTCAAAATAGGTGGGACAATGGAGTATCTTTCTTATAGATGAAGTTGAGAGAAAGCTAAGTGATTGGTTCATTGCTCATGTAGCTAACACTTCTATTGTATCCTCCTATGTGAGGACAATTGCTTTTTAGTTTTATTTTGTGGAATTACAGAATATTCACTCTTTCCAAACCTGATTTTGCAGATGAAGACACTAAGGTCTGATCATTTTGGAGTTGACTGCAGGGATTTCATGAATCCAATAAGCTCCACACATTATCACAGACTGAATATATGGCATGTTTCCTATTTGTGTTTTCAAATGTGTGTAGACACTATGTTTATTAGTAAAGTTACCAATTAATCTAAAGGCTTTGTATGAGAATTTTTTTTCAATAAATGAAATTAACAGGTACTTCCACTTGTGATTGAGTCCGGGGAAAAGCTGGGTGTCTCTGACCTGGAGGATGAATATTTATAAGCCATCAGTCAAATTTCTACCCGAGTTGTATACTGGGGCTGAAATAGCCTATTACAAATTCACTGTTAATGCTTAATGAATAAGAATTTTTTTTTTTTTTGGTGCTGGGGATTGAACCCAGGGGTGCTTAACCATTGAGCTACATCCCCAGCCCTATTTTATAGATTTAAAGACATTGTCTCACTAAGTTGTTTAGGGCCTTGCCTCTGCTGAGGCTGGCTTTGGACTCACAATCCTCCTGCCTCAGCCTCCCGAGTTGCTGGGATTACAGGCATGTGCCACCACACCCTGTTGAAATATATGCTCTTAAATAAGAAGCATTACAAATAGATGGAAGAAATCAAGTCCAAGTGTAGCTAACACATATGAAACAATGCAATGTGCCAGGTAGTGTTTCATAGGCCCTTTATACATATTGGCTCATTTAATCCTCAGAAAGAACCTCATGAAGTACCTTTATGCCTTCTATTTTATAGATAACGAAATTGAGGTAGAAAGGTAGGAACGAAATTTCCTCATAAATTCTTCAGCGAATTAGCTCCCTGTATACTGCTTAAGGGACTTGAGGAAGTAGGGCTACTCCAAACCTGGACCCCTCCCTGGATTTTTTTGGGAAATATCTATGCTTTAAAATGAAAAGAAATATCACCTGCCCTATTCTCCTCAGAATACACCCTGGATATAAATCTGGGGTGGTGGTAGCTGACCTTGAAAGTTGTATTGGAGGGCTCTGATTCTTTTTCCCAGAGGTCACAGCTCAACTTAGTTTAGCTTATCCAGACAGTGTGTGTATGTGGTGGTGGTGGCGGTGGGGGTGGGGGTGGGACTCCCCAGCTGGGATCCCTTGACTAGCATGACAGTTTTAGTTGCTAGTTTAGGGCTCTTCCTGGGGAGATGCTCACTAGGAAGGAAGTAACAGAGCAAGGAAAGAGGAAGTGGTGACAGAACTTGGTATTTTAATTCTGGAGGGGAGGTGATTAATAATGGTGAGATTAGTTCTTGTAAAGAACCTCTTTAAACACTTCTTTCTCCTCAGACATCTTTAAATGTTTGCTTATGTAGGGTAAATAACAATAATTGTTATAATAATAGCTTCCACTTATTGAGCACTTAATCATTTACCTGGTCCTCTGCCAAGTGGCTTAGGTTCATTGTCTCATTTAATCTTCACAGCTACCTTTTAAGATAGGTCCCATTATTATCATCTTTATTTCGCAGATAGTTAACTGAGTCTCAGAAAGGTTTAAGTGACTGGTCCAGTGTCATTCAGCAAGAGGTGCAACTACAATCCAACACACTTTTTAAAAGCTTAACAATCCCTCCCATAATCTGCCTCTTCCTTCTTTTACAGATTTATCTCCCACTATTCTGCTGTACAGGTTTTCTGCTCTAGTCAAAATGGTCTATTTTCTTCCATTTGTTTCTTTCCTAGTTATGTACTGAACTGCCTATTCCTTCTGGTTCTGCCAGAGTTTTAAGTCAAGACCAAATTTTCCAGAGTCCAGCTCAAATTACCATCTCTTATATCATTTTTCTGTTAAAAAACAAAACTATACTGAGGTATCACTGGCATATGATAAACTGCACATGTTTAACATAGAGTGTGCTAAATTTTGACACATATAGGTATCTATGTAAAATCACCACATCAAAAATCTGAACATGTCATCACCCTTCAGTGTCCTAATGAGAAGAGTAATCCTTCTCTTTTGTCCCCTTCCTTTGTCTGCATTCCTGCCCTTAGGTGACCACTGATTTGCTTTATGTCATTAGTTTGCATTTTCTAGAATTTGTATAAATAATACCACACAGTATATATTCTTTGTAACTGGCTTCTTTAACATAATTATTTTTAGATTCATTCATATTTTTACACATATCAGTATTCTTGGGGGGGGGGGGGAGAAGAGGGGCCTGGGTAATATTCCATTGTATGGCTATGCTATAATTGTTAATTCATTCACCTGTTGATGGACAGTTGGGTTTTTTAGTCCTTCCTACACTTTTAAATGTACTCCTACTTTGTAGTTCTGCAGAGGAACCCAATAAACTTTCTTCCCTTAGTTGAGAAGGAACTCAGATGGGAGGGATGAGACATATACAAATACCTTTTCTATTCAGCTGGGAAAATGGTTAAGATTTCACCTTCATTCTTCTAGGCTCAAAACTGTTATCTTGCCGGGGGCGGTGGCGCATGCCTGGAATCCCAGCAACTTGGGAGGCTGAGGCAGGAGGATCGCAAGTTCAAAGTCAGCCTCAGCAATTTAGCGAGGCCAAAGCAACTCAGTGAGACCCTGTCTCTAAATAAAATACAAAATAGGGCTGGGGATCTGGCTTAGTGGCCAAGTGCACCTGAGTTCAATCCCTGGTTCAAAAAACAAAAATAAAAAAACCCAAAAAACTGTTATCTTCCATCCAATGTCCTGCTGTGAGAGTAATCTATAGAACAGATCTGATCTCATTCCTTCTCCCTACCCTTCACAAAACTCCAGTGGCGGGCTGGGATTGTGGCTCACAAGTGGTGGAGTGCTTGCCTAGCATGTATGAGGCACTGAGTTTGATTCTCAGCACCACATAAGGATAAATAAATAAAATAAAGGTATTAAAAAAAAAACCAAAAAACTCCAGTGGCCTGTTTCATACCTCATCTTGGCTTTCAAAAGAAAAAAAAGTGTGAAACTTCATCAGCAATTCTTTTACCATATTTGGGTTCACCATTTGGTTTGCAGAGTCCTGTGTCTTTATGAGGGACGTATGGCTCTTCAGTAATTCTGGCACAGGAATAGGCTTAAGAGGCAGCTCTGTCTGACCCTTAACTGAGAGACTGCTCTTTGACTAGGGAGAGTAGGATTAATCATTGAACTCAGGGACACTTGGCCACTGAGCCACATCCCCAGCCCTATTTTGCATTTTATTTAGAGACACTGAATGTCTGGTTGCTTTTCTTTTGGTGATAACAGTAGGTGTTGATTCTCAATGCTTAGATCTGTTAATTTATTAGAGGTTGCAAAATGATGATACTCTTTGCTCAGATGATTCTGTATGCTACTGCATGTATTAAGTATAATACTTCAATAAATAGTATTGTTTTTAAAAGCCAATATCTAGAAATTATTTATATATCCACTAGAAGATGGGAATAAAGTGGTAGGGTTCCTTTTGGTGTATAAAAAAGAATGAGTGTGTACTGGTGTGGATGGTATTAATAAAACATTTTCTTGGAATTTCACATACCAAAACTAATAATAGTAACTACTCTTAAAATAGAAGAATTTTATTGGGCCACAGGGAGATTTTTAATTTTCCCCTTCCTCTCTTTCAGTAATCTTTGAATTTACAATCAATGTGCACTTTAAAATATTGTTAGCAACTGGGTACAACACTGTAGTCCCCAACAGCTCTGGGGCAAAGGCAGGAGGATTGCAAGTTCAAAGCCAGCCTCAGCAATTTATCGAGGCATTGAGCAACTTAGCAAGATCTTGTCTCAAAATAAAAAAATAAAAAGGGCTGGGGATGTGGATCAGTGGTTAAGTGCCCTTGGGTTCAATTCCCAGTTAAAGAAAAAAAAAAAAAAAAAAAAAAAAAAAAAGTCAGTAAAGGTATGTCAGTAAAGGTTAATGATCATTTAAAGAATAAAATAGCCAGGCATGGCTGCCTGCGCACACAATTGTAATCCCAGTGGGAGGCTGAGATAGGAGGATTGTGAGTTCAAAGCCAGCCTCAGAAATTTAGCAAGGTGCTAAGCAACTCAGTGAGACCCTGTCTCTAAATGAAAATAGAAAATAGGGATGGGGATGTGGCTCAGTGGTTGAGGGCCCTTGAATTCAATTCCTGGCACCCACCCTCCCCAATAAAAAATAATAAAATAAAAAAACCTTAGTGCTACAAGGATCATTCATGAAAATAATATACTTCTAAGTATCTATCCTAGTGCCTGGCACCTAGTAGACCCTCAGAACATTTTAATTAATTCTGAAAAACACCTTTAAAAACTTCAATAATGCAAACAGCAATCAACTTAAACTAAGGGCAACAATTAAAACAACAAAAACTCCCCAAGTCCCTGGGGTTTATGGACTGACTCACAGATCTGGCATTGGGACTTCATTATTCCCAGTCCTATTAAAAAAAAAAAAAAAATCACTTAAAATCATGAGTTACTATTGTACAGAAGGAATTCTCCAGAGTGATTTTCTTAACTAGTCAACTTCACTAATAAGGCCTATGTGACAGGTTTGGTCATTAGGCCAGGAGAGCCAGTGAGGCTCTGTAAGGACTGGGTCACTGATAAATGTGAAACCAAGTAGTAGAGATTTAAGTTGATAAACCTAGGAGAGTTAGTGTATGTTCTTGAGAAGGTCAAAGGCAATATTTTAAGAAGGTTAGTCTGACTAAGATGTGCAGAATAGTTGAAGAAGGAGAACATAAGAAACTAGGTACCAGTGGGGAAGCCATTGTGACTCATAATTAGGGCTCAGACAACAACAATAGAGACTGCAGGAAGAAAGAAGTTATTAAAAAGCCATGGTTTGAAGCCAGGCGTGGTGGCGCATGCCTGTAATCCCAGCGACTTGGGAGGCTGAGTCAGGAGGATCGCGAGTTCAAAGCCAGCCTCAGCAACTTAGCGAGGCCCTAAGCAACTCAGTGAGACCCTGTCTCTAAATAAAATACAAAATAGGGCTGGGGATCTGGCTCAGTGGCCGAGTGTCCCTGAGTTCAATCCCTAGTTCCAAAAAAAAAAAAGAAAAAAAAACAACAAAAAAAAAAGCCATGGTTTGAATGGAGGCAAAAGAGCTATATTAGTTTTCTATTGCTATGTAAAAATTTACCACAAATTTAGTGGCTTAAGACAATATTCATATATATATATATATACATATATATGTACATATATATATATATATTTTTATATATATATTTTTCTTATTTATTTAATTTTTTTGTGATACTGGATATTGATTGAACCCAGGGTTACTTTGCCACTGAGTTATATCCCTGGTTCTTTTTAATTTTTTTATTTTGAGGCAGGGTCTCACTAAATTGCCCAGGCTAGCCTCAAACTTGGAATCCTTCTGTTTCATCCCCAGGCACTGAAAGACTTCCATGTGCCAAGTGTAATAAACATTTCACATCCTCAGAGCAAACTCTGAAAAGTCAATGTCATGATTCTTATTTTACAGTGGAGAATACTAAAGCTCAAACATGTCAAATAACTTGGAAATATCCTTCCAGCACATCACATTGTTTCTGAGCAGCTCTCCAGAGGTAAATATTATCCCCATTTTATAAAGGAAGAAACTGGCATTTATGCAGTTTAAATAACCTGGTATTCTCTGATACACCCTGATGCTCCTGACATTTACTAGAATATTAGCTTAATATTTTCAAATCAGAAATAATCTGAGGCTCTATCAATATATTTGTCATATAGAACCACAGAATACCATCAGTGCTGGAAAATACAGAAATCATCTGATCTAACTAATTTCCTTTTTATGTATTTTTTCTCTCTGATTTCAGGACAAAATCTTTTTTTTTTTTTTTTTTTTTTTTTTCCCATCAGATCCCTACATGGTGCAATGGTGCAATGTTCCTCAGAAGCCTGTCTTGGGGCCAAGCTCTTCCCAAGACCTCAAGAGCTCTTTCTTGATCCACTGGGCAGGTGAGAAGTCAGCTGATCTCTAGTTCTTCCTCCAGAGCCCCACTCCCAGCGGCCTGAAAGACAGTACCACTGTTTATTTGCCAGTTCTGATCCAGTGGGGCCTGAAGTCAACTCTTCAGCAGCTCTTCCTCCCAGACTTCCTTGTTCCCGTGAAGGTGGTACACGGGCAGGGAGGACCAGAGCCATCTTTGATTACTTTTTGCATCAACAACCACTTTCTGCCCTTCTCACACTCCAGGTTCAAATGAGCTTCCATTATTTAGTCTACCAAAAAATGTGCACCCACTTCCCAAAACATCTCTTCCCTTCAAGCTCCAATCCCATTGAGGGTTGCTATTGGGGAACTCTTCCCTCAGCTAAGACCACACAAGCAGGTTAATGATGAACTTTAATCATCTGTGGACAAGGGATACAGCTCAGGACAACTATCTGCTTTCCCCTTGGGCAAATCTGGAGGAAATTCCTTCCAGAGTACAGGCTAGACTTGCTTCTGGTCTGGAAATTCTGGAGAGGACGGAAGGGCTTGGGGGATCGTGTTCTTTTGAGTGACATTCAGAGGCTAGCGAAATTAGGTCTCTCATCAGGTGTTTCCTGACTAGTATGTTCTAGGCACTGTCAGGATGCTGATCTACCAAGATGAACAAGGCAAAATATTCGCCCTAAAAGAACTCAGCACCTACCTGGAAGGATAAGTTAATTCTGGGAGAAGCTGTTAAAACAGGGGAGAGGGTACACTTGTTAGAATGGAGGATGCTATCTGTTGGTCTGAGAAGGAGTCAGAGTGGTATTGGGGGTGGGGGTTGCAGTGGGGCATGTGAGGAAAGCTTCATAGGCTGAATCCTGACGACTAGAGTAGGTGTCTAAGGAGAAGAAGGTGTAATAAATTTTTGCCAAAGCATAGTTGGGAACTGCAGATATTAGGTAGGGCCAGACACTTGTGCAGCTAGGGGAATATTCGTGAACATTGAATCAAAAGTCAGGGGATGTCTACAATTTAGGGGTGGTGAGATTTATCTTTATAAATGTCTTAATTTTTCTGAATAGTTCCTAATAGTGTTTAATTTCTTTTCTACTGTTCACTTTGGATCAGACCCTGTGCTTGTCACTTTATGGAATTCTGCTTTTCTGTACTATAATGTATAGGTATGGATTTCATCATGAAGGTACAGAATAGAGAGCACATAAAGATTTTAAAGCAGAGGAGTGACAAACTCATCCCTGGCACTAGGAAGTTTCTCTTTCCTATATGTAGTGGAGTCAGGTGGGGAATGGGTAAGTGGATAGAGAAATGTCACTTGAAGCTGTAAGGTTCTTAAACCAATCCCTAGCCCTATCACTTAATAGTTGTGGGAACTCAGGCAAAAATACTCAAAGCTTCCTAGTATAGGAAATGAGGATTATAAAACATCTGCCTACTCTGTTGGGTTATCATGGTGATTAAAAGAGATAAAAGATATAAAGCATCATCAGGGCTAAGGAGGTAGCTCAGTGGTAGTGCTTGTCTAGCATGCATGAGGTCCTGAGTTCAATCCCCAGTACAGGAAGGAAGGAAGGAAGGAAGGAAGGAAGGAAAGAAAGAAAGAAAGAAAGAAAGAAAGAAAGAAAGAAAGAAAGAAAGAAAAATAAAGAAAGGTCAAGTTGGGTATGGCAGTACATACCTGTAATCCAGCAACTTGGGAGGCTGAGACAGGAGGATCACAGGTTTAAGGAGAGCCTCAGCAACTTAGTGAAACCTTGTCTCAAAATGAAAAAGTACTGGGGATGCTCAGAGGTTAAGTGCCCCTGGTTTCAATCTCTGGGTACAAAAAAAAAAAAAAAAAGAAGATAAGTTATTGTTACTTGTGAACTTCAGTGCACAATATGGCCCTTTGCCTCCTTGGGATATACTCTCTCCTGGTGGTCCTCATTCCTTTCCAGTTATCCTTTCTGCTTCCTGGCATTCTCATCTCCCATCTCCCATCAATATTCCTACATGCCCAGGGTGTCAGCTTCAGTCCTTTTCTTTTCTCTGAAACCTCAGGGTAGATCTCATCCAATTCCCTGCTTTCTGTTATGCTTATTTATCTATTGAGGGCTTTCCCACACATATCTCCAGCTAAGTCTCCTCATTTAATAGATTAATATTCCCACCTTCCAGTGGGTGGTTCTCCTAGATAAATAACAAGAACCTCAATTTCAATGCTAATGGAGCCTTTATGCATCTTTTTTTTTTTTTTTTTGGTGGGGGGAAGGGGGGTACTAGGAATTGAACACAGGGGTGCTTAATTACTGAGCCACATCCCCAGTCCCTTTTTATATTTTATATAGAGACAGGATCTCACTAAATTGCTTAGGACCTTGATAAATTGCTGAGGGTGGCTTTGAACTTGGAATCCTCCTGTCTCAACTTCCTTAGCTACTGGGATTATAGGCATGTGCCACTGCATTCAGCTCTTTATTCACCTTCTTGATTTGAAAAGCAATTTCTTTTCCTTGCATTCCCCACTTTCATAAAATCTACCATTATCTCCTAGCTGCTAAGCCCAGAAGCTCCTTCCTCTCGCCTTCTCCAAATGCCTAAATCATCAAATCTTATTAAATCTATCTTCTTTAACTCCTTTACATCCACCACTTCATCTGTCTACTACCACCACTACCTTAGCTGAGGCCACCATCAGCTCTATCAAAAGACCCAGCTACAATTAACAATATCAATTCTATGGTAGATTTTCTGGAAGCAGGCCTAATAGCGTGAGAATTTTCGAGAGGCTGTGAATTGCTTTTTGCTTGATTTTAAGACTATTCTGAGAGTAGGGAACTCCTTATGTACCTGAAATGTTTGAATTTTTATCCAAACATTTTTTTGACATTAAAAAAATTGGGTAATACTTTGCTCTAGATTCTCAAACCAATAAAAACATTCCAAAAAAGTTTTCTTATTAGGAAGTTTTGCCTTCAAAGAACAATAGTAGGAATGCCATCTTTGTCCTATTACCAGAAAGGTATTCAATGCTGTCACTAAACTGCCTATGAAAGGCACTGGAATTCCTCATAGTCCTCTCAGATCCTAGTGAGAACTAGATTCAGTTGCCCTGGTGCTGTGGGTAAATCCTCAAGATGGTTGCTTATGGTAAAGCCAGCAGTGTCCTGACAAGGCTGGGTGAGAGGGAATGGGTCCCTTAAGCTGCACTTCCTCAGAAGTGAGTGTACATGTAGTTACTTACACTGCCTTGTTTCCTCTCCCTATGGAGCCAAGTGGAGAACCTGTGGAACTCTTTCATGGCCAAAGCCCAGAGCTTGTGTTACGTAGCATAACACATGGAAGAAAGAACATGAGGCAAAGGCCCTGTCCTCAAAGGTTCACCTTTGACAGGAAGCCATAGAAGATTAAGCAGGAAGGGCTACCATTGTCTCATCCTAGCCAAGAGAGTATAGGCTTCGGACTACCCAAGTGCTCCTCCCTGCTTTCATCATGCTCCTTATAGACCCTGTGATGTTTGAGTCTCCTGAGTGAGCACTCTACTGTCACAGCAGAGAGGACAGCAGTAGTCAGAAAAGTGAGAAGGGTGAAGGCAGGGCATATTTCTTGCCTCTAAGTTAGGGACCTTTGAATGGTTTTAACCATGACATGTACAGACTGTCCTCAAAACCCAGAACCACAGGGGGTCTTGAATGTCTAAAATTTTAAGTTGGTATGCATCTTGCTTTTCAAATTTTTTTATTTGTTCTAATTTGTTGTACATGACAGAAGAATGCATTTGTGCATATTGCTTTTAAATCTGCTTAGTTTTAGTTCAGAGTGAATGATCCTTGGGGTAGAAAGGCCCTGACCTGGAATGTGCAAGAGTCTGCTTAGCCACTAATGGCTCTAACACACTGGAAAGTTACTCACCTTCTGAGAACTTAGGGCTGCACCTTTGAAAGCAAATTTCAATGAATGAGGTGCTATCCCCACACAGCTCTAACTCATTGCTGTTTCTGCCTATAATTGAGTACATGTCCCAAAGATCCCATCATTCATTGAGTCTAAGCCTTTAGGCAATAAGGCTCTAGAAAGATACCATGGGGTCTATATTAATTTGTTAGGGTTATATATTAGTCCATTTTATGTTGCTATAACAAAAATACCTGGGGTTGGGTACTTTATAAAGATGTTTAATTCACAATTCTGGTGGTTGGAGGGCCCAAATATCCTGGTGCTGGCATCCTGGCAGTGTCATAATATTGTGGAGAATCAACCACATGCAGAAGGGTCAAATATGTGGGTGGCTTCCCTCTTATTATAACCAGCTCTTACTAGAACTAATTCTATAAGACTAACGTTAATCCCTACTGAGAGGTTAATGATCTAATTAACAGAGGATAATTAACCTAATTATCCTATACTAGGCTCCACCCCTTAAAGGTTCTATCCCCTCTCAACATGTCCATACTGGGTCCAATATGAACCTTTGGAGGACACAACTTCCAGCACATGAAACTTTGGGAGACACATTTCAAACTATATCCAAGCCATGGTAGGTTACCATAATAAAATACCACAGGCTAGGTGGCTTAAATAATAGAAATTTATTTTCTCCCTATTCTGGAGGCTAGAAGTCCAAAATCACAATGAATTGGGAGGCTTGGTTTCTTCTTAGACTCTCTCCTTGGCTTGTAGATGGTCACCTCACATACCTGGTCATCCCTTTGTGTTCTAATCCTCTCTTCCTATAAAGACACAAGTCATTCTGTATTGGGCCTACCCTAATGACTACATTTAAATTTAATTATTTCTTTAAAGGCCCTATCTCCAAATATAGTCATATCCTGAGGCACTGGAGTTGGGACTTCAAGATACAAATGATGGGAGGGTTGGTGGGTGTATAATTCAGCCTATGACAGAACCTGTTCTGAAAATCCCTGCAAGACTAAGGACTGAAAACTGGGGACCTCCCCTGAGGAGTAGCCACAGGCTCTACTTGTTTTTACACTCCTTTCAAAGGGCAAAAAGTTTTCAAAAATATTTTTGCTTGTTTCTACTCTCCGTGAAGTCTCATCAATTTTACAATGCTTTTTACCTATCAACTGTGTTGAGACAAAACAAAACAGAAACACTGGCTTTATATAAACAAACAGTGATAGGGTTAATAGTGTATGGTACATGATCTGCAAAGTCCTGTCTCACTGCCCTAGTTGAACAGGATTAGTCCTTGACTTCCACTCACTTGGTGCAGGAATTCTTTCCTGAGTTAACTCTTTCCCTCAGCTTTCCTGTCCTCACGGCTTCTGGGGTGTGCAGTTGCCATCAGGGGAGGGGAGAGGGACACATACTGTCTTCCATTGGTTCAATGCTACCCAGTAACTTGAACTTAGAGGCTTTGGGCTGGATGACTTCTCAAATATCCACACAGAACTCATCTGTTTCTTAGGATGTCTTCTCACACTGTGGACAAAAGCAAGGAGCCATACCACCAGGATCTAGCTCTCAGAGAGTGGCCTGGGTTATTGTGGACGTTGAAGCCCAGGCCTACCATCCATGTTGCTGTCGCACAATTATACCCAGGCTAGGAAAACAGCACTGTGTGATATTGCAGAATGCTGAACCAGAGACATCAGATCCTTCCTTGACCTCTGGTTCATTCATAGCTGGAATTGCCTGTGTCATTATTTGGCCTAGTAGCATTAGGATTCCCCCGACTCCCTATAGATGGATAACACTTTATTTATATATCAAGGAGAAAACCAATATTCACTTAAGTCTGCTGAATCTGCATTTCCCAGAATGAAGGTGCTTATTTTACTCTATACCTTTAAAAGTTGTCAAGTAAAATATAGCCAGGAATACACATAAGGAATTCAGATTAATAATAATGTAACAAAATTAAGAAAAAAAAAAAGCAATCTTCTAGGAGTCCTGACTATAATTTACTTCAATATACAGAAAATCAGTACTCTATTAAGTTGCTATAGGCAATTGTAAGCAAACAGTTTCAATTTCTATAACTTCAAAAAATTAATCCGAAGTTGTAACAAGCCGTATGAAAACTGAAATTTTCTTCCAGTTCTCCCTAAAGCTATACAAAAATCAGTGATGTACCATTTGGCATTGTCCTTGTTGCCAGATCACATTTTCTCTAAATCCAATGAAAACAGCAGCAGGAGGACAGGCTTCCATATCTGTAACTTCATCATGATTATTTTCTTAAAATAAAAATTTTCTTTGAGAAATTTAATAATTTCCCTTTCCCACCAGATTGGTCTGTTGGCTGTGTCTCATCAAAACCTATGCATTCACCATTAAAGTAGAATTCAGTCTTTTGGCAGATATATTGGTGGCTGGGATATTAAGCTTTGAAGTAGCATGCTCTACAATACTCCTAAAGCCATGATATCAGGAAAACCTGAACATTTCGCTTTTGTAGGCGACTTACCATCTTCCTTATTGAGGTGAATGTGTGTGTCAGGTGGGGCTGTGGTGCTCTAAGAGCCTCTGCAACCTGCTTCCTGGAAGGGTGGGTCAGTGCTAAGTGCTCAGTAAGAACAGCTTTGAAAGGCACTACCCCACCCATGGCTTGTGTCATTTGTGACACTCAACTACACAGAATCTGGCCAGCTCAATTTCTTCTCTGAAGATTGTGATATCAACATCAAAACAATCAGCCAGTGCTGTCCACCTGTAATTGCCGGGGCTCGAGAGGCTGAGGCAGGAGGATTGCAAGTTGAAGGCTAAGCTCAGCAATTTAGCAAGGCCCTGAGCAATTTAAGAGACCCTGTCTAAAAGTAAAAAATAAGGATGTGACTCTGGTTAAGTGCCCGTGTTCAATCTCTGGCACCAAAACAAATCAACATACTGCATCAGATGAACTGAAAGTAGGAGACCATCCTTGGAAGAATTTCCTCCTTTCTCCAGTGCTGGATTCTTAGAAGACAATGCTCTTTTCTTCCTGGTCCTTTCCTGAGTGAAACCGCAGCATAAAGTTCTGATTACATATTAAGAAAGATCTGTGGGTTCTTTAAGACGCTCACACCGCTGCTGGTTTCTGGGAATGGCGAGAAACCCTTGCTCCTGTGGGTGCAACTCGGGCTGCACTGGCCGGCTCAAGCAATCAATTAGGCAAGGAGCTCCAAGCAGGTTACTTGGGCAGGCGGGCAGGCAAGCAGGGTCCTTATCAAAGCTCGCAGAATTGCTTAGCGAGGCGGCTCAAAACAGGTTTGCACATGCTTCCCATACTGCAGGCAGCAGACCTCAGTGTGGCAGAGCCAGGTTGACATAAGGCCCTGGCTCCAGAGAACCACACACTGGAATTTTCAAGAAAATTAGGACACGGACGGATCAACTGATGTACGGCAAAAATCCGAAAAAAAGGTCCCAGCAAAAAGTGCTGAGAATTCCAAGGGGTTAACACACACACAAAGCGTCAGGTGTGCCTAGAAACATTTAACAAAATGCTTGGATACAGGAGATAATGAGGCCACAGACGGTAATGACAAGCCCATCAGTTACTATTGACATGAGGACAAGTAGCACGCCCAACTCCAGTGGGCAGAAGGCTGGTGAGACCATGGGGGCGATTTC
>JAJEJO010052688.1:0-11805 GCA_020662805.1 Glaucomys volans
AACAGAAAATTGAGGGAATCTTTCACACCTGAACACTAAACCCTTATAATCCCAAACTGCTCACTCCTGTCTCATTGTTTTCTTTCCTCCTGGTCGTTTCCTTGAGGAAGACCTATCCAGTGTGGCAAAAGAATATCTCAATGGAGGTGGTTGATCTTTCTTTTCACCTCAGGTATGTCCATGCTTGAATAAGTTGGATTATCTCAGCGAATTCTGTTTCTCTGAAGAGGGGACTGTCTCAGTATCTTCATGAGGCATAATCTGTATATATGCATAGGGAATGGGAAAAGGTGATGTATCACAGAATCTATGAAACCATGAATAATCTTTTCTCAGAGGTAAATAATCCCAATGCAATTTTCAAGTGCCCAGTAGTTATGTGTACAGAAATTTCTCTCAATATCTTGCAGTGAGATTATTTGCAGGTAGTCCTGTTCATTGAACCATCAGTCCTTCATTTCTAGGCAAAATTCTGCTGTCCTGGTTTTGATCCCATTCAAGAAATGCCAAACTTATTTATGAGTGTTCCTGGGACAAAAAAACAAAAGAGAGATATGCTACAGCATGTAGATAGGAAGTGGCTGGCAAGCTGAAGTTTTGTTTGGAAGGGCATAGAATTTTCTGACTCTTCTAAGAGAAGGCAGGTTTTTTTTCTCTCTCCAGGCATTGATACTGCCCTTGGGCAACTTGGGTTTCCATGAATGGATTGGCTGTCATCCTAACTCTACTGCACATATCACCTGCAATCCCAGAAAGGATATATGACAGCACAATGGAATAACAGTTGCCATGGCAAATGGAAGCTCTTCAGGGCCTGGCTTCTGCAGAGGACCCTTCACAAAATCTTGCAAAGCTGTGTTGAAAGGAGGGAAGAGGAAGCAGTTCAGACTGAAGGGTCTTTCCTTTTTGCCAAAAATGTGATCCTAACCTCTTACCACAGGAGAGTAAGAACAATCATGTGTTTTGAGAGGTGACTCTCTGGCTTTGAGAAGTCTGACTCCTTCCAACACAAAGGACAATGCTGAAGCCTGACAGGATGCCATATCATCCATGTCCATCCGGGGTCAATTTGATCCTTGTCCACAGGAAGAATCATGATTTCCTGGGAATTGGGACACTGCTGCAGGCAATTGGTCCCCACCAGGGGTAGTGGACCCTGGAGAGATGCAGGGTTGTCTGATGATTCGTGATTTACCAAGTAGGGCACAGAGCACAGCAACACACCCCTGAGACAGTTCATGTCTTGGTCTGAACTCACCTGGGACATTACAGGGTCAGAAAACTGGCCTAGCACCATAGAAGTCACTTGCAATTATGGCCAATGAATGACATTTCAAAACAGAAGGGAAAGTGGGGAAACCATGTGGATTAGATTAAGTTTGAAAAGGAAAACATCGCACCATCTCTGGTGTGATGCCAAACATTTTCACAAAGGTTCCAATAGAAGACAATAGTAACCTGGGATTTAGGACATGTAAAAAGAAGGAAGGAGATGTTGATCTCCCCAATGTCGAGATGAGGGATTTAATCACTAATCAATTAGGAAGGGGACACTCAGTTTGTTGGCAATCCATGAGAGACATTCTATGCTCATATCACTGGCCAGTCCCCACCACTTCCTGTGTTGAATTACAATGGATGTGCACTCAGAAATTGTCTTGATATGATTTTCTATGTGATCCTTCCACTGAACTTTTAGTTGGAAACACATTCACAATGTGTCTTCAGTTAAGGTGTGTTTTCTTGATCCCCCCATCACCTATCTGAGTAAAGGCCCCCTGGTGCAATTCCAAGGACCCCTTGTTCAGCAGCTGGTAGTTGCAAACTACAGGTCAGTGTCACAGAAGGTAGCACAACTATCATCCAAAAACGTGGACTGAGGGATGAATGAGTGTCTAATGAGGACAAGATGAACCTGGACCTCAAAGGATACAGGGAATCCAGGATTTTCATAAACCCTGTGGCTCCTGAAAGATATTAGAAGTTAATTCGTGCATTCAGTGCCAATTGGTACAAGTCTTCAATAAATGATGTCTGTAAAAATGCAAATCAAAAAAGGCCACAATTCCCTTTTTTATCTTCATCTCTCGGTTTTCAAGTTGATAGTTCGGTTTTGCTGAAAATAGTTAAGGTATAGAAGTCCACTTCTTGGCAGGGACACTGGAGGACACAGCAGAAATCTTCTCCTTCACAAACCCTAGTGAAGGTGAAATTTTGCATGTCTTTCTTGCTGAAAGGCAGCAATGAAGTCCCAACATAGGGTAAACCTGAAATTCAAACTGCAAAAATGGAAAATAATCTATTTTATACCCCCCTGAGCATTTTAATGTGATAGAACTTGCTGATTTAATACACTTGCCAGCATATTAATGTGACCATTTTTATCTCAACTTTCCTTACAGTTGTCTCATCTTCAGGAACACTGTCTCTTAAGAAATCCAAATCTCTAGGGATTCACTTTTGCATGGCACAAAGATGCTTGCTGAATACTCTCTTTAGAATGGGCTTCCAATTGAATATGATACTGATCCAACCATTTTTAGTTCACTTCTTTGATCAAAGGAGGATAGGTTGAATCTCTGGAGGGTAGGTATTATCTGAAGAAGCTCTTTAAAATAGATGACTGCATTTTCTGCAGACCTAAACATGGGATATGCTTTGCTGATGAACTACTCCAAGGTAGACCCAAATAATTTCTATCAAATTCTCTAGAACTTTTGAGAATAAGCCAGCCAGACTCCTTTCTTGCAGGTCAAATCACAATGTCTGCAGAGTAATGAGGAGAGAAAAATTTATCCCTATCCCTTTAAGGAACAAGAGTGTTATAGGTGCTCAAAGCAGACTATTATCAGAGGTAAGCACGGAGGCTTGTGGCAGTAAAAGTAGTAGGCATTTGTAGGAAATATTATATGTTCTGTTTTTTGGAACACAGAAAATTGAGGGATTCTTTCACATCTGAACAACAAACTCTTACAATCCCAAACTACTCACAATAGACCCATTGCTTTTATTTCTCCTGGTCTTTTCCTTGATGAAAATCCAAAAGTGTGGCCAAATCCATATTCCATTGGCATTGCTGGATTTGATTTATTCCTCAGGTGTTTAGTTGCTTAGAAAATTTGGATGTGCTGGCAAAATCAATTTCGCTCAATAGTGCAATATCTCAGCAACCTCACAGTGCAGTCTGTAAATAGGTGTAGGGAATGGGAAGAGGTGATGGATCACAGTGTCCATCAATCCACGAATAATCTTTGCTCAGAGGTAAATTATCCTCACTCAGTTTTCAAACATGCAGAACATTCCCTCAGAACATTCTTTGCAGTGAAATTAATTTCAGGAAGTCCTGCCCATTGAACTGTCAGTACTTTATTTCTCCACAATATGCTACCCTCATTTTTATCCCACTCAAGATATGTCTGACTTTGGCCAGGCCCCACCATTTCTTGTCTGGACTTCCGATTACTGTGCACTCAGAAATTATCTTGGTATGATTATCCAAGTGGCCTTTCCACTCACCCTTTTATGCAGAAACACTTTCTCAACATGTCTTCTTTTACGGTGTAATTCACTTTACCTGCCTATCATCTGCCTGAGTTAAGATCCTCTTGTGCATTTCCATGGACTTATCCAGCAGCTGAGAGATGCAGGCCACAGGTCAGTGTCAAAGACATTGGCACAATAATCCTCCAATAATTTGAAACTGAGGGTTGAAACAGTGTCTGATGAAGAGAGATGAACCTGGACCTCAAATGATACAGGGAAACCAGGCTTTACATAAATTCTGTGGCTCCTGAACATTATCAGCAGAAATTAATTCATGTATACGGAGCCAATTCATACAAGACTTCCATAAATGATGCCTGTAAAAATGCAAAGCATGAAAACCTAAGTACATTGAAGGCTATATTTCCCTGTGTTTTCTCTCCATCTCTCTATTTTCAAGTTTATAGTGTGGTTATGCTGAATATCATTGACGTTTAGATGTCCACTTCTTTGTCAGGGAGACAAAAGGACACACCAGAAATCATCTCAGCACAAACACTAGTGCAGGTGATGTTTTGAATGCTCTTTCTTCCTGAAAGATATCAATGAAGTTAAAATATATGCTAAGATGATGTTATGCTGACCTTGAAAATAGGACAATGGAAAAGAATCAATTTAGAACCTGGTGAGCATACTCTTACTGTAGAACTTGCAGATTCAATCCATTTGCCAGCATATTAATGAGACTATTATATCTACATTACTCAGAGTTGTCTCATCTCTAGGAATACTGCCTCTTAAGAAATCCAGGTCCTTGGGGAAACAGTTTGCCTGGCACAAATATGCTTGCCAAATACTCTTTTAGAATGAGCTTCCAATTAATTATGGTACTGATCCAACCATTTTGTGTTCACTTCGTTGATCAGAGGAGGATAAATTGAGTCTCTGTATGGTTAGTATGATCTGAAGAGGCTCCTTAAGATAGATGAATAAATGATCTGCAGACCTGACTATGGGATATGCTTTTCAGAAGAACAAATCCAAGCAGAGCCAAATGATTTCTATCTATTTCTGTCGAAGCTTTTGAGAACCATCCAGCCATCACCTTTGTGGCTGGTCTTACTGCAATGTCTGTGGAGTAATATGGAAACAAAAAATTATCCCTATCCCTTTAAGGAACAAGAGCCTTAAAGCTGCTCAAGAGCAATTAAACACATTATGCATGGAGGCATGTGGCAGTAGAAGAAGTAGGCATTTGTAGGAGATCTTATATGCTCTGATCTTTGGTACCACAGGAAATTGATGGAATATTTCACACCTGAACAACAAACCCTGTTGATCCCAAACTTCTCAAAATAGATTCATCATTTTCATTCCTCCTGGTCTTTTCTTTGAGGAATATCTAACCAGTGGTACCAAATGCATATCCTAGTGAAGTCACTGGATCTTACTCTTCACCTCAGGTCTTTCATTGCTTGGAAAATTTGAGTTTCATGGGAAATGTCTCTTTCTCTGCATAGGGGAATATCTCAGCAAATTCATGGAGGACAGTCTGTCAATATATATAAGATTGAGGAGGTTAAGGATCTCAGGGTCTATGAACCCATCAATAATCTTTGTTCAGTTATAATCCCCATTAAATTTTCAAATCTCCAGTGTTTTTGTGTGCAGAAATTTCTCCAAACACTCTTTGCAGTGAGATTATTTGCAGTAAGTCTTGTCCCTTGAACTCTCAGAACTTCATTTCTCCACAAAATGCTGCTACCCTCTTTTTGATCCCACCCAAGAAATGCCAAACTTGTTTAACAGTGCTCTGGGGACATGAGAGCAACAGAGAGGAGAGCTACAGTACGTAAAGTGCAAGGGGCTGGCACGTGGGAATTTGGGTTGGAAGGGTGAGAAATTTTCTGGTTCGTGTAGGAGAATGGAGGGTTTTTCTCTCCCCAGAACTTGTTTCTTGGCCTTGGGAAACTTGGGTTTCCATGAATGACTTGGCTGTCATCCTATTTGCACTGCACAATCCACCTGATGTCACAGAAAGGCCATATGACAGCACAACGGTGTCCTGGTTACCATGGCAACCAGAACATCTTCAATGCCTAGATGCTGTGGAGGAATCTTTAATAAAAGGGCAGGAACAGATGTGCTGGTAGGAGGGAAAGGAAGCTTGTAAGACCCAGGGGACTTTTGCTTGCCACAAAAGAGATATTAACCTCTTAGTTCAGTGGAATCAGCAAGTATTGTGACTAGGCCCCCTCTGGAAGTGAGACATCTGACTCCATCCAAGATAAGGGAACCTGCTGAACCCTGACCGGCTGCCATACCATCCAAGTCCACCAGGGTGAGATGTGCTCACTTGACCACAGGAGACATCATGTTTTCCTGGGAATGGGGAAACTGCTGCAGGCAATTGGTCCCACCAGGGATAGTGGACCAGGGTTTGATGTGGGGGTGCCAGAAGATGCCTGGTTTAGCAAGTGTAGCACAAGTCACAGGGGCATGGTCCTACAAAACTATCCTCCTGTTCTGGACACACCCGGTAGATTGCTGAGTCGGGAATTTGGCCTACAACCATACCAGCCACTCGCAGTGATGACTGATGGATGACATTTCAGAGCAGAGGAGCATGCAGAGAAGCTCGGGGGTTTGGTGAAGTTGGAACTGAAAACATCACACCAATTCTGGTGTGATGTAAAACCTTTCCACTAGACAGATGAATCCTGGGATTTAGGCCTTGTAAAAAAAAGTCAAGAGATGTTGATCTCCCCAATGTCAAGGGGAGGGAGTTAATCACTAATCATTTAGGAAGTAGGCTGTCAGGTTGCTGGCAATCAAGGAGAGCCATTCTATGCTGACACCATTGGCCAGGCCCCACCACCACTTGTGTTGTGCACTCAGAAATTCTCTTGCTATGATTTTCCAAGTGTCCCTTCCACTCACCCTTTGATGCAGAAATGATTTCTCAACATGTCTTCTTTTAAGATGCAATTCAATTTACCTGCCTATCACCTGTCTGAAGGCCCTCTGGCACATTTCCAAGGATCCACTATCCAACAGCTGGTAAATGCAGACTATAGGTCAGTGTCTAGGACAATGGCACAACCATCCTCCAAGAATGAGATTCTGAGGAATAAAAGTTTCTGATGAGGACAAGATGAACCTGGACCTCAAATGATACAGGGAAACCAGGCTTTACATAAACCCTCTTGCTATGATGGATATCAGTGGAAGTTAATCCAATTATTCAGCCCAAATTCATGCAAGTCTTTAAAAAAAGTTGTCTGAGAAATGCAAAGCACAAATATCTAAATAAATCAAAGGACATGTACCCATGGTTTTTGTCTGCATCTCTCTGTTTTCAAGTTAATAGTGTGGTTGTATTGGAAAATATTGAGGTGTAGAAGTCCACTTCTCTGGCAGAGACACTGATGTGTGCCCCAGAAAAATTCCTCTTCTCAAACCCTAGTGCATGTGATATATTGAATGCCATTTCATCCTGAAAGACAACAATGAAGTCCCTATATGTGCTAATTGTGAACTTCAAATGCAAAAATGGAAAAGAATAAAATTGGGCTAAGAGTTTAGGTTCACATATTAGTCCAGAAAAGACATCTGGGGCTTGCCTGCTTCGTTTTCCCTCTTCCAAGCACAACTGGAAAAGAACTGTTCTTGAAGTCTCATCCAAAGTAGATAGAACATTATGATATTCCAGTTGCTATGGCAACCCTGAGGCCATTGCACTCTCATATGTCCATTCTGTGACTGCAGGAGGTATGTGCAACAGAGGTAGAATGGCAGTCAAAATATTCATAGATTTGTACCCACTGTTTAGCAATTTTTCAAGAAAAAGCCTGGGAGGCATTAAAAGAATGAGACATGTGTGAACAGTTTGGGATTATAAGGACTTGGTGTTTAGAGGTGAAAGAGTCCATCATTTTCTCTTGGTACCAAAGATCAAATTATTTAATATTTCATACAAATGCATTCCTTTTGGATTACAATACAACTCCCAGCTTCCCTCAGATAATTGTCTTCTCATTGAGCAGTTACAGCACACCTGTTCCATAAATGGACAGGGATAAATCTTTATCTCCTCATTGCTTCCTAGATAAATTGATTTTGATTTGATCTGCATCAAAGATGCAGTCTGGATTGTTCTCAGAAGCAATCTACAGAATTTGATAGAAATAATTTGGCTCTGCCTTGAGGTGGTTTTTCTGCAAAGCATATTACATAGTCAGGTCTTTAGAACATGTGTCCTCTACCTCAAAGAGCCTCTTCAGATCATGCCAAATCTTCAAAGCCTCAGCATTTCCTCCTCTGATGAATCAAGTAAACACAAGATGGTTGGAGTAGTGTCAGATTTAATTGGAAACCCATTATAAACAGAGTATACACAAATAGCTGTGGTTCCACCCAGAAGTATTTCCCCAGAGACCTCAATATCTAAAAGGAAGTATTCCTGGAGATGAGAAAACTCTCAGGAAGTTAAAATTGTCTAAGTAATATGCTGGCAAGTACATTGAATGAGCAAGTTCTACAATATGAAAATGTTCACCAGGGTCTAAAATTGATTTTTCTCCATTTTTGCATTTGAATTTCAGATTATCACATATTGGGATTCATTCTTTCCTTTCAGCAAGAAATGACAGTCAAAATGTAGTCTGCATTAGGCCTTGTGGAGGAGAAGCTTTCTGCGGTTCACTCCAGTCTCTCTGCAAAAGAAATGGACTTCTCCAAATTAACATTCCCCAAAACAACCACAAATTGATCTTGAATACAGAGGCAAGTAGACAATATACAGTTACACAGGGCCCTGGATTTACAGTTTTTTGTGCATTGCATTTTTATAGACATCATTTTTCAAAGACTTGTCTGCAGTGGCTCTGAATACATAAATTAACTTCCACTTATATCATTCAGGAACCACAGTGGTTAGGTATAGCTTGATTTCCTGTATCATTCAAATTCCAGACTCATGCTGTCCTCATCATGCACTTGTTTCTTCATCAGTTTTACCTTCTTGGAGGATCTTTGTGCCAGGATCTGTGACACAGTCCTCCAGTCTGCCTCTATGAGCTGCTAGTTAAGGGGTCCTTGGAAATGTGTCAGAGGACCCATGCTCAGACAGACGATAGGCAGTTCCAAAGAATTACACCTTAAGTGAGGACATATTGTGAAGGTGCCTCTGCATCAACAGGTGAGGAGAAGGTCCCAGTGGAAAACCACAGCAAGACAATTTCTGATTGCACCTTAATAGTAACGTAACAGCAGAAGTGGTGGTGGCTGGCTAGTGGAGTAAGCATAGATGTCTTTCCTCCTTTGCCAGTGGCTTGCTTGCCCCTTTCATAAATGGTTAGTAATTAATTCCTCCTGTCATTTTTGAGGAGCTCAGGAGCTTCTCTTGTCTTCAACCATGTCCAAACTCCCAGAATCCAGCTGTCTTCTGTTGGGGCATTCCTAGAAAAGTGTGACATCCCAGCAGAGTTGGTGTGAAGTTTTCCAGATCAAAATTCACCTATGCCACCATGATTCCCAGCATGGTCCTCTGCTCTGGAATGTCATCATTGATGATTGGGAGTTTCTGTTATATGCCTAGGTCTGTTTTATGATGCATCAATATACCAGGTGAGTGCAGATCAGACAGAGTCTCTTCCCAGAGCCACAACCCTGAGGTCAGTGCTAGGTTTGGTGACTCATGCATCTTTGAGCACCACTTTATGTCTCCCTGCTCCGCTTCACTTGTTGGGGAATTATTGTCTGCAGGTGGGTCCCTATTCCCAGGAAATCATGATTCCTGCTGCATCCAAGTGAGCACAAAGTTCTCTCAAATATATGGAGTACTTGTCAGCCAATCATGCTTCAGCAGTGTCCCTTATCTTGGATGGAGCCTGATGGCTTCAACCCAGAGGATCCACACCACAAGACACTCTGATTCCACATTACCTGGGCTAAGAGTTTAGTATCAAATGACAGGCCAGAAAAGACCCCTGGGACTTGCTTTCTTCCTCTTCCCTCTTCCAACCACAGTTGGAAAAGAACAGTTCTTGAAGTCTCCTCCACATTAGATAGAACATGAAGAGATCCCAGTTGCTATGGCAACCCAGAGGCCATTGCACTCTCATATGTCCATTCGGTGACTGCAGGAGGTATGTGCACCAGAATTAGGATGACAGTCAAGATATTCATGGAAACCAAAATTGCCCAAGGCCTAGAACAAGCCTGAGGGAAAAAAAAAAAAAAAAAAAAAAAACCTTCATTCTACTGACTGAGTCTGAAAATTCCACCCCCTCCAAGCCAAACTCCAGCCTACGAGTCCCTTCAACTCTGCATACTGCTGCTCTACTCTTTATTTCTCTCATGTCTCAGGTGGTCAAGGAAACACATTAGGCATTTCTTGAGTGGGATCAAGACTAAGGTAGCAACACATTGTGGAAAAACCAAGGACTGACTATTCAATGGACAATATTTTCAGCAAATAATTGCATTAAAAGAATATTGAGAGGAATTTGTGGCACACATAGCCACTGTACTGCTGGGGTCCAGCCCTATTACAAGGGTAGTGGTGGTCCCTGAGAGTGGGATGGCATTGGCGAGGTGGTGAAAAAATCAATGTAGATTCAGTGATCTGAGGCTAAGTTCTGTTCTAACTATATTTTTCTACACACCATTTTTATATGATAACTTCTAGCTTGAGTACAAGATCTTGAGGCCACACAAAAGTAAACTGATGCAAACTACAAGAATATAGGAAAAACATATTAGCAGATTAAGTATTATCAACTCTTCATAATATTTTAAGTATTCTTCTATATAATCTTTAACTAGTTATACTTTCCATATTACTGGGGACATTGTGCACAGAAGCCATTTCTATGAGCAATATGTAAGCCTATACTATGTGGTTAATAATTAGTTTAATAGGAACATTATCTCTTACTAGATTACACTTCCTGCTTTTGCCCTGTACGAATTAGCCTGTCTTGCCCAAGAAAACTGTTCAGAGCAACTAAGCAAACACCAGCGTTTTACATATTTTAAATATTCTAAAAAAGGGGAGATGAGCTTTCCATGTACAATTTTCATTATAATATACTTGATGCTAACCAAGGTGTTTCCTGCCTTACAGGAGGAGGTTTAGCAAAGGAAATTCACCTTTTCCAAGCACCCAATACATGAAGTGAAATCAAGATTTAGCACATCCACTCTGATATGCATTTTAGCACACTGCATAGCAGTTCCTCAAGAAAAGGGGTCTAAAGGGGGGATCTAAATCTAAGGGACCAGAAGCTGGTTTCCTAGGAGGATACCGTGGTTTTCCATCAACCAAGTAAGCATTACCAAATGATGTCTGAATTGTTGGGACTATTTCTCTCACCTTAAAAACTTTGTTTGTGATTTGTTTGTCAGGAGTTAAGGTGGGAGCAATGTGTCTTTCTGCCTTAAGTCATGTAGAAGTAGTCCCCATCCACAGTGTCATTTAGCATAAGTTGCTGGAAATGAGCATAGCATTCTTTCCAAGATATACTTTTATCATTCCAGAACAAGGGCCTTTCTTGGTTATATCCAGAATGATTAGCTGTTTGATTCTTGTTTCTAAATCCCCTAAGATCCTAGAATTCCCAGAAATACAATATGATATTATTTTCAAGCATAGGCAAATTAAACAAGACAACAGAAAACAGCAGCCCCAATTCCCAGGAAGATGAGACCTTGCAAACATCTTTATTTCTCACTGGAATCCTTGTCAAGCACAGAGGGGAATTGAAGATGCCACAGCACTGGACATTTTACACATGAACTGGGATTATTTTTTCTCAGAGAAAATATTATTCATGGATCACAGGATTCAATAGATCTTGTGAGTCATCACATCCTCCCATTCTCTATACATATTTGCAGACTATGCCCCATGAATTTTCTGAAATACTCTTTTGCTTACAGGAGGAGGTTTAGCAAAGGAAATCCACCTTTTCCAAGCACCCCAACACATGAAGTGTAATCAAGATTTAGCACATCCACTCTGATATGCAATTGAGCACACTGCATAGCAGTTACTCAAGGAAAAGCCTCAGAGGCATGAAAAGAATGAATAACGTCTGAGCAGTTTGGGATTGTAAGGGTTTGGTGTTCAGATGTGAAAGAATCCATCATTTTCTCTTGGTCCCAAAGATCAAATCATATCATATTTTTCACAAATGCATTCTTATCCTACTATGACACAACTCCCAGCATTCTTCAGAAAATGTCCTGCTCAATGAGCAGCTACAGCACACTTGTTCCTTATAGGGACATGTATAAATTTATCTCTCCTCATTACTC
>JAJEJO010052689.1:0-87577 GCA_020662805.1 Glaucomys volans
GTTCAAGATCTTTTTCTGTCATTTGTTAGGACATGATCTTGGGTGTGGCACTTGAAGCACTCTGAGCTTTGGTTTTCTCATTCATAAACTGAATGTTCATATTTCATGTATTAAGTTTCTCATGGGATTATTGAAGATTAAATGGGAAAATGTAACTGAAAGTCTATCCTAGGGCTATGAAGATGATTGTGATGGTTATTATTTAAAAGCCCAGTGGGTGGGCCAGTTCTTCATATCTAGAAAAATATAGGATTCCTCTTCAGAGTCTTACAGAAAAAAAACCCAGCACTAACTTGCTTATTTGAATTTTTATAATGAAGTACAAATGCAAGAAAGATGGAATTGTTGAAGAAGCTCATCACTATGGAGTTAATCTTATATATTTGAAAAATTGTCACAGTATAAGTATTTTTAAAGAGGTATATAATGGATCCTGAAAATACCTGAAATGCCCATCCTTTTATAGATGTTTTAGTATGCAATTTGTTCTAAATGTCTAATCTTGAATGATTAAATAATTTGCATACTGTTTTCAGTGGCATGAATTAAAGGATAATTGAAGAATAATTTAGCAGTAAAATTATATCATCTTTTATGTTGTACATTTAAAAATATTCTAGGCCAGTTCTAATTTTATAGTTTTATTATTTTAATTTAATGTACCAAGTAATTAAAAATTGCTACAAAGAAAAGAAGATGAAAATGATTTTAGTTAATTTCCCCTCAACAGAGTGAAAAGACCATAAGTGGAGTAATGGAACAGAGCCCAGCACAGTTCCTGGCACATAAAGATATTAATTAAATGTTCCTTAATGAATAAGGAATGAATAATTCCTAAGTATTTCTCGATTTTGGAAAGGCACCATTTTCAGTACCATATATAATGAAAAGAAGATAAGTTGACATCTTTTATTAAAATACCTCCATACAGAGGTCACACAAGCCAATTATTATTGAACCGTGAGATCCTCAGGTTGCTCTGTTTCTCTTTTCTTTTCTCTTTCCTCTTGGAAATGGTTCTCAGACCCAAGTCAGTTATGCCTGTTGAGAGAGAGAGTTCTACGTGGGTATCTTGCATTTCTGTACATCTCACAGAGGCACTGACTGCTCTTAGTTCTGGACTCTCTTCAAGGGCATTGATATATACAAACAGCTTTGGAAGACAAAGATAGTCTCTCCCTCTAGAGTGCAGGTTTGCTAGTTTGCATTTAGCCTCAGAAGACAAAGGTAGTGTCCCCCTCCAGAACAAAGGGCAGATATGCTTCCCATCTGTCCAGTTTAATAAGGCTGCTTATCACTCACTGTAGCAGATTCAGGTTCCCTAAGCTCTAGGATCCTCTCCTGTCCTGTAACCTACTGGGTGTGCAGCTGTTATCTGGTTCTTATTGTGTCCTCTAGTGGGAATTGGGGCTTAGGAAGCTGGTGCAAAAAAAAAAAAAAAAAAAAAAAAATGCAGATATTCTGTTGCTACTGTTACTGCAACAGTAACAAACTGCCCTTTGTCTCTAACCAGAATCAAGTGGGCATCAGAAAGAAGGGGAACATGGGATGAGATTAAAAATCTTCGACCCAGAGTGCTGGCTAAAACTATGAAGCCTCCTGTGTCCTCCACCTGCTGATAGTGGTTGAATGGAGGTGGACAGAGGCTATAGAGGAAGAAGAAAGAATAAATTGATAGAGGGAAAAGAAATCATGAAGCTTCAAATTAGCCTAAAGTCATTCATACTTATCGAAGCTGTAAATCACCATGTTGGCACCTAACATTGCAGCTTGTTGACCTCTTTTTTTTTGAGCTAAGAGTATGCATTTTTATGAGCACTTTGCTTTGGGGCTTTAATGCCTTGGATAGTTTCTTGCATTGAGTGTTAGTGACTGAAAGTGAGCCTGTTTGTTCTATGAAGACATGGTGGCAATGTGGCGTTTTTGGTCACTCTGCTTATGTTCCCCCTTTTTCATTCCCCATCCCTACCTCAGTCTTTATGGTTTATTAAAATATCTTCCCTAACACCACTTAGGCAACTCTACTTATGTGCCAGGCTGGTCAAAGAACTCTGGACCTCCAAGGTCTCAGCTCCCTCTGACTCCAATAGAGCTTGAATGTACTAATGCCTCCTGGACCATCCCTTTGCCTACTTCCCTGTTGTGGGAAGGCATTCAGGGTTGTTTCTAAGATATATTATAACTTCTTAACTTGTTAGCTGCTGCATGATAAAACAATTGTCTTTTACTTCATGCCACAGGGACTTTTATCCGGCGTCATCGGATTTCTCTCCCACCCCCTGATGATGATCAGTTTTATACTGTATATCATTTCAATATCAACACAGACGTTGTCTTCTATGGCCGGACATTCAAGATTTATGAATGTGATACATTCACAAAAAACTTTTTGAAGAAAATAGGAGTGAAATTAAATCCCCCTGGACGGTGTCCAGAAGATCCTTATATGAAGGTGCGGAGAGAGGTAAGAAATTGATGCATCTGTGAGTTCTTATCTTCAGAATAAGAATACCTTTAGAGAGTTGGTAAAGGGTGTTCCTGATACAGCTGTGAAAGAGCTTTTGGGGCCATTGCTACTTGCGTTGTCCTGTTTTCCTTTGGGTTGAAGGGAAGGCCAAGGATTGACCTCGAATGATTCCTAAACTAACCACGCCTCCCGTATTATTGTAGAGTCTCTTCTAGGTAGGGGCATTCAGTGAGTGAACTGCTTAGGTGGGACAGTATCTAGGAGGCCATGATTCACCTTGTGATCACTTAGAGCATTTAAGTTGGGCCCACATTTCCTTGGCTTGTCTTTTCTGGTTTTAGCTACTTAACTCTGACTAGAAAAGTCTTTGCGTCTATACTACTGTCTTACTAAACCATAGCTGGTGGGTATACCTTTTTCTTCCTCCTTAGAATTCCCAGCTCTTCGTAAGGTGACATTGAATGATGAGATGTCTTGGAGTAGTGAAGAGGGCATGATTCTAATGTCCCTCTATTATGAAAGATGCTTGTCTTCAAAGTCTGACCCCAGTTACTATAGGGAGTAAAGATTCAGTATTATTGTTGTTATCTTTCTGCAGATTTTAAGTGATCCCTTGACCCAAATTTTATGTTTCCTAGAAGAAGAATCTAAATACCCAAAAGAGGAGGTGTCATGTAAAGTCACATACCCAGCCAATCTCTTTCCTGAGACTGGATATAAATCTCCTAAATCTTACCTTGATTTTTGTTATTGTCATTTGTTTCCCCTTTCTTTTTTATTGATATATGGTTATACACAGTAAAATATAGACATTAAGTATACTATTGGATGAATCTTAACAATTGCATATACGCATGTAACTTACACCCAAATCAAGATGTTGAATATTTCCATCCCCCCCGAAAGTCTTCTCACACATTTTTCTAATCAGTTCCTCTCTCCACCCAGAGACAACCACTGTTCTCATTTTTATTCCCATAGATTACTTTCATCTGATTTTTATTGTTTTTAAAACTTATAATTCATTTCCTTGCAGAAAGATAACAAAATTTAAAATCGAATTCTCCTTTGATTTCTTGTTAAAGCTGCATGTAGGATTATTCATCTATACCTGTCTCCTAGTACCAGCAGAATTATACTTTAATGTTGTAGGCATACAACCCTCCTGAGAAATATACATACATATATATGTATAAATAAAATTTATATAAAATTGATCCTGGAATATCTAAGGCAAAATGCATGTGTATCAGTGTACAAAGAGATTTTTTGGTTTGGGTTCCTTTTTATTTTTTTCCAAATGCCCTAGACAAAAGAGTTTAGATAAATGCAAAGTCATTAGAAGCACCAGAGAGAACCTGAAGGAAATGGATTCATTTGAATTACCACCTCTTGTAAATGGCTCAACTCATTTACTACCAGTTGGTATTATAGAAATTGTGAAATGTTGATTGATCTGTTATATGAAATTACAAAAAGCACTGTAGGATTTTATAGGTTTATAGAGAAAAAAGAAATACTGAGATATTTCTTTTGAAATATTGAGAATAAATACCAAGAACAGCCAAAAAATGATTTTTAAAATTTTTTTTTTGGTACTGGGGATTAAACTCAGGGGCACTCAGCCACTGAGCCACATCCCCAGTCCTATTTTGTATTTTTTAAATTTAGAGACAGAGTCTCACTGAGTTGCTTAGCACCTTGGTCTTGCTGAGGCTGGCTTTGAACTCGTGATCCTCCTGTCTCAGTCTCCTGAGCTGCTGGGATTACAGGTGTATGCCACTGTGCCCAGACAAGAAATGGTTTTAAATAATTTTCTTTCTGATTGGGAGGATAATTTTAGCATTTTTCCCCTCAGGGAAGAAACTCTTCAGTAAATATAGAAACCTTTGGAAAATTAGTCAATATAACCTTTTATATTGACTTTTATGCATTTAGTTCTTTAGTATTTGCTACCTTGAAATGTAAAATTAAACAATTTAATTTGACCTGAAAAGAATCCCAATGGTATATAATCAATACTGCATTTCTAAGAGATCATCTAATGGCTCCCAAAATATCTCTATGAAAGTGGTGGTTCCCTAATTTTATTTAAATGTGAAGGATAAGGCTGAAGAGCCTCTGGAGAGCCATTGTATCTCGTCTTGTCTTGGGGTAAGATTGTACTGAGACTGCCCTGGACAGATAGAAAATTTCAAGAATTTACAGAAAAGATTATATAACCCAATTTGGGACAATACTTCCTTTGCCAATGAGTACTTCCTTATATAACAATCCTATTTGGCTTCATCAGTTAGAATGGAGGCAGTTTTGCTCTAAGATGGGACTGCGAACATGCAAATGGTGGGAAGGGTTGCACCAAAGAATACTGCAGAGCTCTCTGTTTCTGGGACTGCGGATAGGTGATGTGGGCTTCTGTGTGGAACAGAAGTTTTCCGGTTGCTCTTCTCCTGTTTCTACTGGCCTTTCATGTCCTTAAAATCTAATGCTTTTTGAGCAAAATAAAATCATGAATATATTTCTTCTATTTTACCTTAATAAAAATCTGAATGAGAGGGGCTGGGGTTGTGGCTCAGTGGTTAAAGCGCTTGCCTAGCATGCATGAGGCACCGGGTTCGATTCTCAGCACCACATATAAATAAAAGAATAAAAAAAAATCTGAATGAGTCAGAAGCATTTATGGATATGAACTTCCAGTGAAAAGACACATGGTTTTGTTCAGCTGAGTTATAATTAGTATAGGGTCAAATGTATAATATTAAAGCATACAGGTCAACGAGTGCCAGGAAATGTATGCAATTGAGTAATACATTGGACTGGGACTGGACATGTAGCTCAGTGGTAGAACATTTATCTAGCATATTTGAGACCATGGGTTCAATCTCCAGCACTGCAATGGAAAAAAAAAAGATGCTGAATATTTCTATCACTCCAGAAAGTTCCTTTGTTCCCCTTTCTGGTCAAATCCCCTATCCAGAAGCAATTACTATTTTGATTTCTGTCACCATAGATTAGTTTTGTCCATTCTCAAACAAAAGCTTTAAGTCTTTGAGAAAAGTCAGTTTTGAAAAATATTACAGAAGGATAGTTTGGTGTATAAAAATAATGTTTAATAAAATATGAAAAACTTCCTAATGCTTGTCTGTATACTGAAGGTTAAAACTGGTTACAGATGCATATATATGTATGTCATAGTCAGTTGAAATCTTTAAAAATATCATAGAATAGTCAATAGAAAATGTATCTCTATATCAATTTATTGCTTGCATCCCAGAAGTGACTATGCAAAACCTGCAGCTATTTCTGACATTTTCTCCATTTGCAGAAACTAGACTGTGTAGATCCCTTTCGTCCTTATGAGTCCTTTGACACCCTGAAGCAGTTCCTCCAATATGATGGGAAGGTTTTACGTTTTTTCTGTCTATGGGATGACTCAGACTCATTGTTTGGAGACCGTAGAGAGCTCATTCTGCATTATTTCTTGTCTGATGATACTGTTGAAATCAAAGAAGTGATACAGCACAACTCAGGCCGAGATGCTGTGTCATGGTTCCTCCGGAGGAGTAAGCTACCCAAGGTGAGCAGTGGATACAGAACCACATTCTGAATTTGCTTGTGGGCCAAGATATTTGAGTCACTATTGGGAATGTTGTATATTATGACTATGTGATGACAGTTACCCTATACTCGTGTAATTTAGAAAACTTTAATCTTGTGTCCTCTATTAATGTACATCTATGAAAGTATTCTACAGAATCGGACAAATTAGAGTTGGAACATTCTGGACTTTAAAGGAAAAAAGTCACATGTAAGAGAAAGTACATTTTGTCATTGAGTTCACAATCAGTCTTACGAAGAAAGTAAAGGACTCCCTAGTAAAAGAATTGCTCATGACCTTGGATGGGGCACTGTGTATGACCCCTGTAGTCTCCTGAGGAGAGCCCATGGTGTTGGTCTGGTTGTGAATACTCATACAAATGTACCCACTTGTGTGTACATGAGCACACACAAATACCCACACACAAGTATAAGCACAGGAGTGAGTGATTCTTCCGAGTGTAGTGGCTAGCCACTAGCTGATGTCAGTAACAGCTTTTGCATTTTATTTACTATTAAAAAGTATTGGTAGACTGATTTCTATGGTCATTTGAGAGCTAATATAACTTGGGTGCAACAGGAACAGCATAAAGACAGATCTGGAATAGAATTAGGGATCTGCCTCTTAGTAACTGTGTGACCTTGAGCAAGTCACAACCTCTGATCTTATTTCCCCATCTCTAAAATGCAGTTAACAGTGGCTCTCTCCTGAAGTAAATGTGATGATTGAATACGATAATATAGTAAAAGACGCTATCTAAGGACCTGTTAACACCTAAAAGGACGCAAAAAACATAAAAGGATTTTATTCACTGTTCCATGTTATATTTTATTTCTAATTTAGGTGAGGTATTTTTAACTTAATTCTTAGTGTTCCTGAAAAGGTTACTATAGCACTCATTTCCTATGCACACAACCGCTGGCCATTTGGTCCTCACAGAAGGTTCTCCCAGATTCTCTGAGCCCATTGCCAGAAGCCCTGCTGTGTTGCTTGCAGGCAGAGGGAGACAGAATTCATCCCTGAGGGGGATTTGGGGTATGCACAGTATGTGGCCAGGAGGTGCCAGGGAAGCCTGTTTTTAGAATGACTTTGCAGATAGGCTAAATATAAAATAATAATGATATACCTGACATTTGCAGTATGCCTTGACATCAATTGCTTCATTTCGTTCAACACTCAACACATATTTTTTGAGAACCAACTGTGTGCCAACTTGGGAGTTATAGTGAGAAAGAAAATGAATTAAGTCCTGCTTCATAGAGTTTAGGTTCTTGTGGGGGAGAGATACAAAATGAATGGGTATTCTCTTGAAACTCACAGCTTCTTTTCAGAAAGGAAGCAGTTAAGTAATGTTGTAGTGAAAGAGATGAAGGAACTGAAGTTCTGAGAAGATATGCCCCAAGTCCTGTAGTAGTAAGTGGTGAAAAGAGAGTTTGCATGCAATTGTACTGTTTGACATTATGTGACCTACTTATGCCACATGCATCATAAATTTCACACATTTAGACTTCCATTTTAGGTCACATGTATCAGGAAAGATTCAGATTTCGCGTCGACATGTGATACTTTTAATCACTCTCAACTTACATAGTTAATTAAGGTATTTCCTGCAGTCCAGAATGCAGGACTGGGCAGTGCCCTAGCTTGCTGCAGGCCATGTTTTCTGTTAAAGACTGACCCAAGTTGATTGCTCCTTCACCTCACTGTACTAACTTGGTGGGTCAGCAGGTACTCTATTCACTGAGCTCAGGATGAGGCAGGGTGCTTAGCAGAATAAAGAAAAGAAGGCAAGGAGACAGGGGAGGGTTGTAGTTTAGTGAAGAGAAAAGGTGGCTGCTGCTTAAAACCATTAGAGAACCAGAGAAAGTGGTTGAACCCTGTGGCAGGTGCTGGCAAGATTTGGGTTGGGGACACATAATGGATTAAACAGTTCTCAATGTGTCTAGTGACTTGGTAGAGAACCAGGTAGATGGCTACCTGTAGAATGGGAGGGGTTGGGGGCAAGATGGGGTTTTATCCAGGCTATGAAGGATGCATGGAGTGTAGGCCAGCCCATAGGGGTTATGGCAGTGTAGGGAGGAGTGGGTGGACTGTGTGCTTCCTCTGGATGGTGCCGAAGAACCATATACTGCATATTTCCCACGTGTCCCTAGAGCATACCATCTCTGTGTTTAGAGGCCATCAGCCATACCTTGCTTCAATTTTGTATTCCAGTATGGCCCACCTGGAATCTATCAACCAGGCCAGATAACAGATCGAGCAGTTCTCAATGTGTATGGTGGCTTGACAGAGAAGCGAGTGGATGGCTACCTGTTGGATAAATACAAGGTAAGGATCCTCATGTTTTATTACTGTTTCCAGTGTGACTTCCCTGGAACCTGAACATTGGGGTGAGTTACATTTCTTCCCTTGTGAGAGTATTAGTGAAATCAATGAATACATAAATATATACATTGTACTGCCATTTATCATATAAATAATGTGCCTTAGTGCATACAGAAATATATGTATTGCATTGCTCTTTGCAAGTACTATGGTGCTAAAACAATGCTTTCAAATATTAACATTGACTGCTTACTTTTGGATTTGATTTTTAAATTTTAGTTATAAATTATGTAATAGAAGTTTTTTCCCTTTGGGAAGGGGTACCTAGTTCTTTAGAAGGTCCGTGGTGCCAATGCTATGTTCTTTTGTTTTTCTTAGCTAGGAAAACTAGACCAAGAGTTTTACAAAGATAGTGACCTGACTATAGGAACCTACATCAATGTGTGGGGAAGGAAAGTGCTCCTCTGTGACTGCGATGAATTTACAAAGTCTTACTATAAGGCTAAATATGGAGTTGGTAAGTGATACATATGCCAACTAGAAAATGTTTTTAAATTTTGACTTTTTGTTCCTAGCTAAGCTTTTACTTTTGAGTTTCAAATGTTAAGCTCATCATTGCTATATCATTTATTGCATGTTTGCTCTCTCTGGGGCATTTGTTATCTTCTATATTCCTAATAACAATCCTTCATGGGTAGACTCATTATCCTCATTTTAAAGGTGAATAAACTGAGACTTAAAGGAACTCATTTGTCCATGGTCACATAGCAAGCAAAGAGTGAGCCAAGATCTGAACTTGTCTGCCTGATCCTAGGGGTTTCTATTTTCCCTTATGGCTCTCTGCCTCACTGTGATATGGGGTAAATGTTTAAGTTGGGCAAATAAAATGGAAATCTAAGTGCTTTCTACTCAATTCTTGCTTAACCACAATGGAAATATTTACTTGAATTCTCTAGGGAACTCTCTTGTGCCAATTTGCTCCAACTTTCCTGGTGAGGATCGGCCAGGTTTCTAGTTCTTCCTTCATAGATATCAATTCCATACCCATCAAATTAGTTCTGTTCAGAATGAAAACCAGTGATTTATTAAGCACCTACTATATAGGTGAGTACAGTAGGCTCAGGAGATACCAAGTTATATAAGGGGGTTCTAGGATAGAAGGGAAGCTGGGACCTACAGCATGATACATGGTATTATGAGAGTCTTAGAAACAGGGGGAGGATATGATGTAAAATCTAAACCCCCAGCCTTCATTTATAAAACTCCTACTTTCAGGCTACTGAAGGCATGCTGATCAGCTCTGTCCCATTCCTTGGGCCCTCTTCCCAGGCTTCAGGTATGCTGCTAGGAGTTGATGAGAGTTGCTAACCTCTCAGGTTGGGGTTTAGAGCTGGGATGGGAATGCTTAGTCCTATAGGTCATCCCTCAGTATTCACAGGGGACTGGTTCTAGCCCCTCCCACCCTGTATCTCACGATGCTCAAATCCCTTATATGAAATGGCATTTAGTATTTGCATAGAACCTACACATATCCTCCCATGTACTTTATTTTGTTAATATTTTTTTGAAACTGTTTCTTGTTAAATTGATCCAGCTGATTTTGAACTCATTATCCTCCTGCCTCAGCCTTTTTAAAGAGTTGCGACTACAGGTACATGCTCCCATGTTGGGCTACTTTAAATCATCTTTAGATTACTGATGATACCTAATATAATATAAATGCTATGTAAGTAGTTGTTATACTATATTGTTTAGGGAACAGTGATAAGAAAAAAATGTCTGTACATATTCAATACAGACACTCTTTTTCCTGAATATTTTCAGTCTGCTGGTTGAGTTCAAGCATGTAGAATGGATTTGAAAGGGTTACTGTGCTTCCCTCTGAACCTTGGAGCTTTCTTACGAACACACTTTCCTAAGGGGTGAGATAGAAGCCAGAAGTAACCACAGCCTCTTTAAAGATCAGGTGCTTTGTCTCTAGAGAGACAAGGTCCACCTGCTGTGTCTTGGTGTCCCTGTTGTGTAGCATTCCTAGCCTCCTGGAAATTTTTATATTGAAAGAGAGGCACACAGAATACACAACTGGGTTAGAATAAAAAGATTTTCAGTTTTACTCTTAGGTTCATTAAGGGAGTTTATTCCACTGCATGCCACATTAGTCAAAATGTGGGTACTAAATTGGGGGTCTCTTCTTATTTTCTAAAATCGGACCTCTTTAGTGGACATGGTTGAGCATGGTTGCTTTGGGGACCCTGGATAAGAGGCAGCCAGAAATATGCAGGTGGAGAAGCTGCTAGTGACCCTTAGATCATTGTGGAGAAGAATTTGGCCTTTGATAAGTGTAGCTGCCTGTTTAGAACCAATACGTCTTCAATGCAAATTGAAAATTTGAAGATGGGCCACTGAAAACTATAACTTACATCTGAAGATTACATCAAAGGTCATGGTGAAAGATTGAAAGATTACCTTAATATAAAGGATGTGGTAAATATTCCAAAACATCATATAATTCCTTAAACATAGAGCATAGCATTTGGTTGATATTTGTCAGCTGGATTTTGAGAATATAAAATTTGCATTTGGGAAAATTAATATCATACTGGAGAGACTTGGTACATCACTTGTGTCTTAGCAGCTTCTACAGGAAGTTTTGAGGCCCTGTAAATCCCTTGGTGTGCTCAAAATTGAGCTGTCTTGGGTAAATATATCAGCTTCAAATGCTTGTAGTCTGCTTCAGTTAAGTCCTAGTACTTAATTTCTTTGTGTCTATCTCTTTTGTTCACTCTATAGACTTACTCTAGTATGTAAAAAAAAAAAAAAGTAGATTTGTGCCTTTAAAGCTAACATGAGCATTTTGCATTTAAACACAAAATTATGCAAATACAAAATTATGATGCATTTCATAGTCACACTGACTTTTTATATTTCTCATAACATATGTTAAAATTTCCTGCTTAATAGACATTATTATTATACAACATTTCTTGAGTTACAACAGTGTATTTAATGTAACTAATGACTAGAAATTATATCTATGATTGAGTACAAGGGAAATGGATCAATATTCTCTGATAATCTTTACATTTGCTTTTCCTCATTTTGGGGGGATAAGGTTAAATTAATATACTTAATGTTATTTAGATGCAGTTATTTCTGGCATTTAAAAAATTTGAATCAATGATCTTTATTTTTCTTCATTAGTGGCTGTGACATGTTGGTAAAAAATATTTATAAAGATTAAAAAATTCAGTCAAATGCTGTAACAGTTGACATAAGCTTTAAACAATTTCAATAAAGATTTTATTCAGTATTATTGTGATGTTGGTGGTGGGGGAGTAATTTTGTTTATGATTCATCTGGTCCTAAGAATTTGTAAGACAGACCAAATTTTATACATTATGTTTTGGTATATTGGAAGCCCAAACCTGGGCAAAGTGCCATTAATAATTGTGATCCCGCCAATAATTGTGGTCACATTTTCTCCCTCATCAGTTAATTGTGGTTAATAGAATACCTGGTTATCTCCATTATGTAGCACATAGGAAGTTGCTGACAAGTGAAAACAATGCAGCTAGGGACCTCTAGCAGGAAACCAGGAGGAGATTATCTATCTATCTATCTATCTATCTATCTATCTATCTATCTATCTATTATCTATCTAGATATCTATTTATATGCGATGCTGAGAATCAAACCCAGTGTCTCCTGCATGCTAGGTAAGCACTCTACCACTGAGCCACAACCCCAGTCCCCAGGAGGATATTTCTAATGCAATATTCAGCCTTGGTACTTTAGAACCTTCTCCTACTTAATGGCAACCCAACTTATTTTGGAGGAGAAAAAGATTGCAGACAAAGAGAAGGAGTTGGCCACAGTCCCAAGAAAAGTACATGGATATCCTATTTATGTAGAAACAGAGGACTTGATAGAATTCCAAGAGACATTCAACTCTTAAAAAGATGAGATTCTTACATGCTTTAAGGATTCTAAGGAGAAGGAGATTTCATAGATTTCTTGCTCATCATATCCAGTGTGACTCCTCCAATAGGCAGTGTGGTTATCCCTTCGGTCCTGGCTTGCCTGCTGGGCTATAGCAGGTCACTCCCTCAATGTTTGATGTAGTTGAACCACAGACAAGTTGGTGAAAATATGTCAGTCTTTCTTATAGTGCGAAGGTTGGAAAAAGCTCCAGGGACTACATCAGGTGTTTTTTCCACTAAAGGAATTTGAATGTAAACTATTCTTACCTAGAAATTTCTACCTTGGGTTATTATTTCTTTTTCTGTAAGAGCATTTTCTTGTCACTGATTCTAGTGGCTGATATCACCCAACTAGTAACAAGATCATCCATTCCCATTGCTTTAGAACACTTATTAGGCTACACTGAGATTAGGGTTTGACCAAAAGTCTTAAAGCATCTTTAATTTTGTGAGTTATTTCTAACACTCTCTGCGTTTTTGGCACTAGAAGCAGCAGGACATCTAAGATGAGGAGTTTAATGATCACTTGTGCAAATTGATCATCCCAAGTTGCAGCAGCAGGGATAGAATTGGCTTGTGATCTCACCAGTTGACTTTGATTGACCTAACAACTTTGCTTCTTTTACCTTCCATAAAAAGAAGATGGTTGAGGATTAGAGGGTTTCTGAGGATTTTATAGCTCTAACATTGTGTGATTCACTAATCATTTGACCCCCAAGTAAAGGTTTCACTAAAATAATTTGACCTAGGTATTGAGTAAAAGAAGAGGTGGATTTACCTTGAAGCTAATGAAGGTAAACCTTCAGGGTTCTTCCTTTGCAGAGGCCCTGACCCAAAGCCCTGGCCTAGTTTTGTCTTAATAATTTGTCATTTTTTCTCTTTTTTTTTCCTGCAGTAATAGGGGATGAAACCTAGGACCTCACCCATGTTAGTTAAATGTTCTACCATTGAGCTACATCCCTATCCCTTGTTATTTTTTATTTTGAGACAGTGTCTTGCTAAGTTGCTCAGACTGGCCTTGAACTTTCAATCCTCCTGCCTCAGCCTCCTGAGTAGCTGAGACTATTGGCTCATGCCACTATGCCCAGCCGGCATTCTTTATCTTAAAGAACTTTTCCCAAATTATATAAGCTGTAAGTCTCCCAGAGCCTACATCCATCCTGGGGCTATAAGAATATAAGATAAACTTTGAGGTAATTGAAGTCTTTTTTCAGTAGTGCTTCCATCTGAGATGGTGAATAGAAAATCACCATGAAGGAACATTAAGACTCCTTTTTATATATCATCTCCCTGAGGTTTGTTGGAATATAATCAATCATGGATAGGCATTCAGTCTATGTATTTTTGCAAGTCATTTGGAAATAGAGGAATCAGAACATTTGAAAGACAGGCATGTCTCAGGATCTAGTAGAGTGCCAGTTACAGAAGACATTTGGGGAGACGCTTTGTACAAAAATGTATACTTTTACATTTATTCAACAAATCTTTTTAAAAAATACCTGAACCATGCAAGAGGTTGGGATGATGAAAAACCAGAGACTTCCAACTCATCATTCAGGCATAAGTTCACAACTTTGTGAATGTATGTGAATTACCCAGAAAAATGTGGTTTAAAGTTGGATCTTGAGCCAGGGTTTCCAAAAATTGATGTATGTGGTGTTATAAAAGTCAGGGGTGATGGAGTGGAATAGTTCTCAGCTTTTATACACTAGATGGCACTGTGGGTGCAGAGGAAAGCTCTAAATTGGTTCTTTTGTTACTTAAATCTGTTGCAAAAACTATGTAGTTGAGCAAACAACAGTGTGTTATAAAACCTGCAGGGCGGGGGGAGGTAGCTATAGAATACATTCTTAATTACTTTGCGATTAAGTATATGTCTTCCTGGTTTAAAGTGCTCAGGTTAGTATGTGGAGTTGTATGTATATGTCCCCTGTTGTATTAAACTGCTTATGTCCCAATTTTCTAATAATCACATAGAGCTCTCCTGTCATCTCTTGGTGCTTGCCTTGAAATGAAGATACCAGATGGTGGTGTGTTTGATGTAATGGTGAGCAATGGTAGAGTTTACAATAGTTCCGTCTAATTCTAAGACTTGAACTTTCCTTTTCATTACCAAGACTTCTTAATCATCACAAAAATAACAACGGGAGAGTCTCCCCTGTACTCGCTGACTGGCTGCACCTTTTCTCTTTGTCAACATGTCTGCATGTCAACAGTTTCTGTTAGGATGGAATGGTATTTTGTGGGGTGGGGATTGTGCTTGGGGAAATTTCACACAAAAGCTACTAGCAAGTCTAAGGAAAAAAGAAAGCTGAAAATCTTTTCATATCTGAGTTAGGAATAGCTTGAAATCCTTAGTGTTTTGATAAATCAGTAAAACAAAAACAAAAAACCACTCACCTCAATTTTTAGAATTAGATTGTCTTGGATGGAAAATTGATGCACATTTTTTCTTATGGTGGTGTGCATTAAAAATGTAACTTTCCTTCTATTAGAATTTCAACAATAGAAAAGGAAATCTTTGCTTATTATTTATAACCAAAATACCTATGGCATACTCAGGTTTGGGAAAGAAGTGGAAAGTAGGTTATGTGGTTTGGTTTTTAGGAAAGATCCTGGTTTCTTCTTTGCCATTGGTGGTGGGGCAAACACAGTGACTTGGGCAGATCAGATCAATATGTTATTTTTCTGGAAAGCACAGTTACTTCTCAGGAGATTGCACAGCAGTTTAAATGAGTTCCTAAGAGCTTCTAGGCTTTTACATATATGTCCCCAGGTTTCTCTCCATCTCTCTTTCCTCATATGATAAGTAAACAAGCAGTATTTACCACTTGGCACTCCCTTTGAGGGAGTAGGCAATTGAGTATTTAAAAAGTTTTTGTTTTGTTGCTTCTTTATATTTTATTCACCATTTGAATAACATTGTAGTCTTTCCTTGGGCAGGAACAAGAGTGACTTGGAGCACTGGTGGGTGAGAAGAAAGAGGTTTTACTTTTGTGTTTGTTTTTGAATTAGTGAAGTGTTGTGTCCGAGGGTTTGTTGGAGACAAAGGAGGGGGCTGGAAAAGTGGATCTAGGATGAAGAACTGGCGGCTGGGAAAGGGGAAAGGTAAAATAGTCAAGTGTCAGTGCTGTTTGGAAAATAATTTTATTAGTGAGTGTTGATTGAAGATAGGAGAGGTCTAAATTACAGGTTAAAATATGGAATGGGGCATAAAGTTTCAAGTTTGAATTTTCATATCATTGGAAAAATCAGGGGAAGAACAAAAATATTCAGAAGTGGGATGTGATGACAAAAGATAAATGTTTACTTATTTGACACAGATTCTTTTTTTTTCTTTTGAACCAATGATTATTAAGTGACTTCTGTGGTTTTTGTAAACATGATTGGAACCTATTCTCACAGGATTTTGCTGTGTTTTGTTTGAAAGAGTTTAAAATAGTCTACAAAGATCTCCATGTTCATCTTGAAATCATAACAAGCCTTTCAAAACAGCCATAATCAGGGCAAAAGAAAATATTGATGTTTTGTTTGCCTTTGTTTTGTTATAGAGAACTTTACCTCCATTTCATGCAAGGCTCCTCCTCTTCCAAAAATAGAAAGGAAATTTCCACCTTACACTGGCTTTGGGTCTGAAGAGGATTCTCTCCGTTCCTGCATAGGCCTGGTGCCCATACCTCACCAGAGGAACTTCAGGAAATTCATGGAAGAAGACAGGTACTTGAGGGAACCATGATTTTAGTAATATCTTTTCCAAATCTGTTTGGGGTTTTTGACAGTACTCATGATGAAACAGGTGTCACAAAACCCATCTAATTTCAAGTCCAAGGACATGTTGTTGTAGCCTTTTAGTGAAGTTGATTAACTTATAGTTATTGCTAGTTTCCTATGTGAATGCTTACTTTACTCTATCATCTGGGGAACTCTTTTATCCCCAATCTGGGGTGCTTTTTAATATCTATCTGCCACCCCACCTCCTGAAGATAATCCCTAGGAAAGGATGTAGAAGAGTGGGTCAGCAAACAGAGTCAGGTGGTAAATATTTTGGACTTTGTGGGCGATACTGTTTTTCACTACCATCTAGATGTGCCATGAAAGCAGCCATAGACAGAATATAAACACATGTGTGACTGTGCCCCAATTAAACTGTTTTTATGAATACTGACATTTGAATTTCATGTAATATTTTAGATATCACCAAATATTCCTCTTCTTATTTTTTCCAACCATTTAAAAATGCATTTGTGTTCAATGAATCAATAAGTAAATAAAAAAAAATTAAAAAAAATGTAAAAACCATGGATGATGTCAGAGACTATTATGCTAAGTGAGATTAGCCAATCCCCAAAATCCAAAGGCTGAATGGTCTCCCTGATAAATGAATGATGATGCATAATGTGGGGTGGAATGATGGCAAGAATGGAGAAAGGATAGAGAGCATAGAGGGAAGGGAGGGGTGGGGTTGAGGTTGGGATGAATAATAACAGTATGTGTGACAGACATCATTGCCCTGGGTACATGTATGAATGCACAGATGGGGTGACTCTACTTTGTGTACAACCAGAAAAACAATTGCTGTACTCCATTTGTATTCAATGAATCAAAAAATTAAATAAAAAGAAAAAAAAAGAAAAAAAATGTAAAAACCACTGGAGACCATATAAACACAGGTGGCGAGCTGGATATGGTCCATGGACTGTGGTTTGCCAACCCCTGGTTAGAGAGATTTCAAAGATATATAAGTGTTTTTCAAAATGTTATTTTGGCAATTAATGTTGTTTTGATTGAGAGGTTTGGTTAAGTTCAATAATAATAGATTGCTCATGTGACTGAATATAATTTCAAAAAATGGATGTTCAAAAGTATCCTTAATATACATGAGGTATCCTTAATATACAATCTGCCCCTGAGTCATGCATATAAGAATCTAGGCACTGCCCAAGGCTACTTTTTGCTTCTGCAGGGAGAGCAGACTGTGGAGAAGAAATCCAGGGAAATAGTGGTGGGGAAATATTTCAGATGCTTCAGTAGGATGCTGACTAAAAGCTGCAGTCCTGCATGAGGGAAATATTGGGTCTGGAGATCCTGGGGAGAACAATGATAAAGGGAATGTGCAGTAAGACTAGGAGAAGGAAATGAGACAGCACTCCAAATTTGGTCAAATTCTGAATGAAGTCATATGCTGCTGTTGAACATTTGAAAGAGAGAGAACTACAGTTGTGGTATATTTGTAAAAATGGTTGAAATCTTTTTGCGACTTGTACAAAATGTTGGAAAGTATGCCTTTGTTGTGATGTGATTTGACGTCTTTTGTCTTTCAAGAAATAATCTTTTATTTTAAGAACTTTAGAATTTTATTTTTAAACTCAGTGCTACTCAAAGTGTGGTCCCCATACTTGTTAGAGATGCTAATTCTTGTGCCTCTCCCTTCAGACCAGTTGAGATGGAAAACTGTAGGTGGGGCCCAGCACTCTGTTTTCATAAGCCCTCCAGGGGATTCTGAGGCACATCAGTGTTTGAGAACCACTGATCATCACATATGAGGGACACTAACTTATTCTCCTTCCTCCCTTATTGATAACAGTGTTTACATTGAGGTTCCAGGGCAGGACTATCTGATGGACATTTCCCGCTAACTGCTGTTTTTAAGGGTTGCCACCCAAAGGAGGTGGGCAGGAAAAATGTCCCTATTGTAAAAAGAGAAAGAAGTTTTCTTATAAGTAAACAAGATGAAATATTATCTAGGGTGTTGCTTCTGGAAGCCAAGGGTAAAGCAATTTTTTGTGGGTAGTTGACTTAGTATCTCTGTCTGCACTGTGTAAACTTGCCCACAGAATCCTGACTGCAGACTGCGTTCTATGTTTGTGTCATTCTGTTGTGGCTAGAGAATGGTAGTATAGGCATAAATGTCTCTAATTTCATCTCTTTCTGTCCACTGCTTATTCTGTGCTAGGAATACACTTCTATCAAACTCCTCCTACACAGTGACCTTGTTTCCATAGTAACTGGCACATTCAGCTGGAGACTCATGCATGAGTTTGAATGACCCAAGGTTTCAAAACTGTGAGAACCTAAGGAAGATGATCTCACAGAACATACAAAGTTAGTTTCTTAATACAAATAAAGAAAATGTGAATTGGAACATGAAATTATTCATGACATGTATTGATTTTATAAATTGCTATCAGAACAAATTTACTGGGTGCTATTGTTATGAGGTTAATGCTGTCTACTATGAGTCATTGGAGGATATTGTTTCAAGTTAAAGCCTATGAGGTTTTTGATAGACATGGAGATCTTATTTATTGTCTGGGTAAATATCACTGTGATGACCTGCTGATTATATTGTCTGGTCTGACTTGGGAGAGCCAGAACATCATCTTTGTTGCTACACCAGGCTGAATTAGTAACTTTGTTCTCTGTGTGCCCACAATATTCTGTTGATTATACCTCTAATAATAATATTACTACTACTCAGTAATACCACTAAGCAATTAGTGGTTACTATCTACTAACTACTTTATAATACTTGGTCTCATTAAATCTTCAAAACAGCCTTAGAAAGTAGATAATATTGCTGTGCTCATTCTTCACTTGAGAGAACTGAGACTCAGAGAGGCTCTGTAACTTACCCAAGTTCACACAGCAAATTTTTATTTGAGCTCAGATTTGAGTCTTATTTCTGGACTACACCTTTCTTACTGCAAAAACTGTACTTACCACAGGATGTGGAGATTACTCATTTATGTAGTTTGTGGGCTCTCCCAGATGAAGAATTGTTCCTTGAGGCCAGGGATTGGCTTCATTGTTTCCCTAAGAGTTAGAACAAATGCTGACTACATACTTGGGGGTGGATCAATATTTTATCCAGTAAGAAGAGGAGTGGAGCCAGGTGTGATGGCACATGGCTGTAATCCCAGTGGCTTGGGAGGTTGAGGCAGGAGGATCGTAAGTTCGAGGTCAGCCTTAGAAACTTAGTGAGGCCCTAAGTAACTTAGTGAGACCCTGACTCAAAATTAAAAATAAAACGGACTTGGAATGTAGCTCAGTGGTAAAATGCCTCTGGGTTCAACCTCAGTACCAAAAAATACCAAAAGGAGTGGATGAATAAGTGAATACAGTAAGAGAGGAAACGTCCACTGATCCAGTTCTTAAAGATGGATAGAAGGGACAGATGGCTTCCCACCAGGAAGGTTAATATCCCATACTTGTGCTATTCATGACTATATAGCATCCAGAATTCATGATTTAATATTTTTAAAAAATATTTTTAGTTGTAGATGGGCACAATACCTTTATTTTAATTTTTTGTTTGTTTTTATGTAATGCTGAGGATTAAATCCAGTGCCTTGTACATGCAAGGCAAGCACTCTACCACTGAGCCACAACCCCAGCCCTCATGATTTAATCTTGATCTCTCACTTGTTCTCTCAGATATTGTCTATCTGCTGTTCCCATCAGCCATTTCCCCCTCTTTAATTTTTTTGCCCATCAATAAAAATAAGCCTTTATGTGCTTCTGAACCACAAGACTATAGCTCTAGCTATTTTTGAGGGTTTCAGTAGATGTGTAGCTTGGGATGAGCCATTCATTTTCTTGATCAACAAATATTTCTTGTCACCTGCTGTGTGCCAAAGACCAACTTAGGTACTTGCCATAGTTATGATACTTCCGAGAACAAAACAGACACAAAGCCCTGCCTGCATAGAACTGTCATTCTAGCTGCAGGAGGTATGTAATAAAAGATAATAATACATAAGGACATTATTTAGTATATGTAAGGTATTCAATACCATGGAAAAGTAAAGAAGGTATTAAGTTTCAATGAAGAAGATAAAGGGAAGTTAGGAGCATGGGGCTGATGAACACCCCCCTGTTGTGGTTTTAAATAGTGTGTTCTGATGGACCTGAGGAAGGAAATGTGTTCCAGGCAGAAGGAACTATCAGTGTAAAGATCCTGAGCAAAAAACAGACTTGGGATGTTCAAGAACCATCCAGGAGATCGACAGATAGCGTAGATGAATAAAAGGCAGAATACATAGAAATAAGGTAAAAGAAGTCATGGAATGGGATCAGAGAGGGTCTCATTAGGACTCTTTTGACTTTGAGTGAGAAGAAGGGAATCCCTGGGAATTTTAAGCAGAGAAGTGACTTGTTCTGACTTGCATATTGAAAATCTCTCCAACACAGTGTTGAGAGTAGACTGTAGAAGGTCATGGTAGAATTGAGACCAGTTATGAGGCTACTGCAGTAGTCCCAGAGAAAAGTTATGGTGACTCAGATCTGGGTGAGTGCAGTGGAAGTGATGAAATTAAATAGTGGATTCTGGAAATATTTCGAGGGTAGAGCCAGTAGGATTTCCTGACAGATGAGATATGAGGTGCAACAGGAGTGAGGAGCTAATGTCATCTCTCAGGGTTTGGTCCTGAGCAACTGGAAGGGTGGAGTTGCCAGCCACTGAGATAGGAAAGACTGTAGATGAGTAAGTTTGAGGGCAAGAGCAGAAGTTCAGTTTTAGAGCAAGTTAAGTTTGAGATATCTGCTGACATGATATGCAGTTGGGTGTATGTGTGAGGATGGAGTAAAGGAAGGAGGTCTGAGCTAGACAGAAATTTGGAAGGCATCAGCATGTATATAGTATTTCAAGTCATGATGCCAATCATTAATGTGAATAGACACATAGAAGTACATGAATAAGCCTTGGGTCACCCCAAATTAAGTGACTGGGGAAAAAAGGAAGAACCGGCAAAGGAGACTGAAAAGGCACAAAGAGGTAGGAAGGCACAAACCCAAGAGAATGCACAATCCCAGAAGTCAAGTGAAGCAAGAGTATCATGGAAGGAGTGGTCATTTGTGCCAATTGCTGCTGATTGGTCAAGTGAGAGATGAACAAAGAAAAAATTAGGCATTGGAATTGGCATTGTGAAAATCATTGTTAGCCTCTGTAAGAACAGTTTAGGTAGAACAACCCTAATGGGCATGGATTTAAAAGAAATGGGAGACAAATTAAAGGCAGGGATTATAGAAAACTGTTACATAGAAACAGTTAAGACATGGCTCCTGGGTCTAGAAACATACACACACACACACACACACACACACACACACATATGTGTGTGTATATATGTATATATATATTTTTTGCAACAATGGGAATAAACACAAGTGTAAATCTATATTACACTGAATTGGGTATGAGTAGAAGATTAGCTGGGAGGGCAGAATATTGTGATAAATAAGGTTCAGAGAAGTTTGATAATTAGCTTCTTAGGGAAGTGTACGAAGACTCTTGCATTGTTTCTTACAGTATGCTCTGGGGACCACCTCATCAGAATCTCCTGGGGTGCTTACTAATAATGCAGGTTTCCAGAGTCAGCTGGCTACTACTGAGTCCATATCTCTGGGGTTGGGACTCTGGATACTGCATACTTAACAAGCCCCCCAGATGACTTTTATACACAATAAACTTTGTGAACCACTAGTCTTAAGATTTTATTGAGATTATATTCTCAATTGATGAGATCTCCAGAACACTAGAATTAGGTGAAAACAGAGCATGTTGAAAAGTCCACACTTAACATATATACTGGTAAATTTATGTAAGTTCTACGAAGTTACATTAACAGTAGTATTCATTTGCCTGGCGACTAGAACTCATTTGAATGATATTTCAGGCATCTGAAAAGTGATGGGTCTTTCATGAGAGGGGGCTGCTGAATCTATTTGTTACTTATAAGCTCAATTATGTACCAGAGAAGTTGATTGACAAAGTACAGCTGGCCCCAGCACTATGTGAGATCCTCCTGAAGCCTGGGAACTAGGCACTAAGAAAATAGCTATGGTCTTTGGGCTGTTTTGCCCAGGCTTCCTTGGAGCTAGCCTTACAAACTGCTACACTCTGTCTCACTTGACGCCTCAAGCTGAGAATCTTGGCTCCATGCTTTCTCATCCCAGGTTCTTGGATAACTCAAGAAAGGCATAGAGAAAAGCACTTTCTGCCTCTGTGAACCAATATCATTATGCTTTTTATCACTGTGAATACAAAGAGTGCGGTTTCTGCATATGAGAATCTTCAAGTACGGACCACTCTGATAGAGCCATGACAGGGAAATGCCAAAGGCATGATTTGATTGTGTGCCCCTTCAGGTAGTGATTTTGATTTTTCAAAGAATTCCCCAAGGCTTACTGTTTGTTACAAGGTCCACCTTTCAGTAGCAGAGACGTGTGGACATGCTTCTTCTTAGAGACCATAAATTAATTTCTTTAGTGATCAAGAAATCACCTCTGGGAACTTTTAATTCTACAGTTTGATCCCATGTTCAGCCTCCTATTCTATCAACCTCCAGTCTATATGGGCATAACTTTATTCAACCATTTATTGAGTATAGTACATACTTATAATATAAAAAGTGCTATATTAGGTAGTTGTTAATAAGACACATTGCTTCCCCTTGGAAAATAGACCTGCAGTGGCTACGTGCAATACAGATGATAAGTGGTATAAAAATGAAGAGGCATGGATGTAATATTTGTTATAGCATTTGAAAGGGAAAAGTTAATTTTTCCCTGAAGGGAATTGGGAGTGACACTGGGGAGATGTGGGAGTGAGTCAGGGAGGGGGGTGGATATGGACTACAAGGCAGAAAGGCCATGGGCGTGAGACAGTGGGTGGTTAAAAAAAAGGAGATGGTTCAAGGCATGGGTAGAGCATAACTTCTGAATTGGCTCAGGCCATGGAGCCAGGTGCTTGCCCTTCTATCTGACATGATTTTTGTGACTGGTGCCAGGCTTAGCATTAGAGAATAATTGATGAATGTGATTGGTTTGAGCAGTATGTTTCTGACATTTGTGTTGGATCCATTTTCCCAGTGTACTACCCAGGACATGTAATGAATAAGGTAAGTTTTAATATACTGAGGAAATCCCTCTGTATTTAGATTGAGAACCTTAATAAGATGGTTAGACTCTCAGTTTGGAAAGTTTAACCTATTTTTAAAACCATAGCATGCCTCCTGCTGACCTTTTTTTTTCTTCTTAACATACATGATATGTAGAAGATTATTTATAATGCTCTCTTATTTGTCTTCTATTTAGCTATGGCAATGTAAGCAATATACTCCGGTTCTTTGCAAAACTAATCACAGACCAATGTGCTGATCTGGACAGGATGTTTATTATTTCATATTTTCTCAGTGATGACACACTTTCAGTTTTTGAACCTATAGAGAGGAATTCAGGTAAGAGACATACTCTTATAGTATTTTCCTAAGAACATTTAACTGCCTCTTCATTTTGAAGACTAGGGAATATCATCTGATTTTGTAGCCTAGATGATCTCTGAACGTGGGTTTTAAAAAGGTCAATAGATTCCTTTTGGCAAAAATGTCTTAATGGGAACCCAGATATATGAAAAAATAAACAAGGAACAGTTGTGGTTGTCTCAGGGATGGGGAACCTGGGATAAATCCCTTTGGCACTATTCCCTCTTTCTCATGAGGTAGTTCTGTGGAACCCAAGGGCTTCAAAATCAAGGTCTGGCTGCCACTAGTGCCACTCTCAGCCAACAAGGCAAGAGAAAGTGTGTATTCTTGATAGTTCTGCCTAACAGATTTTTGCTTGACTCTATGACAAAAATTCCAGATATATAAATTTAGTCTTCAGGATCCATCTTTCTCTGGCCCCCCTGTCTGTTAAGGCTATTGCCAAGCTTCTAGCACTCAGACTCCATACTGTGTTGATCCCATGGTCATTGCTGAGGAGAGCTGTTGATTTACCAAACTATGAAACTGTAGGACTCTCTTTTTTGTCTCAACATGTTTACATCTTTTGTCTGTGCTGAAAACACACATTTGGGGAGAATAATCAGTGATGTGCTGGTTAACTGGCTCTTTGAAAAAAAATTTAAGAGTCCTGATTTATACTGTTTGTCAGTTTCCTTGCTATGAATACCCCAATCATAGCCAGTTTTAAGAAACCAACAGTTTCTTGCAGAATCTTTGAAAATTCAACAGTTGGCTCCTGTAAGCTGGTATGAGCCTTTAGCACACCAGTGAGTAATGAATAATTTGTAAAACTAAATCAAGACTCCACAGTGATTTGAATAGTAGAAAATCTTAAAATATGAAATTGAATAGGGATGAATATAAGTCATACTCCAAATAGTCAAAAAATCAACTGTATACATCTGGAGTGGGGAAGATGTGGCCAAGCAAATTGCAGCATGTGTAAACCAGAAACAGTGATGGTAGTCAATGAAAAGTATAGTAGTGGCCATCGCTCAATACCTGCTGTTGTCCTTACAAGAACTCTAAGAGGTTAAGTTTTGTTATAGTAAGTTAGGTTCTCCAAGAAACAAATGCTGAGACAAGATTAAATCTGCAAGAGATTTATTTAGGGGAAATGCCATGAAGAAAAATGTGGAGGGAGCCAGAGGAGACTGGGAGAGCCATCAGAGTCATCAGACTGTAGTGCAGTTTTGACTCTGGTAAAGGACAGAGGGAAAGAAGAAAAAGTCTTAGACTGCAGTGGAATTCTAAGAAGACTTCTGCAACGCTGAGCCAAAGCTGCTAGTTGGAAGAGCCCGTGTCTTTGCAGGAATGGGCCAATCTTAGCATCTCTGCCTTGCACAGTCATTTGTTGGCAGCAGCCCGTGGGAAGCATGACCTCGGCATATACTTGAGGATGGATTTCAGAACCTGACAGCTGGGGCCTTCTGCCAGTCATGTTCCCCACAATAGGTAATTTGAGAGGTACATTTTCCTGGTCCCCCACAAATTTTATTCCCATTTTGCCAATGTGAATTCACAGAAGTTGAGAGAGGTTAAATAACTCTTAAAGATTATCCAGCAGGCAAGTGATCTAACCAGGATGTGATGTTGCTCTATTTGGCTTCACAGCCTGTGTCTTTCCATCACCTATGGTGTCTCAATGTGGTAGGAGGAGCTGATAGTGATGTACTAGTGATGAAGCTGAGCACAAAATCTCATCCAGTCTCGAACTGTATTCATAGGTCTGTAGATTTCAGTTCTGTATCAGAAGGTTCTAGAGTTTCCTGTTCAACTCGACTTGCTACTTTCCAAGAAGTCAAAAACCAATGCCCAGAAGAAAACAGATGAGTTGTTGAAAATTCTGGAAAGTAAGACACATGATGAATTACTCAAAGAAGAAGAGATATTTTACCTGTAGAAAAAAAAAAAAAAGGTAGGAGGCTGGGGATATAGTGGTAGGGGGTTTGCCCAGCACAGTTGAGGCCCTGGATTCCATCCCTAGCACTTAAAAAAAAAAAAAATTAAAAAATATGTAAAAAAAAAAAAAAAAAAAAAGCTAAAGGGAGCCTGGTGTGGTGGTGCACGCTTGTAATCCCAGTGGCTCAGGAGGCGGAGACAGGAGGATCATGAGTTCAAAGCCAGCCTCAGCAAATTAGCGAGGCTCTAAGCAACTCAGTGAGACCCTGTCTCTAAATAAAATACAAAATAGGGCTGGGGATGTCAATCCCCAGTACCGAAAATAAAGAAAAAAATGTTAAAGGGACCCCACAGTTATTTTCAAATTCTTAAGGGATCTCCTTCATAGATGTGGGGCAATTTATCCTTAATCTGCATATCAGATTAAGTGTGAGACAAATAAGTAGAAATAAGCACAAGTGAGAAATTTTCTAACTGGTACTATTCAAATGTGCTTCAAAGATGAGTAACCTCCTGATGTTATACACTCCCAGTACGCTGCAGGCACATATATGTCTCAGGTCTTTGCTAAGTGTTTATTTGATTAGGAAGGGAGAAAGAAGAAAAAGGCTAGAATACCATGCCATGTTTTTCTTTAACACACTCAGCTAGGAAGTCTTATTTCTTTGCCCACTGCCTCATTCTTCCCTTAAGTCTGAGAATAATAGGCAATATGAGTTCACAGGTAAGTTGTACAGTCTGTGTTTGAGAATGAAGCAACTCTAAAGGCAAACCACATGGTTCTTTTAAGAATAAAGGCTACCCATGAACTTTTCTCTCTTTCTATAGGGCTCACTGGTGGGATGTTTCTGAAAAGAACTCGTGTTAAGAGGCCTGGACAAGAAATCTTTAAAAGTGAACCATCAGAATATATCAAGTCTGAGGAGCTGTATGTTGGAGCCAAACTGAACGTGAATGGTTACATATTTCTTTTGCTCAATGCTGATGAATACACCTTAAACTACATGGAGAATAATGCAGACAGGGTGAATTTACTTTGTATAATTCTTCACTTGCCTCTCAGCCCTCTGCAATGTGTGTTTTTCTTTCTCTAGGGGCTTTTCTTCTTCATCTTGCCACTGTTTTACATTGTGCATTCACACATGTGGGCATGAATAATGGATCCGTGCAACTTGGCCACACGTCCCATCACAGAGGCCAGGTCCTTGTCTCCTCTGTTTACACGCTTGGCTCTCCACTGCCCGGCACCACGGATTCCAGGAACAGGCAGGAGGCAGGCCCAGGGTTGAATCAAGTTTCCTGGGTTTTCTGCTGACACTAACAATGTTTTCAGAAAGAAATTCAACAAGTATAGGAAAGGAAGACAATCTGGTGCCACACACTGTGCCATCCCAGTTAATTGGCACAGGCCAACAGATAAGGCCAAGACCAGAACAAACAGAAACCCCAAGGGAACTCAATAACTGCTGGGGTTGCAACTTCCCATAACTGTGGCCACCTGAGGCCTAAAAAATAATTTAAGGAGGAATTGGCCACAGTGAGCTCAAAAAGTTTTTTAAATTTGAATTAAGGTGGCAGATGGGTACTATTCCTAAAAGTGCTATTATGGCAGTTCTGTTCAGTAAAAGTAATATTTGGGAAAAATCTTAATTTTGAATGTGAGCTTGTTGAGTGTGCAATCATTGCCTCATTTTGAAAAATCTATCTGGAAATTTTTTATTTTAAAAGCTCACCTGTTACATAACAATGTTTATGTGCCATTTATATACTACAGAACCAGTTTTGTCTCATTTACATATAAAATGCTCAGGGTTAAGTTGCTAGAATCAGTCTCTCCATATAATACATGTGTATCACATCTTCCATATCCATTTGGGACTTCTGAGAAGCAGATGCCACGATAGAGTTAGAAATGCAAGAGGTGTATTGGGGGAAAGACCTCTGAAGGACAAAGAAGGAGCAGAAGGAGGGAGGGGGATGATGGAGTCTGCAGACCAGAATTCAGGTCTGATCCCTGTGGAGGGAGAGGGCAAGGAAGGAGAGGTGGTTGGGAAGAACCTCATCTGTACTTTGCAGCTTCAAGAATGTCTCAGCCAAGCAGAGGGAGAGCCCAGAGCAAAGACTGCCCATGCAAGACACCCAGAGTCAGGCAGGAGTGGCCCACCTCTACTCCCTGTGCTGTGCTCATTATTGAGTGAGGTTGCCAAGGGAAAATGTGGTGTCATTAGGGACACTACATTTGGTTTATGCGTAGATCTAGAAGTTGTGGCAGCTGGAGGCTGTTGGCTTGCAATGCTCTTCTCCACAGGGTCTCTCTTGATAGGAGACCTGAGCAGCACTCTGCATGGCTGCCACACCATCTCACCATTTGAACTATTAGGGTTTTGGGTTGTCATAAAAGCATGAACCAGCAGCTATATAAAAACACTGAACTCAGGTGAGAAACTCAATAATTAGGGGGTTAAATTTCTGGAGACCAACAGGCCTGGCTTGAAAATCTGACCCCACCCTTAATCACTGAGAGAGCTTAGTCATGTATCTTTCCTAAGCTTCATTTTCCTCATCTTTGAAATAAGAGTAACAGAATGCTTGTTTCATAAAGTTGCTAGAAAGATTAGATGTGATGATAATGAGTGATATGCTTACCTTTATGTGGCCTATAGAAATTTCAGTTGTTGTAGCTATTATAAATTAGCATTCTACTTCCAAACAGAGGGTGAACCTATGCCTTAATAAAAAATATAGACAGTCCCCAACTTATGATGGTTTGACTTGGGGTTTTTTTTACCATGGTGTAAAAGTGATACACATTCCATAGAGACTATACTTCAAATTTTGAGTTTTTCTCTTTCCCTGAGCTAGTTCTGTGCAGTCTTATCCTTTCTTGGCAATGCTGGGCAGTAGCCACAAGCCACAGCTTCCAGTCAACTCTGATCACCAGGGGAAACAACCTATACTCTACAGTATGCTGTGTTACTAAGCCAGGATATTTGCAGAGTATAGGTATTTTCAATGCATTTTTTGACATATAATGTTTCCAAATTACAATGGGTTTATTGGAGCATAACCCCATTGAAAGTCAAAGATTATCTGTATATAAAGTATAATTTTTCTTTCTCCCCTCCCTCCTTATGCTAGAGGTTGAACCCAGGGTTTCAGGCATGCTAGGCAAGTGTTCTACCACTGAGTTATACTCTCAGTCAAAACATATATAGTTTTAAGGAATAAAGGGCTTTTCTTCTTTCAGAATGATAAAAACAGGATAGGACATTATCTAGTATCAACATCTCAAGTGAAAATTACATTATTTTAAAAGTACTCTTATCAAGGACATTCTAAGCAGAGGAAGATTAATATACTCTTTAATACCAGTCCGAGGAGTCTTTTCAAAAGAGCTAATAGATCCTATCATGGAAATAGATGAAAGGAAATGCAAAAAAGGAGAGGGAGTGGGGGCCTGCAGTAGGTGCCAAACCACCTGGATCATTTTGTGGTAGGAGAGAAGGAGCTTTATACTAAATTACCATCAATGTTTTTATTCTAAAATTTCATTTTCTCATTTTTGATCTCTTAGCTGTAATTATTTATAACCTTGTGCTTTACTGAATTGAATAAGAAATTTTCTTACTAAGTCAAAAGGCTAATCACGAGGTAGGAGACAGGAACAGTGGGCTTCCTGAACGAGGATCACACTGCCTGTGGTGGATCTTTGACAACTAGCTTTGCTCTGATCAGTGCATTGCCTGGTAGCCAGAAGTTTTGGGGGTTGTGGAGGGCATTCTAAACATCTGGAGAAAATGAAGGTCTACTTATCCAATTTTGAATTCCCACTCTCTGCATTAGGGTCTGCCAAAATACTGGGCGCATGTCCAAGGTTACAGGGAGGAGGCTGAGGTGGAAGCAGAGGTTGTTTTCTGATCTCTGTGACCTGCTCTCTCTTAAGCTCATTTCTCTCAGATTTGGGGTCTAGGATAATAACAGTTGTTGTCTTAACTCAGGAGATAACAAAGCTAGTCATGTCTTCTCTGTGTTGGTCTCTTCAGAAAGACATGTCTAGCTAAATTTGGGTTCACCATGTACAGGTCTCTTTACTGCCATCAGAAATATTGGACTCCTGAAGTTTCAAGTATATTTAAATATGTCTTTCCTTTTATTTCTCTCTTCTAGTTTCCATTTAGCAGCATCAAACTTGCCCTACAAAAGCTGAAAGATATAGAATCGAAATCAAGAGAGATTAAGCAGGTATTTGCTGCTGCCGACTCTAGACACACAAAGATTTTGGATTATAATACATTCAGGTAAGCCATATTCTGCTAGCAACAATCTGTTTCTCCCTCAAGATTGTCCAAAGAACAAACAGTTGTTTTCTTAGTGTCTCCTAATCAGTTGACTACATGCTTTTTATTAGAAATTAGCATTTCTTTTTTTTATTTTATTTTGATTCATTGTACACAATTAGAGTACAATTATCGTTTTTCTGGTTGTACACAAAGTAGAATCGTACCATTTGTGTATTCATACATGTCCATAAGGTAATGATGTTTGTCTCATTCTGTTATCTTTCCTTCCCCGCCCCCTTCCCACCCCTCATTTCAGTCTACAAAATCCATCCTTCTTCCATTTTTCCATTATCGCCCCCTACCCCCATTATGTATCATCAACCACTTATCAGAGAAATTTTTCAGCCTTTGTTTTTTTGGGATTGGCTTATTTCACTTAGCATGATATTTTCCAGCTTCATCCATTTACCTGAAAATGTCATAATTTTATTATTCTTTATGGCTGAATAATATTCCATTGTGTATATATACCACAGTTTGTTTATCCATTCATCTATTGAAGGGCCTCTAGGTTGGTTCCACAATATAGCTATTGTGAACTGAGCTGCTATAAGTGTTGATATAGTTGTGTCACTGTAGTATGCTGATTTTAAGTCCTTTGGGTATAGGCCAAGGAGTTGGGATAGCTGGGTCAAATGATGGTTCCATTCCAAGTTTTCTAAGGAATTTCCATACTGCTTTCCAGAGTGGCTGCACCAATTTGCAACCCCACCAGCAATGTATGAGTGTACCTTTTTCCCCACATCCTCGCCAGCACCTATTGTTGTTTGTATTCTTGATAATAGATATTCTAATTGGGGTGAGATGAAATCTTAGGGTAGTTTTGATTTGCATTTCTCTTATTACTAGAGATGTTGAACATTTTTTCATATTTCTGTTGATCACTTGTAGATCCTCTTCTGTGAAGTGTCTGCTCATTTCCTTAGCCCATTTACTGCCTGGGTTATTTGTATTCTTGGTGTAAAGATTTTGAGCTCTTTAGAGATTTTGGATATTAGTGCTCTATCTGAAGTGTGTGTGTGGCAAAGATTTTGTCCCACTCTGTAGGCTCTCTCTTCACATTGTTGATTGTTTCCTTTACTGAGAAAAAGCTTTTTAGTTTGAATCTATCTCAGTTGTTGATTCCTGCTTTTATTTCTTGTGCTTTGGGAATCATGTTAAGAAAGTCTGGTCCTAAGCCAATATGATGAAGATTTGGACCTACTTTTTCTTCTGTTAGGTGCAGGGTCTCTGGTCTAATTCCTAGGTCCTTGATTCATTTTGAGTTTAGTTTTGTGGAGGGTGAGAGGGGTTTAGTTTCATCTTGCTGCATATGGATTTCCAGTTTTTCCAGCACCGTTTGTTGAAGAGGCTATCTTTTCTCCATTGTATATTTTTGGCACCTTTGTCAAGTATGAGATAGCTCTATTTATGTGGGCTTGTCTCTGTGTCCTCTATTCTGTACCATTGGTCTACCTGCCTATTTTGATGCCAATACCATGCCATTTTTGTTATTATTGCTCTGTAGTATAGTTGAAGGTCTGATATTATGATACCATCCTGCTAAGGATTGCTTTAGCTATTCTGGGTCTCTTATTCCTCTAAATGAATTTCATAATTGCTTTCTCTATTTCTATGAGTAATCTCATAGAAATTGGCATTTATTTGCATTTATATTGCTTTGTGGTCAAATTTGGGCTATTAATATTCTAGTAAGCTTTATGTGTAATTTTTTAGGTAGGAACAAAGACAGAGAAAGGTCTAGGAAGGCAGATGCTCACATTGTCTTGTGAATCATGGTATTGAAAGATCAAAGGAATGCTGGGAATGGTGCATCTGAATGATAAAGGTAGAAAAAATGCAGGTAAGAGTCCTCTCCAAAATCTGGGAGACAAAGGAAGGATATAACCCTAGAAATGCAATAAAGTTGGAAAAGATGTGAAAACTTTAGTGATTATCAAGAGAAACGGTGATGTGCACATATCTGTATGTATGTATTGTCACACACATATGTAGATTCTGAAAGACAAAAACATAAGAATCGAGGAGGAAAATATGACAGTAGTTAGAAGTATCATAAGAAATCATGAACAATAAAGGTTTTCTCTAAGGTAAAGCTGAATCCTGTGACTGCCCAGTGACTGACCTAGGCAAATTTCCAAACAGCAGAAACACAGGGAAATTCAAATTCAGGGTCTAAGTACAATTGTGAGACTTCTTAGCTTGAAAACAAAGTGAACAGAGCCTTCAGGAGAATGTAAATTAAATCATGGATGGAGGACAAAGGGGACATTCTCTTTAGGCTGAGAATTCTGGCTCCTGAAAACAATAGTGGCTGAAAGCTATATAGTAAACTGGGCTTGATACAGTCAAGATGTGGACTGAGAAATGAGGAAGTGAGTCCAGGCAAGGGTAGCAGGGAGGTCTTTCCAACTTTGTGTCTACAGTTGCCTGTTGCATCACTACCTGGTGGCCTGGAGCCCACCAGGAGGCCCACAATGTCCCAAGAGCTCATTTGTTGTTTTAACAAAGCTCTTTTGTGTCTCTAAAATGTTCTTTGGAGAGAAGCAGTCAGAGGACATATTTTTACTGTTTAGAATTCCCAACCTTCTGGGATCAATAAGAATTTATAGTCCATTGTTATTGTTCACAGTCACATACACATGTTCATGGTGTTTTGGAAAATAAATGGAGGCAGAGTAAAGAGCAAAGATAATTAATTACTCAGGCCATGGACTAATGGAAAGCAGTGGAGGAGAAAACAAGAAATTTCCATCAGAAATGAGGGAGTGGTTTTGTTTTATTATTTTGTGTCCTTTTACAAAAGCATCCATTCTCCCAGTACTCTTGCAAAGTCTATTGGAAGCATTTTAGTGAGTTTGTGGGGTTTTTTGGGAAGCACTTAGGCCAGGCAGGATCTCCAACCAGGAGAAATTGCTCTGCAGATGGAGGCCTGACCTTAATTGTGGGTGGGAAGAAGGACTACCACACTGCTGTTGGAGGGGTGGCCTCAAGGCCCTGCATGCTCAGAAAGTAAAAGCTCCCCAGCCCAGAAATTCCTTAAGACTAAAATCAGCTCAGGTTACGCCTGGCCTGAAGAAATCCTTCAGTGGCTTGCCATTGTCCTTACAATAAGATCCAAACATTTGACTGCAGCCAGCAGGGTCTTGAGTGATATGATTCCATTTATAGTTCCAGTATCACCACCTCTTTTTCTCCAGCCCGTCCTTTGGCCTCCCTGTTGCTTTTCAGTTTCTCAAGCACATCCAGCTCTTTCCTGCATCCGTTGCTGTGCATGAACACTTCCCTCTGCCTGGAAGTCCCCCATCATCATCCTTTCCATGTTAATCCTAGGACTCATCCCCAGAGGGGCTTTCTTCCTCTGACTTCCTATTTAAAGTAATCACCCACTGTTATTTTTAGCCTCTTGTTCATAGTTTTCACAGCACCTAGCACAATTTGTGATTGTTTTACTTAGAGATCTGTTTACTTGCAGGGGACTTATGGAGTGTGTATGTATGTGTGCTTGTATGTTTTTTTCCTATTAGAATGTGACCTTTCTGAGGGCAGGGACCTTGATGGTCTTGTTCAGTATCCCCAGCACCTAGTGCTGGGTTCAATAGAGATACAGTTACTGAATGAAATAACCACTAGAATTAGTTGAAGGTTCTAATTTGGTCACATGATCTCTGTATTAGTCCATTGCTATAACATAATACCTGAAGCTGAGTAATGTATAAAGAAAAGAGATTTACGTAGCTCATGGTTTGGGAGGTTCAAGGGCATGGCACCAGCATCAGTTCAGCTCTGGCGAGGACCTCATGGCAGATGGCATCAGTGTGGAACACGTGTAGGAGAGATTACATGGCAAAATAGAAAGCCATAGAGTGGGAAGGGACCAGTCTTTGCCTTTTATAATAACCCTCTCATGAGAAGTAACTGGGGTCTGATTGATACTAGTCTTGAAAATCAGGATCAGGTCCTCATTCCCCAGTGTTGAAGATTACACACCTGAGAAACGCTGAGGCAAGAGTAAAAAGGAAATTTTATTTAAGAAGCAAAACAAAGAGAGATAGACAAACACAGACTCCTCCAGAGATGGGCGCCAGAGATGGTGCCTAAGGGAGTAGGGGTGTCTTATCCCTTTATAGATTTTAGGTTTCCATTCTTCTCATGCCTTTGTGACCAAAAGGCAGGAAGAGAGCCATCCAGGAGGTGATTGCTTGAAAAGTAAGATCCTTCCCCTCCCTCAGAGGCTGAAGTGCTGCCTACCCATTTCCTTTTCTTTGATAATCAGCTACCTGTCCTTTGCCCCATCTCAAGATGAGAGCTACATTAATCCCTTCCAGGGCAGTGCCCCCAAAGACCAAATTGTCTCCTATCAGGCCTTACCTCTTAAAGGTCCTACCACCTTTCATATCACCACTCTGGAGACCAAGCTTCTAAACACATCTACACTTCAGATGTGAATCACATCAAACTGTAGCAGTCTCCAAATGGGAGTATCAACCAGGAGTCAGGATGTCCTGGTTCATATAACATGTTTGGGGTTGAGCACTCACTGAGCCCTTTGGGCTTGGTTCTCCCCTTCGGTGGTTGGCCCACAAGTGTGGGTCCCTGCACATTGTCTTCAGACCCCTCTTTTGCTCCCCACATCCTTGCCTGGGCAAAGACAAAGGAACTACATATCTAGTTACTTTTCATATCACACTCTAATCCTTTGCTCTCTAGCTATTATTTTGCTTTTATTTGCACGCGTGCATGTGTGTATGTGTGTGCGTGTGTGTATTCTGACTCCTCTCATCTCTTTGAGAGTGGGGACCTTTTCTTTCTTGTTTTCTGCTTTAGTCTTATCACAATGCCTAGCAATCAGTATGGTGTTAATGAATGTTAGTCGAGTGGCTACATTTTGTCTAGCCTGACTGCTTTGGCTCTCACCAATAGGTTGATGTCTCCATATTAGTTCCTCAATCTCAGATCCTTCTCCTGAATTATAGACTTGAAAATACAGATATCTCTGGGATCTCTCCCCTTTGGATATTCTGTAGGCATTCCAAAATAACTTCCCTTAAAATGACCTCATTTTCTTCTCCCAGAAAATTGCAACTGGGCATGGTATTCTGCTAAAGGTTACCATATGTGTTCCCAGAACCCAGACCAAGGGTCAGCTTGTCTCTCTCCTCTCTCCTATCTCCATCTCTCCCATCCATCCTATGGAATTGAACCCTCTGGAAACTTTCCCTACCATCCATCCCCAGCTTCATTTGCATCACAGTTCCCTCTGACTCTCTGAAGAGCTGCACAGCTGATCTCCTTAACTTCATCCTGCAAAGTTTTGCTATAGTAACCTTCCTAAAGTCTGATCAGGTCATTCTTGTGCTCTAAATTCTACATCAGTGCCCCATTGCTTGCAGGACTTATCCAGCTTCTCAGCATATCTTGTGAGTTTGGTCACGATCTGCCCCTTGTGCACCTCTTCCTCCTTATTTATATCTTGCTAGAAGGGTACTTCTGGAGAAGCCACCATTTATTGAGTACTTACTATGGGCCAAATAGTGTGCCAAAATGTTTTATGTCTACTCTCCACTAGGAGCCCCCTTGTTGGGTTTCTACTTGTTTATTTCCCTGCCTCCATGATCCTGCCAAGTACAATAGATGTTTGTTGAATAATTTAATGAATGATTCTATTTCTCAAGGAACATTCAGTTTACAGCCTGCAGCAAACAAATAAATAATTGATTATCTTGCCTCAGAGAAGGGCCATCTGTCTCTGGCTTACTGGAGTCAGGAAAAGCTAGGCCTGACCCTCACCAGTCAAGTGACTTGAGCAAGCCAATTTCACCTCCATGCACCTTATTCTTTGATCTATACATTGGTCCCTATGGTCCTTTCTATATTCTGCCATTCTGAAACTCTTATAATATAGGTTTTTAATGTACTTATAAAATATTCCCCTTTCAAATTTATGTGTTGAAATCATAGAGAAGATTAGAGGCAGACACAGGTGGATTGTTAGGTCTCTGGGCTTTACCTTTGTGGCCTTGAAATTCTGTCCAAAGTAGCTACCTGGCCCTCTCAGTATATTCCTGGTGCCTCAGAGCCCAGACCTGCTGTGTTGTCCAAGCCCTGGCATTTCCCTTCCTCTTCTCAGGAAAACCTCAAAGATAGGAGCCAATAAACTACCTCTGCATTATGTGCCAGTGTTGCTAATGGATTAACAGGTAGGCCTCCCTGAGACATTTGTCTTAGAATAGACCTGATGGCATATAGGGACAGGTCAGGAAACAGCAGAGAGTGGTTCTGCTTTTGCCACATGGGCAGGGAACATTTTTCTTCTGCTTTGTGAGGGTCACCCACTCTGCCTCTACCTAGACAATTTCTCTGCAATTTCTTCACAGTCTGTCAGATTTACCTATGAAAGCTATTGATTTATAAAAAGAGTGCAGAGAGCCTTTCTCAGAGTGAGGGCACATTTCTTCAGAGAGCAGGGCAGGGTCTAGGTTTGGCAGAGCTAGTATTTCACATAGTTTGGAACATGGGCAGGGTGGGGCTTTCCAGAGAAGCCTCTGGACTCTAAATTATGGGTAGCCCCAGCAGTGAAAACCCAATGCCAGGGAAGACATGGCATGTCCCTCCCTCTGGCCACCTTTCTGAGCCTTGATCTGCGCATCAGAGTTGACATCTGGCTCCACGTAACTTGCATATCTTGGTGCTCTTTGTGCTCATCTCTTCTCCCCACTTGGGCAAAATTCTCAGAGGGCAGTGGCCATGGTCCGTTCACCCTTGTGTCTTTCCCAGATCCCTCCAGAACCCAGTATATCAGGCATCAGTGAATTATTACAGAGTTCTTCCTAAGACCTCCATTATTAATCGTGGGTCAGTAGTTCTTCCGTGAACATCCATATAATAAATTCCTTCTAAGATTTAGAGCCTCGGGAAAATGTTCTCACTTATAAAACTGAAATTCTTCCTGAGGGAGGTAGTAGACTATAAATAGATCAGATCACTGGTTTTGAAGTTGGCAAACCCAGATCCAAATCTCAGCTCTCTCATTTGCCAGCTTTGTAGCCTTGGGTAAGTTGTTCAGCAATTTTTTTTTTATCTATAAAATAATGATAATAATACCTACTACATAGAACTGTTGTAATGAATAATAAATTTGGTACAGTTTGTGAAGTCCTTATTGTAGTACACTGACTAGTGCATGGTAGATACTCAAAAAAGAAAGAAAGAATAAAAAGAAAACACTTTATACAGTAGTGGCAACCTGGTGTCACCAAGAATAGTTGTATGTATCTATATGCTGTTTTCAGTAAGCTATACTTTTACCTGTGATAGAGTCATTCAAAACATTAATAAATGAGGTTGGAAAAGAAACTCTTCAAAACTTGGAGGCCATGAACATGGAGAATAACAAACATTATCATTTGTGGATCCAGGTTGGGAAACATTAATATAATCTACCATGTTACTGTCCTTACTTCAAGGAAGCAGATTGCGAATTTAGTGTTTAGAACATAGTAGTGATCTCATTCTGATTTATCTAGGATCATTATCTCTCCCTTTGCATGGTTTTGTTCTGTCTTTATCTGGAGTACTCTGTGTACATTACTGTTAGTGTTTTTTTTGTAAGCTAACATCTTTTAAGGAAGCCACTAGTCTATGAATCTGTATGAACAGAAGCAAAACCAAAGATAAACAAACACATAAATTCCAAACACACTCAAACATAGGTTTCTTATCATGAATCAAAGCATCTGCTTTGTCCATACTCATAGCATATCTTTCAGAACTGCATTTGGAACCTTCATAAAAGCATTAAATATAAACAATGTGATGTGGTAGAAAGAATGCTGGCCTGGGAATCAAAAAAGATGGAGGTTTTTTATTTGATTCTATCACTGCCTGGTGGTGGTGTTTGTATTGGTGAGGGCTTAGTTTTTAAAAAGCAAAATCTTCTGTGGCTAGTTAGGCAGAAAAAGAATTTATTGAAAGGATCCTGGGTGGTTCACAGTATCTTTGCAAAGACTGGAGAAATAAGCTTGAGACTGAATTTTAGGAACAAAGCCCAGAACTGGACTGTAGAACATATCTGATGAAAAAATGACCTCTTTTACCACTGTTCCCACCCATCAATCCTTGCTACACTTGCATTGCTGCCAAGAACTTCATTTTTTTTTTTTTTTTTTTTTGGCGGCCATCACTACCACAACTTTAGGTCACTTTGTGCCCTTTGATATCCCTGAGAGCCGGACTCCTCTGACACCAAACGTGGACCCTACTGAATTGGTTTTCTCCTGTTATTGCCTTCTGAGTCAACATTTTCTGTAAACTTCCCTGATTAGTGGATCCTGGGTCACCTGCATGTTTCTAATTGCATGGAAGGCCAGGAAATTGAGCCGATTTCCCTCTCGGGATATCAGGGAACATAGTATGACAATTTCCTTAAATGTAGAAAGGCTACTTAAAAGGTATCCTTTGTACAAAGTATCAGTTAGGATGATTAAGTTCCAGAGATATATTTGTACAGCATGGTGAATATAGTTAATAATACTGCATTATGTTCTTGAAAATTGCTGAGTGGATCTTAAATGTTCTTAATAAACACACACACACACACACACACACACACACACATGCACAAAGGTAATTAATGAGATGAGGGATCTGTTAATTAGCTTGACTTAATAACTTCACAATATATACAGATATTAAAACATTGTGCAATGTAAATATATACAACTTTTACTTTGTAATTATACTTTAATAAAGCTGGGGATAAGTAAAATAAATAAGACCTCTTCATTGCTGTGACTATTTTAGACTGGGTATTTTATAAAGAAATTTATTTCTCATATTTCTGGAGGCTTGGAAGTTAGAGATAGCAAATCCAAACCAACATGAGGCAAACATGGAACACAAATGTATATTGATATTAAGGACTAAACTCCTTGTTTGCAACCAAACCAAGCAAAGCACCTACCTAGTTTTAGTACTTGAAAATACTGTTTTGACTCACCAAGCAGCTAAACAAGATTCAAAGCCATTCCCTACACTTGACTACTTTCTGAATATAAATTGCTTCAAATGAAGGTGTTGAATTAGATGCAAGATCAAATATTGAAAGCTGGCAATTGTTTTGTTGTTGTTTGTTCTTTTGTTTAGTGTTTTAAAATTAGGAGTTCAAACATAAAAATCTATATATCTTATACCTCTTAGAAAGTAGAAACTGGGTCTACATTTTTCCCATGACAGTCATCAGTTGAGGTTGAGTGGTACCTGTCTTCCTTTGACAGAGTCACTTACTTCCCTGCATTTCTTCCCAGTCTCTATAATTCTTTTTTTTAAAATGTTGTTTTAGTTATAGATGGACACAATATCTTTATTTATTTTTATGTGGTGTTGAGGATTGAACCCAGTGCCTCACCTGTGCGAGGCAAGTGCTTTACCACTGAGCTATAGCCCCAGCCCCTATAATTCTTTATTGTTATTAGAAGCCAAATATGATTGTGTACCTAGAAAATCCACAATAACAAATTTAAAAATAGAACTATTAAGAATATTTGGAAGACTGGGGATATAGCTCAGTTGGTAGAGTGCTTGCCTTGTGAGCAAAAGGACCTGGGTTCAATTCCCAGCACTGAAAAAAAAAAATGTTTGAAAAAGTAGCTAAATAGAAGAAAACTATATATACAACAATAACCAGTTGGGAAATGTTTTGCAAAAGGGATATTATTCACTGTAGCACAAAATTAGTAAGCCCATGGTAATAAATTGGACAGAAATGTGTAAGATTGAAATGAATACAATCTTAAAACTTTACAATAACTGGGTGGGAAGACAATATTGTAAAAATTCTAATCCGTCCAAATCTGTACATTTGAAACAATTCTAATCAGAATTACAAAGCAGGTTTTTGTTATTGCTGTTGTTAGATTTGGTTTTGTTTCTCAGGGTTGAGGAGAAAAGTTGGTCTATTAAGTATAAAGGTCCATTTTTATGGACTTTAGAATATGGAGAACATCTCAAATCACTGGATAAAGAATGGGTTATTACTAGAGATTTTGTTGACAATTGATTAGAAAATGTTTTATATTTTTTTATTTTTGATGGAGCAGTTTCCAAAAACCATAAGGGGAAGACTGATTGTAGGAAAATTTTTTATTTCCCTATGGCAAAAGATGCTATAAACAAACCTTTAAAAGACAAGGGACAGACTGAGAGAAAATATTTACAACCAGTGTAAGAACCAGGGGATTAACATTAAGAACTTAAAAAAAAAAACTCCTATAAAATCAACAGACAAAATGAGTCAAAGACAAGAATAGACAATTCACTGAAGAAATACAAATAGTCTTTTAAACCTATGAAAGTATGCACAATAATGAGGCAAGCTGAAACAATGAAATATTATTTATACCTATTGTATCGGTACCATTGTAAAATAATAATGTAACTGACTCCAGGTGAGTGTGTGAGGTAATAGATACTCTCATTTTCTACTGATAGGAATTTGAATTATTAACATTTTGGAGGACAATTGCCAGTATCAAATATTTAGACCCTTTTACCTAGTACTTGAACTTATGGAAGTTTTTTTATTTGGAAAATTTTGACAAATGGATGACATATATGTGTTGCAAGAGGATGGCTGCATGCAGACAGACACATGATATTTACCGCAGCAAACTTTGTAATAGCGAAAATAGCAAATGGAGAAATCAAATGCCCAAGTCAGGGATAGAGTCTATTGCATTAGTATTCTTCAGCCATTAGAAAACCTGAAATAGAACATATATGCATACCTAAAGAAATGTTCATTGTATCAGTCAGGATTGGCTAATTAATGCTGCAGTAACAATCTATTCCAAAATCCCAGGGAATTAAATCAGCAAAAGATTATTTATTGCTCACTCTATGTAGCCATTGTGATTGGCAGAGGAATTTTGTTCATAGTATCTAGTCAGGGACTGAAGCTCAGAGAAAAGTCACTACCTTGAATGTTGCCAGTCACTTTGCCAGAGAGAGAGAACTTCAGAGGGTTAAGTACAACACATTCTCACCTGGGAAGAAATATAAGTTGTTTATACCCTCAGTTTATTGGCTAGTACTAGTCACAGGACCCCACACTGTACTCAGAAGAAAAAGGGAAACCAAATTTTGGTAAATAACACTGACGGTTACCCACATATATTTCATGCTGTTTTCTAGATAAAGCAAAATTCAGAACAAAGTATAATATGATCCTATTTATGCCAAAAGTTTAAAGGTTGTATATGCATGTATATTTATATAATTATTTCAAAGAATGTACGTACATTGAAGAAATTCTTGCAGGCAACACACTTAAGACTGGGCCTCATTCTTTGCTTTGTTTTTTGACAGTGAACAATTATAGAAATAAATAAATAAAATTAAAATTAAATAAAACCCAAACAAATAAAACCAAAAAGCCTGGGCAAAGAGCTTTCTCAACATTTTTCAGAAAGAACATTTGTATTTCTTTCTTCAATTTCCAGAAAGAGCTAATGACAGATGTTGGCAGAAGGTTCTGGGCAAAATTCAAGAGGCTCAGAATCATAATAGAACAGGGTATGAGTTGTTGCAGTTGATGTTCTACTCTAATTATTAATGAGAGTCAAGTAATCTTAATGTATTTTCTTAAAATTCTTACATTATGGGCCTGAATGTTTTATAATATGTGATTATAATGTTCTGGAACTTTAAAATTAAATGTCGAGATAGAAGAATTTTTATAATTTTCAGATTCTTATCAGATTAGACCCCAAATCTTGTGTATTCATTTTTACCCAACATTTCATGAAGATTCTTAAATGTCAAAAAAAATGGAAAGGATCAAACAATGAACACCCATTTATCTACCATTGTACCACTGTAAGATTTACATCTTACTTTATTTGCTGTGTTTGTGTGTATTACTGAGGATTGAATCCAGGGGTACTCTACCACTGTGCTATGCCTCCATCCCTTTTTTATTTTTGTTTTGAGATGGGGTCTTACCTAAGTTGCTGAGTCTGGCTTTAAACTTGCAATCTTCTTGCCTCAGCCTCTCAAATCACTCTTATTACAGGTATTCACCACCGTGGCCAGGTTTTTAAAAAACTTTTTCACACATCTCTCCATTTATATATCCCTCCATCCTTCTATTAATTCATCTTAATTTTGGATCATTTCAAAGAAAATCACAGACATCAGTTACTTCCCTCTACATATTTTAGTGTGCTTGCCACTTACTTATAGTTTTTTTCCGTTGATATAAAATTTATTTTCAATAAAATGCACAAGCATTAAGTATACATTTGCTGAGTTTTACGAATGCATATACTTGTACAACCCAACTTCCTATTAAAACATAGAACATCGCCATCACCAAATAAAGTTTCAATATTCTCCATCCCAGTCAATCCCTGCCCACATCTCTCATTCAAGAAGCAGCTACTGAGCCAGGTGTGGTTGTGCACACTTGTAATTCCAGCAACTTGGGAGGCTGAGGCAGGAGGATCTCAAGTTCTAGGCCAGCCTCAGTAACTTAGTGAGGTGCTAAGCAACTTAGAGTGACTTCCACCTCAAAAGATGAAAAGAACTGGGGATGTAGATCAGTGGTAGAGCACCCCTGGGTTCAGTTTTCAGTACCAAAAGAAAAAAAAAGAGAAGAAACTAGTGTTCTGATTTTTTCTCCATAGATTTTTTTCCTGTTCTAGGATTTCATATAAATAAAATTAGTCGGTATGTACAGTTTGTGGCATCTTTCATTCATTTTTGTTTCTCCTAATTACATACCTAGGAATGGAATTGTTGGAGCATAGAATAAGTATATGTTTTGTTTTTAAAAACCTTCCAGACCATTTACCAAAGTGGTTGTACTAGTTTATATTTCCAAGTCCAAATTGTCAATCTTTATTTTCTGTAATCTGTTTAAGAAGCTTTTGACTACCTCAAAATCACCAAGATATTCTCCTGTGTTTTTCTCTGTTTTATAATTTTAGTTTTCCCCTGTAAGTATATGATTCATCTCAAATTATTTTGTATGTGATGTGAGGTAAGATTGAGGTTTATCTTATATTCTTAAATATTTGAAATACTTATATTATAGTCCAGAATATATTAAAGAAACTGTCTAGAGCTTTAAAATATAATTTTGAAATGGAAAAGTTTTTATAACTTTCAAATTCTTATAAATCAGTAACAGTGTCTTACCCATTCCTTTAATAGTTTTGACTATTACAATTACAAATTCTCCTTGCAAAGGAAGCTGAAAGGCTGTTTTTTAAAAATATTTTTTCCAATAATTTTCAGCAATTTCCTTATGTGACACCTTACCATATCTTGAAAACAGAAGAGTCTTCACTATTATCCCAACTTAACTGAGGAATGCTAGATAACAATGATACTGTTAACTGAAGGAAGCTATACCATGTGCACATGGTGGATTGTAGTTTCCAAAGATGGCTGCAACAGTATTTCTCATTCATTACACTTTTTTATAATGTTAACTTGATGTTCCTTCCACTGATAGATGGGACTGTGTCATTTTCCCTTGAATTTGAGTGAGTCTGCCACTCATATGTAACCGATAGAATGGGACATTAGTAATGCTGTGTGACTTCTGAGGTCAGGTCAGGAAAGGTTAGATGATGCATTGAGTGCTGTGACACTTGCTTTTGGAACCCTGAGCTACCCTTTAGAAAGTCCTACCACTTTGAGGCTATCATGCTATGAAGAAGCTCAGCCTATATGAAAAAAATATATAGGTGGTAATTCAGTTGACAGATTCAGCTGAAATATGTTGATAGCCCTTGTCATGAATGATTCAAGTCCCCAGTTATAGAATTTTCCAAGTTGAAGCCTCAGACATTCTTCTGTGCTTTCTGAATTCCTGACCCACAGAATCCATGAATATAACAAGATGGTTGCTTGTTAGCCTTTTATTTTTAGGGTAATTTGTTTAACAGCAATATTACTGGAGAGTTCATCAATGTATTCTTGGGGAATTAAAATAATTATTTAATCTTTGATTATTAGGGGACAATATGATATCCTTTCGTGCCTCAAAGTCATGGCTTCCTAGTTCTTTGATTACAGATGTGGGGGAATCCTGTGCCATACGTTGGAAGTTGTTCTTGTGACAAGATCTGCTGTCATATATCTAATTATAATGCCGAACATGCACAAACATATTCTTTGTACTTGGACCTTCCATCTGGAAATATAGTAGGGAACTTTCTTCCTTTAATGTGAATTGAGCCAGGTAAGGCAGAGGGTTTTGTGAGTTTAGATGAGTTTTCCATTACAATTATGGAACTGTACATCAAGGAATGAAACTTACTGCATGCAAATTTAAAAATAAATTTAAAATTTTTAAAAATCCACTGTGGTCTTGGAAAAGAAGACCATATCTTTTTGTTAAATTTATCTGTTTTCTATTGGGTCAGTTCCACCTTTTCTAATTTGTTAGTATAGTGTCATGATTAGTTCATGATCATATATAGCAGGGTAAATTCTAATTTTTCGTCTCTAAATTGTCCCTGACTTTCTAGACTTTTGATTTTCCATATCAGTTTTATGACCACTTTTTCTAGCTCTATGAGAAAGTTAAATTATGACTGGAATAATGTTGAATTTATAGGTTAATTTTGGGGCAGAATCTCTGTCACTATGACATAGAGACTTCTCATCTGTGAATATAGTATATCTTGTTTTATAATACTTCATAGTTTTGTTGCTATTGTAAATAATGTTTTTTTTTTTTAACTTGGTCGTTGCTGGTGTTTGAATACTATTGATTTTTTTAGAGTTTCCTTTATGTTGATATCATTTTCTCTTTGAGTTCTTGGAACCCATGGATTCTCTTAGATTTTACTTTGGACTATAAACTATAAATAATGACAGATTTGCATCTTATTTTCTGATCCTTATTATATTTTTCCTGTTTTTCTTATTATATTGACTAGCACCTGCAATGTGACATATAAGATACATAATATTTTCAGGTATTCTTATCTTTTTCCTGACTTTCAAAGGAATGTTTGTAATATTTCACTATTAAGTACTTCACTTGTCATACATTTTTTGGTAGATACATGTTTTATTTAGGATTTTTACATCTTTTTCATAAAGAAGATGGGCCTATGCTTTTTCTTACCATGTTTGTCCACTTCAAATATCAATGTTTTATAATAGCCTTTTAAAACAATTTTCATAACATTCACTCTGGGTTTCTTATAGTAGTTTGTAAGGTAGGTATTGTCAATACTTTGAAGGTTTGCCTAAGTTGCCTGTCAAACCAAATGTTCCTTCCTGTCTTTAGCGGGTAGATTTTTAGCAGGTAGATTAATGACTCACTTTATCTAAGGATATTATGTCTTATTTCAACTCCCTATTTCTTTTCAAGTTGCTTTTAGAAATTATATAGGTTTAGAAACTTCCATTTAATCTGATTTAAAACTTACTACAGTTTGTGTCTTTTTTAAAATCAATTTTACTACAGTTGTGTATTTTGCTAGTTTTTTAGAGAAACATTTCATTGTGTTAACTCTTTTTTAAAACTTTGTTTTCTATTTCATTAATTCCTACTCTCATTTTTACTATATCCTTATTTCTTTGTGTTTATTTTCTAACTTCTTGAGTTGGACATTTGTTTTGCTGATTTCAGTCTTTCTTTTCTAAGAAATGCATGTAAGACTTGAATGTGCCTTCTGAGTATTACTTTACCTTTAGTGTATTTATTATCCTCCATATAAAATATTTTCTAATATTATTATAATTTCTTTTTGGACAATTAATTACATAAAAGTTTGTTTTTAAATTTCCAAAAGTGTTCAAGGTTGACTTTCTTTTAATTCTTGATTTTTCTTTTCATTACATTTAGTTATAAAACATGTTTTGCATGATATTGATTCTTTGATATTTATTGAGACTGGGAATGAAGTTATTTTCTGAAATGCATTTATTTTTCTCTTTTGAAATTTAAATTAGTAAATAATTCTAGAATTACAGTTATTTTCCTTTGACCTTTTGAAGATGTTCTATTATATTTTGCCCTTCATTGTGGACATCAGTCTCTTATTAATATAATTATTCCTTTGTAATCTTATGCCATTTTCCCTCTTGGTTTCATTTCCCTGTTTTTGTCTTTCTGCAGTTTCATTATAATATATCTTGGGACTATTTGTAATTCTTGAGTTTGAGAATTATTCTGAGCCATGTATCTCTTCAAAGAACTGCTCTCATCTGTTTTCTCTGTTTTCCTTCTTAAACTCTACTTTTGCTCATTGTCTCTTAACTTCTCTCACATTTCTCTTTCATTCTTTTCATTTGTTTTTCATTCTTTGCTGTGTTCTTGACATTTTCCTTAAGTCTTCCATCTAGTTAATTGATTCAATAACTGTACTTTCCAACACCTTAAGTGCTATTTAGTTTATATATATATAAATATTATATATATATTTTGAATATGTGTGTGGTTGTACATATATATAAACACATATGTCCAAATATATATATACATATATATACACAACCACACACATATTTTGTGTGTGTGTGTATATATATATGTGTGTGTGTGTGTGTGTGTGTGTGTGTATATAAACACATACACACAAAATCACTACATAGATGTATATATTATATAATTAGGTATGTTTCTGTTCTTTTCCATGGCATCACACACTCTTCTTAGGGCTTTTCTGTTTTATCTCTTAAATAATTTTCAGCATAATAATGTCATAGTTCATTACTGATTTTTGTTCTGTTGGCCCAAATTCAAGGGGTACTACTAACCCTCTGTTACATCTGCTGATTCTCACTCATGGAGAATTATTCCTTTTATGTTTTATGAGCTCATCTTAAATTGACCTTTCTTTTCTCACTGCACTGTTCCTTTGTTGCTTGGGTTGGCCGTTCAGAGTAGTTATTTTTAAAACCTTTTTAAAAAAAGTTTGTACTAATTGTAAACTTACAGAAAAGTTTTAAAAGTAGTACAGAGAGTTCCCATATACCCCTCTCCCAGCATATCCTTATATTAATATCTTACCATAGTATAATTATCAAAATAAGAAAATTAACTTTGGACAATACTGTAACCTAAAAACTTTATCTGAAGTTCACTAATTTTTTAAATTTAAATTTTATTTTTATTTTAGTATGTTGTAGTTATACATAATAGTAGGGTTTCTTTTGACATATTCCCAAATGCATATACAATAGTTTTCTCCATTTTAATTCCTGGTACTATCCCCTTACCTCCCCTCTTCCCTCTCCCTGAGCCACTTCTTCTATTCTATTGGACTTCTTTCTATTTATTTTTAATTGGTGCCTTATTGTTACATATAAAATTGGAATGCATTGTGATATATTCATAGCATAGTTTGGTCGAATTTATTCTGCAGTTCTTCCACTTTGCCTCCCCTCTTCTCTCACCCTTGGTCCTCTGCTTTTACTCCACTGCTCTCTCTTCTATTTTCACAAGATTCCTCTTTTTTATTTCAATTTTTCTCTAGTTTCCACATATGAGAGAAAACATTCCACCCATGACTTTCTAAGTCTGCCTTATTTCACCTAGCATGACGTTCTCTAAATCCATCCATTTACCAGCAAATGCCATAATTTCATTCTTCTTTATGGCTGAGTAGAACTCCATTGTGTATGTACACTATATTTTCTTTTTCATCTGTGGATAGACATTATAACTCAACTATTGTGGATTGTGCTGCTATAAACATTGGTATGCATGTATCACTATAGTATGTTGATTTTGGTTCTTTTGAATAAATACTAAAGAGTGGGATAGCTGGATCCTATGGTGTTTCCATTCTTAAGTCTTTTGAGGAATTCCCATACTTCTTTCCAAAGTAGTTGCACTAGTTTGCAATCCCACCAACAATGTATAAGTGTACCTTTTCCCCTACATCCTTGCCAGCAATTACCATTGTCCATTAAGTTCTTTTTCTGTTCCAGGATTCTACCCAGAATCATAACACTGCATTAGTCATTGTTTCTTCTTAGTCTTCTGCAGTCTGTAATAGTTCTCAGACTTTCCTTGTTTTTATAACCTTGATACTTTTGAAGAGTAGTGATCAGTTATTTTTTAGCATGTCCTTCAATTGGGAGTTTTCTGATGTTATCTCATGGTTAGCCTGACATACTGCATTTTTGAAAAGAATACCACAGAAATGATGTTTCATCCTTCTTTGTGTGTCATGCAAAAGGGTTCTTGATGTCAGTATGTCTTTTTGCTGATGATGTTGACCTTGATCCATTGATTAATGTGGTATTTATCAGGTTTCTCAATTGTAAAGTTCCTTTTGTAATTAATAAATAACTTGAGAGAAGTATTTTGAGACTATGCACATCCTACTTTTCCTCAAACTTTCACCCACTAATTTTAGCCTCCAGAAGTAGAACTTATAGAGGAGCTTCATTTTTGCCTCTCTAGGCTGGTTTATAAACTGGCCAAATTTCATCTTGATTTTGATGCTAATTTGTTGCCTTGGAGCTTTATGTAGTGCGTGGGTAAAATAAACTTGTACTCCGAATCCTTATTATGTAAAATGTTGGCTTTGAGTTCTCTCAGATAATTTTTTTCATACCTAGAGACAAAGCTCAAAACAGCCTCATTGTCATCTCTCTTAGCCAATGGGTAGAGTTTACTAATCCTTCTTTCTCATCAGTTGCAGCCTTTTACAGTTCTAGCTTCTGGCACAGATTTCTTTCACATGTAGGAGTTCCAAATTGCTCCTGTCGGTGGCCATAGCCTTGTGTCTGCGTGAGCTTTAAAATTTAAGGTCTTACCTGTTAAAGGGCTTGATCCCTATGTCCTTGCAGCTGCTACCTATTAGCTTGCACACCTTCGCCTCTGGCTGTCAGTTCCTCCTTGCCTGAGAACCTGGGGGAATTTCTCTCCTTTTTTGCAAGCTCAGCCAGGAGTTTGAGTTTTAATTGCCACTTCATCTGCCATTTTGCCACACACAATCTCTCTACCATGCCATAAGACTCTCTAAAATTACATTGGGGAAAGTACTGACTAGACACATTATTATTAGGGAATGTCACATTATTATTAACACTTACGCTGAAGTGGATTTGGCTGTGATCATGTAGGCCTAGTTAAAATTGGCTCCACTATTTAAAAATCTTAATCACTCTCAGGCTTTTTTCTTTCTATTTTTGAAGCATATCCATTCTTATAACCTTGAATTTTATGGGATGCTAGAAAAAATTCTTGGCATTTTAGAATAAATAAACCATATAATATTGTGCCAAAACAGATAGAGTATTTCTTATGTTTCTAAAGAGTGGAAAAAGGACCAAGTCTTTTTCAGAGGTTTTATATATACATATATATTTATATTGTGTTTATTTTATTTCTTTTTCCGTAATTATATTCTTGTGGGAGTGGGTAAATCATTAACAGTGAAACTACTATTTCATCCAGAGTACAATGTGCTAATGGTCTGTTTTCTAAATGAAGTTTCTATGAATAAAATCAGGCAGCTATGTGGCTACTAGATGCTAACAAATGACCCCATTAGTGCCACCCATGTTTTCTTCTTTAATTAAATATCAAACTTTGTTTAAAAAATTGGGAACAGTAAGTAAATGCTAATTTGTAGTTCCTCCAAGGGAGAATTATGATGTATAAATTAGGATATAAAATAAGAAGATACTTTGGGTCAGGAGAGTAATGGCATTTAGGCCATCATAAGACTTGCTGCTTTTCATTCAAGTAAATTTTGCAACCCGAGATTCTGTGTGTAGAAGGTGTGCCTCAGTACAGTGTGGACCAGTGTAAATTTACTATTCATTCATTCAGTCAACATATATTAGATACCTACTCTGTGACAGGTCTCATGGTGGGTGAGAGGTTCAAAGATGAGTGAGCTATCCTTGGGGAGGGCCAGTCTCATCTGTGGTCTGGCATTGCTACTTCTGGGCCGCCCAACTAGGTCATTTTCGTCCTACACCATTTTGGAGATGGTCTCCTTTGCTATTCCGTTTTTTCCTGCTTGCCTCTGTAGATATGGTCCAGATTACGTTTCTTCTCTTAAGATGTTCTGACCACCCCAGCTCACAGTAATTTCTGACTCTTTGAACTCATTGCATTTTACTTAGTACCACTCAGTGAATTTTTTTTATTCCCACTTACATGTGAAATTGAAGAATAAATGCATGATCCAAGGCAGTGCCCTCTGTTCGGATTCAATTTTCACTCAGTAGTTAGGATCCAATTAATAGAGCATTTCTAGACTTACTTTGGCCTATCTCAAAGGGCAATCCATTTTAACACTTCCTAATAATTATAATAATAACTAACACTTATATGTTACTTGCCATGTGACAAGTGCTGCAGAAAATGCCACTGCATATTAGCTTATTTACTCCACATAGCAGTCTTAAAAAGTATTATCATAATTCATTTTGCACGTGAGGAAACTGAAGAACAGAGAGGTTAAGGAAACTACCCAGGATCACATATTAAGTTACAGACCTGGGGTTTGTGCTAGGCAGTCTAACAATTTTATGGTATAAATTCAAGATTTATATTCAAACTCGCTTGAGTTGACAATGCATTCTTCCTCTGTAATGCTCAGGTTCTTCATCTGCAAAATGAGAATAACTCAGGAGGTTACTGAGTGCATTAAATGAATTAACATATGTGAAACACCAAGCCAGAAAATACCCAGACACTTGTTTCATTCACTTTTCCTTTCCACTGGCCACAGGAAAGTTATACACTGGGTCTAGAAAATATGTGTGCCCTGGATGGCCCAGCAGCTGTCTCCACCAGTTGTGACACCTTTGTTCTTCTTGAAATTGTCTTCCTTGAGTTTGCCTTTCTGGAAGGATGTCTTCTGGGATGGGGACAGTTGGAGTGGGTTTGGAAAAAACAAACAAACAAACTTCCTGGGTATATACTCCCTCAATTTGTTTTTGTATTTATTGCTATTTTGCCTTATTTCAGAAATGAATTTAAGGTTTGTTACAAAGATACAGACAATTCTACAACATAAACCAGATAAATAACAAAAGTAAAAGAAAACATAAAAATAGGAAAGAAGCCAGACGTAGTAGCACATGCCTGTAATCCCAGTGGCTCAGGAGGCTGAGGCAGGAGGATCAAGAAGTTCAAAGCCAGCCTCAGCAATGGTGAGGCACTAACTCAGTGAGACCCTATCTCTAAACAAAAAAAAAAAATACAAAATAGGACTGAGGATGTAGCTCAGTGGTTGAGTACCCCTGAGTTTAATCAAAAAAAAAAAAAGTAGGAAAGGATGATATGCCTAAAAATAGGGTCGACAGAGTGTATGTACAGGCTGTATTGTCATGGGTATCTACTAGCAGTCAGCCACAGGCCTGGCTTTGAGCTTCCTAGGAGTCAGCACAAAATAGGATACCGTGATCACTTACAGGATTCATGGTGTTTCTATTGCAACAATAATCCAGTTGCCAAGAAGGAATCCTAATGCAGAGCCCAAGAAAGACATTCTCCTCTGGCTGCTCACAAAGAAGACCCTCTAGTAGGTGGTCTCAGTAGTGTGGGCCTCAGATCCCCAGGGATGAGCTTCAGGTGGATGTTTCTGATAGTACTTCTTAGAAGAAAATGTTAGCTTCCCACCAGAATACTGTTCAGTCAAAGCAGTTGTGTTAGGAACATGAAGTGCTGTAGCCCAGGTGCCCAACTTCCTGAAGTTTGACTTTATCTGGGGTGTGAATGTGCTTCTTGCTGACCTCTGAATGAAGAAGAGTACAAAGGGTGAGAGAATGAGATTTTGGAGAGTTGGCACTGTTTCAATGTTTAATAAATGGTCTCAGAATACCAGTGTTGTACAAAAGAAGCATTCACTTAGCTCATAGGTCCAGGAGTTGGCTTGGGGTCCTTTGATCTTGCCTGGGCCTACATGGGGCAGTTCTGTTTGACATGTCTATCTGTTCCAGAACAACGTGGTGCCAGTGTAGTGTCACCAGTTGCAGGGTGCCATGAGACCAAAGAGGCAGAGGGACCCAGGATTGCACCGAGTGCAATTTATTGGAGACTTATATACCAGAACGTGTCTTGGGTGGCAGCAAAACAGGTGGATCCCTGCGATGGGATCAGGAGAAGGGAAGTTTACATAATGGTCATGACAAAAGTGACTTCATCCAAGCTGGAATGTACCTGGTTTATCTCAAGCTAATATCAAGGATGTCAGGCATATTCAGCACCACCATCCTGTAGTAAAGCTCCCACATACCACTCTAATGGTTTTGTCTATTTATAGTATGCTGGGAAACTATGTAGAGAAAACAGACCAGGATTACTCAGGGTGATCATGGTGGTTATGACTCAAAATGGCTACAGTCAGGTCAAGCTGAATCTTTGTACTGTGTTTCTCCTCCAGAGAGTAACAGGCTAACCGGGACATATCATTTCAGTATGGCAAAATATAGACAGGGAATGAGAAACATGGAAGTCCTTGAAATCTAGGCTCATAACCAGCACACGTTGAGTTCTGCATCCTTCTGTTGGCCAAAACAAGTCTTGTGGCTGACCCTATTGTCAAGGAACAGGAAAGAAAATGTGCCTCTTTAGAGGCTGGAACAACTGAGTCATGGGAAAAGGTGCAGATGGGGAGCATATTGAGGGGACTGATGCAGTATTCCACAGAGGGGTTAGAATTAACTGTGGACAAAACTCACTGTGTCCTGAGGTTCCCTGCTGCTGCCAGGCAGGTTTAATTTGCTCCTGTAGCAGGCTTGGACATGACATGGCTATCTATGTCTGTGGCTAGTTGCTGTTGCAGCAAATCAGCTTGGTGCAAATTGGACCCTATGAGTGACAGTTCTGTGGCCTGGGAGGGACTGTGCACCAGCACCCACCAGAACTGCTCACTCTCTTCCTGATCAGGGCCCTGAAGTAGCAGGGAGGTTAGGGTTGTGACTCACAAGCAGCTTCCTCAATTTTGTTTTATCTTAATTAACTCATGCTCATTTTTACTTTAATTTTTATAAGTAGAAATGTAAAATACTTAATAGATGGGCATATTTACTTTATTTTTTGATTTAGAGCCATATATGCTTTACAGAGGAAGCTATCAGCATATGGATTTCTTCTATTACTTTTAAAACTGCTATATTTAGGGCTGACGCTCTGTGGTTACACACTAGGATTCATTACATAGATTTCAGGCACACAGTGTTTAAAACAAGGAGCCAGGAACAAGTTCCCATTATATTATCTGGACTGAAAATGATTTCTTACTGACATTGCAAAGTTTAAAAAGTTCCAGCCACTGTCAAAATTTGGTCGGTTGGGTGGTTTGCCTAGGTTGTGTCTGTGACTTCTGATTCAGATAAGTGATTAATCCTCAGCCCAGCACTGCCCTCTCCCAAGCTCAGACTTCTTCATAGAAGACCCAGAACAAATCCAAATATAAGTCACGATGAAAATGTCAGAAAATTTCCTACTTCATATTCTAGTATGGAAGTAAAGCATTTTTTCATTGATGGACTTAAACTTCTTCCTTTTCTCAATTGTATCTTCATGTAGAAGACACAGTTGCCTTAATGATAAGTTGTCAATTAAGTAGAAGCCCAAGAGTCTACTAGGTGGTTCCAAAAAAGGACCACTGCTAAGGTCATACTGATTATGAACTGCACAACTTAGGGGATACTGTGCATGGAGAGTCTCTTTTGGAATTTGCCTATCAGTGGTTAGTGAATTGTGACAAGAATCTCCACTTTCGGGCTGGGGATGTAGTTCAGTTGGTAGAGTGCTTGCCTCGCATGCACAAGGTCCTGGGTTCAATCACCAGCGCCACAAAAAATAAAATAAAATAAAATAAATAAATAAATAAAATAATCTCCACTTTTACTCTGCTACCTATCCTCTTCTTTCCTTACCAAACTTCCAATCCAAAAGTGGCTTCTTAGTCTTCAAATCAAAAGTTTGTTTTTCTCTCCCCTTCCCAAATAAATATGCCATCTTTTCATATTAACTTGGCACATTTGTTTGGGGTAGATGTAATTAAATCCTTCCTTTCCTTAATTGTTCTCCCCATACACACAGGCACATGTTTTTTTTTTTTTTTTTTTTAACTGGGGATTGAACTCAGGGTCACTTGGCCACTAAGCCACATCCCCAGCCCTGTTTTGTATTTTATTAGAGACAGGGTCTCACTGAGTTGCTTAGCGCCTTGCCCTTGCTGAGCCTGACTTTGAACTCATGATCTTCCTGCCCCAGCCTTCTGAGCCACTGGGATTACAGGCATGTACCACCACACCCAGCCGGCACATGTGTTTTTGTCCCCCATCTGTGACAGAGACTGTAGGATTTGTGATCCATAGCCACACACCAATGCCCAGACTGCTCTAGGGACCTCTTTGTAAAGTTGATTGAACAGCAAAAAACTAAACCTGGATTCTCATGCAGATTCCAAAAGTGATTTGTTGGATGGAAATTGGGTTTTGTTTGTTTATTCTTAAAAACTAGTTATGTTATGATCACAGCAAAAATGTATCATAGTTTCAGCAAGAACAGGCCATTTTGAGAAATAAACAGATGCAAACAGGGAAAATTTATATTAAAACCTATAAAGCATTTTCTGAATCAAAAATTAAAAACAGCAGGCACTAATAGGAGACTGGACACCGGAGAAGATTCAATAGTAAACCAGAGAACTATCTTTGGAAACACTCACAAATAGAACAAAATAAGAAAGGGATTGAAACAATGAGCTAGAAGAGAACAAAAATGCAACTCGAGAGGAAACTGAACAAATGAAACTAAAGTGACATTCAAAGATCATTTTCTAAATAATTCTTTTTTTCCCTTTCTTTTTTTGAGAGGTGCTAGAACCCAGGGTCTTGCATATGCTTGGCAAGCCCTCTACTACTGAACTGTGCCCATGACCACTAAAAACTTATTTTCTAAGTGTGAAAAAAATTTATCTAGAAATTAAGAGAGCTCACTATTCAAAGCACCATATATGAAAAGAGATCACAAAATATAGCTTGGTAAAAATGTAAAGGAACATAGAGGAGAGTCTTACAAAACAAAGCTTAAAAACACCACCAGCAGGAGAAGAACCAGTGACCTAAAACCCAAAAAGCTATGACTGCAGGTAATGCAAGGAGGCACTGGATTAAATCTTCAGTGCTTTGAGGGTAAACAAACTGGGGACAAGATGTTTTTGTACATGGGTCAATAGAAATGTTTTTAGATCTTCAGAAAACCTGAAAATAGTTTCTTTAGTAAATTGCTCGAAGTAACGCATTACTTTAGAACATCAAGGAAGAATCAAAATGCAGAACTCGAGGGAGCAACTAATCTTAAAAATTTAGAACAATGGGCTGGGGATATAGCTTCGTTGGTAGAGTGCTTACCTCTCATGCAGAAGACCCTGGGTTCAATCCTCAGCATCACAAAAAAAAAAAAAATTAGAACAACATTGAACATTAAAGCAGATTTGCTATACACATATACACACATATAAATTCCCAGCTAAAACATTTCAAAGAGGTGAATGATACTGTTAAAATTTTTTTTAAAGATAAATGACATGGCTTATACCAACGATAAATATACAAGACTAGGAAGAGACAGTAGGGAAATAAGGAGCTAAATTCCTCATATTTCATCTGAGAGTAAAATCATATTTCATCCTTATCTTTGATAATGAGGTAGATAGAGGTTCAGGGCAATTTCAAGGTAATCTATGTAAAATTCCAAATGGAATTACAGAACCTAGGAGCAAACCAAGTATATAGCTTTTATTGCTAAAGAAAAGTAGAATAGAAGATAACAGAAATAACACATGAAACACTGAAACATAAAACAAGATGGCCTATGGTGGGGAGAATCCTAGGAGAAGTTTTGACCATAAGTGGAGATTCCCTGATTGCCCCTGGAACCATTACAACAGATTCTATCTCCTCTATGTTGGCATTTGATCTCTTGCTTTCCCATTTAATTCCTTGAGCTCTCAGTTGCCATATTACAGGTTGAACATACTTTACCAAAATGCTTTAGATTAGAAGTATTTCAGATTTTGAAGTTTTTTGGATTTTAGAATATTTGTATAGACTTTACCAATTGAACATCCCTAATTAAAAAAAATGTAAAATGTGAAATGGATTTCAGAGCATTTTGGATTTGGGGTTTTCCAATTAGGGATGTTCAACCTGCATCAGGAATTATTCTTGCATAGTTTCTAAAATTTTTCTTGAGATCTCTTCTCTTCCCCTTCTCCCTTACTTGTTCAGGAACCCTAGGGCCTTTTACTTTGTATAGAGAAGGTCAGACAACTGCCATACAACACCATTGTGACTCTTTGTTGTCATAAAGCTGCTGTGAGAGACAGGTTCTGCCAGGATAACGGATCACCATTGGGATGACTTTGCAGGTCAAAAGGTCAAAGACTGGGATTCGATGCCCCTTTAAGTTGGGGGACATAAACTTACCTATATGCTGAAAGGATCACTAGGGATCAAGAAGTCAAGGACACAGATGGCAATAAAACTTGGTTTGCTCCTAGGTTCTATAATTCCATTTGAAATTTTATGTGGATTAACTTGAAATTGTCTTAAAATATTACAAACCTCTATCTGCCTAATTATCAAAGATAAGGATGAAATATGATTTTACTTTCAGATGAAAAATTGATGGATTAGCATGTAGTTAAGAATGAAGAAACAGTTATGGATGGAGTCAAGACCCAGTAAGTCCTTTTCCCATTCCCCACAATGTATGTCTCAAACTTTTCTCACTCTTAAGCTCATAACCTCATCATTTTCCTCCCATTCATAGCAGAAAACCTCATCTCCAGGCAAGCAGAGAATAGAGAGATCCTGAGATATAAACCTCCCACATGCCCCTACATCCATAACATTACATTCTTCCTTTTTAATCTCAGTAGAAGGGTGTTAGCTTCCATGTTGGCTTTGTCTCCTAGACACTCAACAAGAGACCTGGTTGATGCCTCTCACCTCTTACCTCTTGCCCTGTTCTCTCCATCATTCCAGCAAGCCCTCAATGGCAGACCCACCTTCCTGTTGCTTCCTTAGTGCTCAGTCTGATGTCTAACTCTGTTCATATTGCTCTTTTGCTCAATACCCTTCAAGAGATTTCCTTCATCAGCAAAAGAAAACCTGGGTGTCCATGGTCCACATGTGTGCCTTTCATGATTGAGCTCCACCTGCCAGTTCTCTAATTTATCTCTTGCTTTGTTTCCACTAAGTTCTAGTCATCCTCAGAACCCCAAAGATCTCATTCAAATCTTGGCTTCATCACTCACTATCTATGTGCCCTTGAGCACACAGATAAAAATAGTGATATAAAATAATAATATAATCAAGAAAGGATTATTTTAGGATTAAATAGTTCATACATGTGAATCAGTTCAATGTCTGGCATACACTTAGCAATTAATAGCAATAGCTTCTGTTATTAATATTCTGTGTAGCCCCTACTCCGTACAGTGTACCATCTTCTTGCCTTCTTTTGATCTTTAAGGATATGGTTCTTTGTCCCATTTCTCCCAACCCCCTCCTTCCCATCTTCCTTTCCACTTCTCTGCTTAACAGATTACCACTCATCTTCAAGGTTGCTTCACTACCACCTCTGCAGTGAATCCTTCATGGCATATAAACATGCCAGACTGGATGATGGGTCCTTTCTCTGAACTTACAGCCATATTTTTATTGCAGCCCTTTTTCTGTTTTGTTGACTTGGCTTTCCTTCTGATCTGTCATTAACTCTAGGATGCAGGGATTGAAGGCTGATGGTCAAATCTATTCCATTGCTCTTTTCCTTCAGGTTTTCTATGTTCCTTTAGGACTCTAATGTGACTTATAAATTGTTAATAGGCACATAAAATGCAAAATTTTTACAAAGGCATTGGTTCATAAAATTGACAAAATATTCAAACTAAAACTTTCTACCATCACCTAAGATTATTGTCACAACGTCTCTTTTGATTGGTAGTGCCGATGCTATATATGTATGCATATTCATCCATGTATTCATATATAGTCATACTGCATAAGCCTATGTGATATATGTAAAATATAATCATACATGTGTATAAATGTACAGCTCACAAGTGCAACATATATAATGCATATGTATGTGACTATAAGCAATATATAACTGTCATATATAACTATATAATATATAGATAACTATATGTGACATTGTATTTTTTATTTGCTCCAATTAATTATATATGACAGAATGCATTTGACTTATTGTATACAAATGGAGCATAACTTTTCATTTCCCTGGTTATATACAATGCAGAGTCACACCATTTGTGTAATCTTACATGTGCATTCTCCATCAGCTGACCTGGAGTTTAGTACTCAATTAATGTTTGTTGAGCAAATGAATAGATAAATGGGCAAAGGGCCCATTTATCTGTAAACAGAACACACTAGAAGAAATATAATTTCTTATCAAATAAGGTGAAGAGATGTTTATTAGTTGCCAAATCATTAGTGATTAAGCCAAGAAATAATTTTTACCTGTCAAATTAGGAAACACTTTGAATATGGATGATATCCATTGCTAATGGGGAGGGTCAAGGCAACTTCGCACCATGTATCAAGATTCTTTTAAACATTCCATTCTTCAGTATGGAGTTTCCTCAGAAGACTAAGAGTGGAACCACCATATAACCCAGCTATCCCACTCCTTGGTATTTATCCTAAAGAACTGAAGCCAGCATACTATAGCAATACCTGCATACTCATATTTATAGCAGCACGATACAAGACAACCAAACTATGGAACCAGCCTAGGTGTCCATCAATGGATGAATGGATTTAAAAAATGTGGTATATCCACCCAATGGAGTTTTACTCAGCCATAAAATAGAATGAAATTATGTCATTTGCAAGAATAATGGATGGAATTTGAGAGTGTTATGTTAAGGGAAATAAGCCAGCCTCAGAAATTCAAGGGTCATATGTTTCCATTCAAATGTGGAAGCTAGTGAGAGAAAAGAAGAAAGTATTCACAAAAATGGAAGGGAGACCAGTAGAATAGAGAGGTGGGGACCAGAGGGAGTGAGGAGGGTAGGGAAAGAAATACTGGGGAATGATATTGACCACATTATATTGCTGGATTTTATGCACATATAAATACACAACAATGAATTCTACCATTATATATAATGATGATGCACTAATTAAAAAATTTAAAAATGGTCAAAAATGTTCCTTTTACTCCATTAATTGTACATCTGAAACATGATCTAAAGGGAATAATTGTAAATACAGACAAATTTTAATGCATGTGGATGCTCATTTTGACATTATTTAGATAAAAATTTGAAATAAAACCATGAAATAATCCAATAACAGAAGCATGGTTTGGTATTTTGGTTTCAGAATATATGCAACATGGAAATGTTGTATGAATTAAGTGTAAAAAGTATAAAATATGTTCACAACTATTAATAAAATAATGGTTAAAACCCCTGTACAGAAAATAGACCTCAAAGAAGGGTACTAGGATAGTTATTTAGTTATATTTGGGGTGTCAGAAGTACATATGGTTTTTCTTTTCATTTTCATTCTTTTTGTGTGTGTGGTGCTGGTATGGAATTGGAACCTCCAATGTGCTAAGCAGGCGCTTATCCCTGATCTGCACCCCCAGCTCCTCTTTCCTTTTTTTCCTCACTTTTATATATTATCCAAATTCTCTATAATTGGAAATATATTACTTTTATAATACAGTAAAGCTAATACATTTGATATTTTAAAATGTGTTTAAAAAGAAAGAAGAATTTGATTATATTATTTATAGTTGTTTGATATAAGTCTTGAATTACTAAGTTGATTATAAGCTCCCAGAGGGCAGAGGGCCCATCTGGTATTTAGCCCATCATGTGATCAGTAAGTGCTGGTGGATTTATATGGGGTCACCCTGCACATAAGGACCCTTGATTGTTGCAGAGCTCCTCTTGGTCTTGTAGGCCTCTAAAACATCTGGCAACCAAGCAAGAAACAGTTAAACATAAAAAGCCAAACAAGTGTAATTTGCATGGAGACAAATGATCCCTGAACACAGGGTAGGTGTTAATGAAAAGGAAGGTGGTAGAAAATGAGGAACTTTGCTTGAAAACAAAATGAATATTTACTCTTTTCTGCCCACATTGCAAGTTAGTCACCATCATCCAGACTTCCATTTGCTTTACCAAAAAGTGTTGACACAATTTAAAATAAAACAACCAATAAAATCATTATTGCTTTGTCTCATGTAAATGCATACTATACCAAATTGCAGAATAATTATAGATGAATGTTTTACAGGATGTCTAAAATTTTGCCTGTGTGACGAATGGACTGTTAATATTGTGCAGCAATCACTCTTAATGGCATGAGAATATCTTTTTGTTTGGCTGCATTTAAGCAGCCTTGAATTTGAGTGTACCAAGACATACTGAATTTCAAACTAAATAAATTAAAATTACTATGTACATTCTACTACATGTCAAAACAGGAAAAGCCATAGTATTTGATATGAAATAAGAATGAGAGTAGTAATAGAGAAAACAAGAACTGCCTACATTTATTTGGAATAAGAGAACAGGGTCAATGATTTTCAATGGGAATGTAGTTCTGTTTTGGAAAATATATAAAAAAATCAATTTTCAAAGTAGATGAATTTGGCAGTAATTACTTACACTGTCATAAAATTCTTTCATTTCAGAAGGATTTATTTCAAGGTTCAGTGTGCTTGTTTGTCATTAAGAACTTGACAGAAATTAGAGGAATTTGTTGCTAAGATGTTGGGTTCCATTGCCAATTAAAAATGACCAAAATGAAGACAGCATATCTTTATATGTATCAGAGAGTGAAAGAGGGCATTTAATTTGATTTCTAAAAATTGAGTATTTGTGGTGCAATGTATAAAGAAATTCCCACCTGGAGCTTGTTACTTTTATCACTTCAGACTTACTCCAGAATATGACAATTTTAAACAAGTGGACCATTTTCCTTTTATATTCTGAAGATAAACTCAAAGATTTTGGAGTAATCAAAAACATTTCACATTCCTCCAAGATAAACCCTAATTAAGAGAAGCTACTCTTTCAGTTTAATACAACTTGAAATTATCTTCAGTGTGAGATGATGAGAATTATGAAAAATGCTCTCATTTATTGAGCATTTGTAGTTCCAGGCACCATGCTAAATGCTTTTCATATCTTGATAACTTCATCCTTATTTTTTTGTATCTATTCAGCAAACTATTTATTATACAGGCCTTAATATGTGCCAAAAACCATTTAGGGTATTGTGGATTCAGCAGTGAACAATAGATAAATAGCTCTGCCCTCTGTGGAACTTACATTCTAGTTGTGGGGAAGTGATGAAGATGATATGTAAAATACGGACATTCTAGACCACATTAAAGTATAATGAATGGCACTGCAGAAAAGGCTAGAGTTGTAGAGGCAGGGATCAGACTAAAGGTTTTATGGAGAAACTTGACATGCAAGCAGATGAGAAGATGCCATATAGGAAGTAAAAGACCAGACTGTAACTTTCTGGGGGAAGAATGTTATATTCAGCTAGAAGGAATGGCAAGTGCAAAGTCTCTGAGGTTGGAATATGCCTGGCTTGTTTGAGGAAAAGCAAGGAGAGCAGTAAGGTGCATGCAAAGGGAAAGATGGGCAGGTCAGAGTGGATGGTGTTGAGAGATAGCAGAGGAGGGGCCATCATGAGACTTTTGGGTTCTGCTTTGAGAGAGTTGGCAAGCCCTCAGAGGGTTTTGAATAGGGTAATGGCATGATCTGACCGATGTTTTAGCAGGATCATCCTAGCTCCTATGGCAAAATAAAATTCTGTGACACTAGTAATGTTTCCCAGTTACACCCCTAAGGAATTGAGGTACAGAGAAGTAATTTACCATAGTTTCCATTTACTAGTGAAATAATGGAACTGGACTTTTAATCCAGGAGTATGTAATTTGAAAGTTCACACTTTCCTCACTAAACCACACCACCTCCCAGTTGAAAACAGGTTTTCAGTCTTGGCTGGAATAGATGATTTTCTTATGGTCTGCAGTAACCCCTTTTTCCCCCTTTCCTCTGGAGCTCCTTGGACCCTCTGGCAAGGCCACCATGTTACACAACTCCAGAGGAGACCACTTATACCATAAGTCTATAAATGCACTCTCTGAAGATGGACAGTGCACAGTCCAAATGGCCATATGTAATGGCCCTGATCCCTAAGGAGGCTGAAGAGTTTTGTAAATGGCTTTGAACTCCAGTTTGAGTCCAGTTTGAACTCCTTAACAAAGTCTATGTGGTTAGACATTTGTGTTGGCCCCATTTTGATGTATCTTTCCATCTTTCCTTCTTCCAGCACAGCTCTCTGGCAATGCACTAATCCAACTAGTGACACTAAGGCAGGGGTTTCAGATTAGGCCATAAGTTTAAGAGAAAGCTGGAGGGAGTGTAGGATGTGAGCAGGTGTGTGTGGCTTCTGATTAGAGGAAGGAAAATGCATTTTATTTGATGAATATCAAATGGAACAGAATGAGAAAGGGTGCTACCTAATTGTGATCGAAACTGCTGCTTGGTTTAATTTAGGTTCAACCAGATTTTCTTGTGAGCCTTTGGGCCTAGGTTTAGGCTCTAGAGGTCTTGTTTATGCCAAAACTAATTTTTAAAGTTTATTTGAAAGGCATTGCTTAGACTTTGAATGATTTAATATGTAAGAAAATACCGTGAGATTCTGAGCTTTAAAAGGAAGTTTTGATTCACCATTATTTGACTGGATGACTTTAATGGAATTATGTCTTGTAAAACTGTTTAGCATTTCATGTTTCAGAATTCTGCATAGTTACCTCAATAACCTAGAGCAATTTGGCATTTTTTTCAGTTTTATGACTTTAATTACGAAAACAGACAATCGTGACCATATACCTTATGAAAGTAACTAAGTAATACTGTTATAATACAGTGTTATACTGTATAAAATATGTTGGGTAAAGACAAAGGTAAGTTGCCCTTTGAACCCTTAATATTAACTAATATCAATCAGAAAGCACAAGATCAACGCAATTCATAATTGCTTTTTAAATGCATTTTTATTCCCCTTAAATGATCGGACAGGAAGTACTGAGATGAGATGCTGGCATCAATCAGATCTTATTTCAGATCACTCTGAAGTTATAAGTGAGGAATGTCTGTGCTTGATGGAAGTTGGATCTTTGTTTTTGAGATTGCTACAAAGCAGAAGTGGAGTGTGCAGGAAATCGTTTGGTATTTCCTCAACTGGATAAACTTAGAGTTACCATATGACCCAGCAATTCTACTCCTGATGCATATACCCCAAAGAACTGAAGACAGGTGTTCAAACAAAATCTTTTACACATATGTTCATAGCAGTACTGTTCACAATATTCAAAAGACAGAAACAACCCAAATATCCATCAGAGCAAATGGGTAAGCAAAATGTGGTGCATTCATATAATCTTATATTATTCAGTGATAAAGAAGAGTGAAATACCTAAGCATGTTACAACATGGGTGAACTCTGAACACATTGTATTAAGTAAGAGAAGCAAGTCACTGAAGACTACATACGATTCCATTTATATGAAATATCCAGAATTGCCAAATCCAGAGATAGAAAGCAGATTAGTGGTTGCTGGGTAGGAGAGAGGACTGTGGGGAGAAAGGAAAGGAGAGTGACTGCTTAATGGGCATGGGATTTCTTTGGGATGATGAAATGTTTTGGAACTAGATAAAGGTGGTGATTGTACAACATTGCCAATGTCATAAATGTCATGAATGGTAAATTTCATGCCATGTGTACTTTGTCACAATAAAAAAGGAGTGTACTATTTTCACAAAGATTCCTAATTCTTTCAGGCCCATTAAAGATTTGGGGGGGGTGTACTGGGGATTGAACCCAGGAGCACTTAACCACTGAGCCACATCCCCAGCCCCCTTTTTCTTTTTTTAATTTTGAGACAGGGTCTCACTGAGTTGCTTAGGGCCTCACCAGGTTGCTGAGGCTGGCTTTGAACTCATGATCCTCCTGCCTCAGCCTCCTGAGCTGCTAGGATTATAGGTGTGCACCCCTGTGCCCTACTAGGCCCATTTAAGTTTGATAAGATGGAGCAAGTCCTAAAGAAGGCACACATGGCAAATGAAGGGCAAAGTAGTGGCAGCCATTTGAGGTCTGCAAGGTGGGGCTGTGACACCATGGTTGAGATTCTGGTTCAGCAACCTCCCTCATGTGGATGTAGCAGCCACAAGGGTAGCTGCTGGAGGTCCTCTGGTGCCCTGCAGGACTGATGACAGTTTTAAGTATGGCATAGCTTGTTGGAAGCTCTCACATAATGCCATGTAATGCTGTGGAATACTGAGCTGTTTAAAATCCAAGCATACAAAATCCCAGCAGATATAAATTTTAACTGCAGTGAAGCCAGGATAATTTCAGTTTATCCAACGAAAAGAAAAATAAACTTTTATGATCTGGCGGTACTATAATAAGTTTAGTTAAAGGTGCGTGGAAAGTTTCTAGTTATTGCTGCACATGGTTTTTTTCCTTGTCCTTGGGTGTGTGCCACTTGCTCCTCTTCACACCAGTCAGCTCTCAAAAGGAAAAAGCTATTCGAAGCGTTTTATTTCTGATAATGAAAGTAATATCTGATTATTCCAAAAACTGAGAAAAATGAAAATGTCTTTAAAAAAAAGAAATCTAGGCAACCAAGGATACTGGTATTGATGTTTTGACCCATCTCCTCCCTGTGTTTTCTTTTTTCCTGTGACTATATATGCACCTGTATCTCGAGTTTCACTTGGATCATGTTACATCAACATAGCCCAGACATATTTTTTTTAGTTGTAGATGGACACAATACCTTTATTTTATTTGTTTATTTTTTATGTGGTGCTGAAGATTGAACCAAGTGCCTCACATGTGCTAGGCAAGCACTCTACCACTGAACCACAACCCCAGTCCCTGCCCTGACATCTTTTATACAAATATCAGTCAACATACCATTAATGGTGGTATAGTGTTTCATTTTATGTGTGATTGTGACTGATTATTCCATGACCAATGCTGTAAATGAGCCAGGGCTTTCCTTGCAGCACCTCTTCTGTGGTTATTTAGTCCTCTGTCAGAGATGGCTAGTGACTCAATGTTTCTGAAATTATTTTCTCTTACTTTTTTGTGCTGGTTAATGATAGTCCTCGAAACAGAGGTAATGAATTGTCTTAGTCCATTTTCTGTTGCTATAAAAATACCTGAGATAGAGTAATTTACAACAAATAGACATGTTTGCCTATTGCTCATGATTCTGGAGTCTGGGAAGTCCAAGAGCATGATGCTGGCATCTGCTTGGCTGCTGCATCATGACATGGTGAGAGGTATCATGTGGCAAGACAGCAAGCTTACTAGCTCAGGTCTCTCTTCCTCTTCTTACAAAACTGTTAATGCCATAATGGAGCCCTACCCTCATGACCTCATCTAATCCTAATTACCTTCTGAAGGTCTACCTTCTAACCATTAACATATGAACTGGGGGATTAGGTTTCCAACCAATGAGCTTTTGGGAGACACATTCAAATCATAACATGGACAGTAAAAGAAAGAGAGGGCCATTTAAAAAATCAGCTCAATGCCCACTGCCTTTAGGAAGCTTTGCCTGAGCCCCACTCTATTTCTACTCTATCTTCTGTCCCAATAGAGAAGGGGGATAGAGGAATATGCAGAAGCATGGGCTTTGAAGCAAGACAGGGTTTTCATTCTGGTTTTTGTGACATTGGGTGACTTAACATTTCTGTTTCTCAGTGTTCTCATCTGTAAAATGGGAATGATAACAGTACTTTACCTCCTAGGTTAGATGAGACGATCCATGCCAGAAGTACTGGGCAGCACATGATTGAGCACATAGCTAGTCCTCAGTAATGATGGAGGTTGTTATTGCTATTACTCATTTCATTCAATTGACTCTACCATCTTGCAACTTTGAGAGCTCATCTATATGCTTGGACAGCCCAAATAGAGTATGGACTGAAAAGTTCAGATGCCTAAGTATCTTGTATAGTTAGTGTTTTCCACAGAGTGATCCTTTTGTCAGTATTCCCGATTAATTGTGTGACCTGATTTTCTGAAATTGTGGGCTCCTCTTGATTGAATTTGGCCCTCATTTCCCATTAAAAATACAAAACCAAACCAAAATATCTCAAAACCTTGAGAAGTAGATGTAGGTAAAATCCATTTCCTTTGTATAGGACATCGTGGGCTTTCCTAGACTCTAGGTTCCCCTAGAATTTCTTTTTTGGTACTGGGGATGGAACCCAGGGGGGCTTAATCACTGAGTCACACCTCCAGTCATTTTTCCATTTCTTGTATTTTATTTAGAGAAAGGGTATCACTAAGTTGTTAAGTCTGTCTTTGAACTCATAATCCTCCTGTCTCAGCCTCCTGAACCACTGGGATTACAGGCAGGCAACATTGCACTCAGCTAGAACTCTTAAATGATATAATGAGAATGGCCAGAATTACCTAAAAGAATTAAAAGCCATTATTCTGAAAAACCAATCTAGAGTAAAAGAACAAATAAAATCTTATTTTCCTTCCTTTTTTTGGGTTTTTTGGGAGTTAAATTATTTCCAGTAAGTTTTCTTATGGAAGTTAATTCATGTAACCACCATAATATTTTTGCATTTTAATAATTTTGGTGTAATCCTTCCTAATGTGTGCTGCATAGTCTATAGCTTCATACAGGGCACACTGAAAATAATATAGCCAATTTGTTATGCTTTGGGCCCCCATTGTTAATATGTTGTTGTTATTTGTTTTTAGCTCTACCAAATAATCTCAATGCCATTTGCCTTCTAAAGACTCAGATAACTATATCCTTACATAGCTCTTTTAACTTTCCTCTTATTTTTAAGTTTTTACTTTTTATTACAGAAATGGGCATGATTGCTTTCCCCATCCCCAAAACACAATTCAGATTTATTGATTTATAAATTTTTTGTCCTGAGAAACCAGAAACCCAAGTAAGTTACTATTTTGTGTAAGGAAGATTAATAGACATTGCATAAAGTCATGTACTTAGTGACAGGTGTTTTGACCATTCAAGGACTTCAACAATTTACTTCTTGTTTGTAGGCTGTTACCTGATAGAAGTTTGACTCTGGGAAAAATGCCATTTCACTTAAAAGCCATAATGCTGATGATTTTCCATTCTAGCATTAGTACCTTCCTGCTGTTCCTAAAGTATAAGAATTAAGTTAAAGGACAATAATTACCTGACCTCTACACAGTCGATAAAAGTTTCATGAAATGAAATTTGGATCCTTTTATAGAAGGAGACGTAAAATATTCTTAGATATCATTTTTGTGAGCGTTTTCCTATTTCCTTTACAGAGATACATTGATGAGTATAACGGCTGGGATGCTTACAGACCAGGAGGTTATAACCATTGCACGTCACTACCGGGTACCTGAGGACATGGGTACAGGTGTGAATGTCTTAATTGCACAGGCCCATGAAAAGCTCAAGAAAAATATGTTTGAGAATTTCGACAGACTCATTTTTAACTGTGTATATGAAGATCGAGAAAAGTAAGCTTTGTTTTATTGATTCTAGTAAATCCTTTATGTTTATGTGAACCTGAGTAATGAAGGAATTTATATTCATCCAAAAGGGCAAAAAGAAAATTGATAGGTCTCATCATATTCTTCTATTTAGCAAAGCCACCTTAAAAACTTAGGGAACAGGGGAGGCCCTGTGTCTTTAAAAGAATAAGCTGTCCCCTTTTATTTTCATTTGCTTCCAGAAGATTTCAACTGAAACATAGTAAATCAAGATGTTAGCAGGTTTAATTCCAAGATGTCTCCTTACATTGTTTTTGTACTAACTGGGATTTATAAATGTGACTTTTATAAACACAGAATAGGGAATTTATGAGTAAACTTTCTACAGAATTTCTTTGAAATTATTTCTTCTTAAAAGTAATGATGCTTAGCATAATCTATTTCTAGTACACTGATCATGTATGTGTACAGTTTTATTAAATCATTGTTATATATAAATGGATCCTAACATCTCACTATGTTTTGTAATTCATCTTATCCATAGATCTGATATGAGGGGCATAAAAATTATTTATTTTATTTGGAGTTAGAAAATCTAAGTTCTCACTCTAACTTCTAGCCCTTTTACTCCACACCACTGTCATTTCTCTTCCCTGTGACCCCCTTGTTCATCCCCAGACTTGAAGTCTACACCCAATTGGCCAGCTGCATGCCTTAATATCTTTGAAGGTACCATAGTTTCCTCTTAAAAGTTAACATGATTTTTTCCTAATCTATAATGGATCACTATTGAATTATTATTTTTCTTTGAAGCTTTAAGCTTCCTTGAACCTCCCAGAAGATGTTTGGACTGAGCTTTGCATAACTCTGGCCCTACCTTCTATGATGGTGGTGTCCCTTCCCCAGGGTGAGGAGCCTGACCCTCCTTTGCTAAAGGAAAACTTCTTGGGAGTATTGGGGCTACTTGATCAGACAGGTTGGGGTTCTTCTAGATCCAACAACCTTTGATTGAAGATATCAACATTCTCATTGCAAAGAAAAGAGCCCACTTTCATTCCTGTTGGTTCTCATTTTGCATGGTGCCTGGGAAAACTTCAGCCAAGTGAGAACACTAGACAAGCCTTTCTGGGGAAATGACCATTGGGCCTCTTCTAGAGAAAATGACTTCCATCAGACAAAAATCAAAGTGAATGTTAAGGCCCCAGCTGGGTTTGGATCCAAAGAAAAGACCAGAAAAATGCCCTCAAGTCATATCATACTTGTGTTGGAGGCTCTAGATGCCTGTCAAATTAGGAGATGTTTTCAGATATCAAAACTGTTTTTGACTAGTGGTCAAGAATGCAGATCGATTACTTAGAGCAACACTCGTGGTTACAGCCTTAATAGGCAGTACTATCACCAACCAAGAATCTGAATCTTGAAGGAGAGGCCTTCATAAGGACAGAATCTGGTGACCTCTGAAATGGAAAAAGTTGGTGAAATGTAATATGATTGTTTTTCCTTACTGTGACCTCCAATACAAGTTCTCATACTTACTTTCATATGCACATTTTTAGGACATATTGCATTTGTATTTTTTTTCTTATAGCATGTAATTTTGCCAAAGGTACACAAAGTATATAAAAGTCAACACATTTTGTTTTAATGCAGAAAACATGTATTACCCACCAAAGACATCCAAAGATTATGCAAGTCCTCCAGGTTACCTTTGAGTGATGATCTTCTAGGAGAGTTACTTTCCAGGTAAGCAAGAGATCCCCATTGATGGAATTGTTCTGCATATTTTTGTTTTGGAGACAATTTTCTGCTTTTACATCTACCTTTAAATACCCTTAAATTGCCAATGACTGTTTTGATTATATCATTGAAGACCCACCTCCATTTAAGTACTATAAAAGGAGTCATGAATTTAAATGTTAGAGAGCCTATTATGAACTCTTATCTTTTTGATATTAATACACACATATACATAGGTTTCTGGGACAAAATTAAATGTACAACTTGACTGATTATGAGAACATTAGATGTAAAATTCAGAGTAGGTTTTTCAAGCAATAGTTCCTGATGGCTAAAGACATGTGGTAAGAAGATATAGGGTTTTATCTAGGGTTTTAGAACAGGACTTGCTAGAGCACCATATGTAAAATAATATAGAGATTATGATGCCATAAAAGAAAAGCACAATGAATTGCTTTCTGAAACACACTGCTTCTGTTGAACCTGATTTTTTACTTTCTGGCACCACCTGTCTCATCCCTCAGATTCTGGTCATATTTTATGCTTCCATTGGTAATTACTCCAGCTCCTCCACTGATATCTTGATAATTTTGACATTTTTGGCTTTGTGCTAGGCATTGTAATCATTGCTTTGGACTCATTATTTTATTCCTTTTTTTGAGAATAATTTGGTGTGGTCAGAACTATTATCCTTCTTGTCTTATACATGAGGATGTTGAGGTTTAGATAAATAAGGTATTTTGCCCAGTCTTATAGTCTAGAAAAAGAATCACTGTGACTTGATCCTTGAATCTTTCAAATGCACATGCATTGCTTCTAACAATTTTTCTCTTGGTATGGGGGATCAAACCCAGGACCTTGCACATGCTAGATAAGTGCTCTACCACTGAACTAAGACCCTAGCCCACTTCTATCAATTTTGAATAATTGAAAATAGCCAATATATTAGGATATCTTGAGAGTTCTTCCTCCTTTCTACTGTCTACATCTACTGCCTCCTCTCCATTATCATTATTATTACTCTTGTTCTGATGTACATTTCTTCTTGACTATTTCAGGGCCTCCACATTGGTTTTTTTTCCACCAGTGTCTACATTTTTAAATCTACTTTTACAGACTACAGCTAAATACTGTCTAAGAGCAAAAATGTCATTGTGTCACTCTTCTACTCACAAACCTTCTGTGGTATCTCATTGCTTCCTAAAATCAAAGTCTTTAGCTTTAAACTACTTTTCCTTCTCCTCCATCATGGGACTTAGGATTTTCAGTTGGAATGTTGTTCTCAAGCAGGTGGGTAGGGAGTCCTTTGTCTGAGACAAAAGGAGAAACCAAAGGAACAGACAAAAACAAAGTCTCATGTTGGAGAACTAGGGTACAAGTGTCAGGAGGAGAATTAAGAGAAGGGCAAAGCCCATTGGATGTGTGTGTGTATATGCATTGGATTGACCTGGAATAATTTTCTAGACTGTTGGTTCTATTTGTTTTATTCATTTGTTTGTTTTAGCTCATTTTATTTTATTTTCTAGTAGCAGTATGAAGGATAAGTTATAAAAGACCTGAGATGAAGTAGGCAGACCTAGGAGTCAGGATTTTCTATAGTTATCACATTCCTAAAGCACCCCTACATTTTCCCCATATGCTAGTGAAATGGGGCCATCTAGCATTTCACACATAAACCTCATGTCTTCCTCCTTTTTCTTTTCTCCAGCTATTTCTTTCTTAGGAAATAGCTTCCAATTTTCTTCACCTGCTGAAAGCCAGCTCTTCCTTCAAGACCCATTTCAAGCGCCACCATATCTATGAATCCCTCTTGCATTTGCTTGGTTGATGATTGGAGGGATTGTATCCTAAGACTTCTTACAACCCTATTTATGTATCTCTTTTTATCCCTTACCTTATAATGAAGAGTTGTGACTTGACCTTTGATCCTTTCAGATGCAAACACCTGCTTCTAACCCCTTTAATTGACCACCAATAAACAATCAATGAGTTATTACATTTCAGCAATTTTACCCCGCTGCCTTGTTTCTCATATTATTTGAATCTACTTACTAGCTATGTGATCTTGATCAAGAGTTTTGACTTGCTTGAATCTCAGATTCCTTACCTTTAAAAAGAGTGTTAGGGTTTGGATCAGAATGTCTCCTAAAAGCTCATGTGTTAAAGACTTGGTCTCCAATGTAGTAATGTTCAGAGGTGGAGCTTTTGGGAAGTGACTGGATCATGAGGGCTCTGGCCTCACCAGTGAATTAGTTCACTGAGGGATGAATTATTTGAATGGACTATTGGGAGGAGGTGGAAACTGCAGGCAAGAGGGGCATGGTTAGAGGAAGTAGGCCACTGAGGGTATGTCTTGTCCCTGACCCCTTGTCCATCTCCTTCCTGACTGCCATGAGTTGAGCAGCTTCCCTCCACCACCCACTTTCACCATGATGTGCTACCTCACCTCAGACCGAAAGCAATGGAACTGGCCAACCATGGACTGAAACTGTGAGCCAAAATAAACTTTTTCTTCCTTTAAGTTGTTTGTCAGGTATTTTGGTCACAGCAGCAAAAAGCTGACTAACACAAACAACAGTATTTACTTCCTAGTGGTTCTAAGGATTAATTGAGATAAAATGTATACAAAGTTCCCAACATGGCACCTGGTGCTAGCTATCGACTGGGGTCTAGGAGAGAAGTTGAAGTCAGGGACCACACAGTCTGACTTAGAAATGAACTGGAAGAATCCTGTGTCCTTCTTTATGGAGGAAGTCTTATTTTTCAATAGTTGGATCTGGATGCTTTTCACACATTAAGCTGTCTTCTAGTCAGGAAGTTGGGATGTTTATTAGATTATCTCTTGATGGGCCTGAGGACGAGTTGTCCTGGAAAGTCCAGTAATGTGGGAGCCTGGCCTCTGGAGGACCTAGAAGTTTCTTAGCCAGTGCTGAGGCCACCAAGTCATCATCCTCTCATTCTCTCAGCAGAATGTTTTGTCTTTGCCTTTACAATTTGACATTAAATAAAAAAAGACTTGTTCTGCAACTTGCTTTCAAAATCGTCTCTGTCTCTGAACACATCTGCCTCCATGTCCAGCTTAGCTTTGAGTAGTTTACCCCTCTCCACTGCTAAGCAGACCATGTTCAGTCTAACTTTGCCTCTAATTATGTGGTGACCCTTCTTCACACTCAGGGGAAACTTCAGACTAATCAGATTAAAAAATGTCTTATTCCCATTCCCCTCTCCCTTCAATATGCCCTGCCATGATTTGGGTCACATGCTTGATGTTTTGCATCATCTCCACAGATTCCTTTCAAAGACTGCCCTAATTCCTAATGGACCCATCAGCCTGCAGCTTACATTTATGTTCTGCATTCTTATTGTTCCCCACAGACTCCACAGGGCTTTACAGAGCCTTGACCAGAGTCTCTTTCTGCGCAGCCTCCTCATGGCACGCTAAGCCAGAACCCCCTCTGACGTCTGCAGTCTCCCGTGGGAGGCAGGCATGGAGTTTGTTGACTTTGTTCAGTGCACACTCTGCCCAAGGGTAGATTTACCTGCTTTGGGATAAGGCCAGGCAACTGTTGAGTGGCCTGTTGTATGGGTTCAGATCACAAGATGAAAGACAGTATGATTGAAGAATTGCGTACTTTCTTTTACTCATTGATTGTTACCCAAGTGTTTCTCCTGATCATGTTTTGGTACTAAGATTTATATTCTAGTCCATTCCCATTGTAATTGTAATTCAGCTAGGTCTTTTCCTACTTAACACAGTCTAAGCCATGATCTGGACTTCAAAACCCTTTCACCTTCAGTTGTTCCAGTCCCCATCAGTTTGTACTGTGAGAGCTAGTATGAGGTCACCTTACTGCACAAATTCATTTCACTAATGTACAGAACATCAGACTTAAATGTTCTTTGTAGCAGTGCCTATTACCCATTAATAATAGGAGCGACACTTTGTATTGACATAGTGCTAGGGACCTAAGAATATTTTGTACATTCTTGAGCATATTAAAATGTGTATTTTAATTGATGGTAGGCATTATTTGTCATTTCATAAATGCAGACATTGAGGTCTAAGGAGAGTCTCTCACTGCAAGAACATGCTCAAGGCCAAAGTGAGTCTCAAATGGAATTAGAACAACAGCTCCCTAAGACGCCCTGAACCTTTGTTTCTATCTCAACTCTTAGGGGTAGGGACTATGTCTCATTCATCTTTGCAGCCTCAGAGACTTGTCCTGTGCTGATATATTGCGCATGAAGGAGAAAACCATGGGTTTGGGATCCACCAGACCTGACTCTGAAGTCCAGTTTGCTGCTTCTGGCTACATGGCCCTCAACCCCTCTGAGCCTTCATTTGAATGTAAATGCTCTTCACTACTAATAGGCAAGAAATTCTGACTTTCTAATCATAAAAGATGAAGAGAAGTCTGAGGTCATTCCATCCTGAGTTTCTTGTGGGACTGGAGTGTAAAGAGGTGGCTTCTTCTCTTAATTGAGGCCTTCTGAATCAAGACTTGGAATAACTAGAAGTTCAAGTGCAACTCTTTCCCCATTAGCTCTGCCCCAAGCCAGTCTTTTATAGCTGGCTTTGGGTTCCATGGAATGCCTTAGAACTGGCCTCCCAAGAGAGCTGGTGCCTCATCCAGAAAGATCTGTTAAAATGGAAAAAGTTAACAGGGCTTTAAAATCATCTCATTATGTTCTACCGAGCCCTGCCCCCGACCCCTCCCAGAGGCAGGGTTTGGGCTCATGTAATTTCACCCAACAATACCTGGCAGTGAAACTGAAGGACAGCATTGAACCATGTGGCCGCTGTTGTTGCACACTCCTGTATAGATGAAGTTTTCAGAAAGAAGCGCTTGCTTTCTCTGTCTCTCTTCCTTCACCGTGCCCCCTTTCTTTTTTCTTCTCTGTGTCACACATGCACACCTACCCACCTAGATGATATTTGCCCTTCCAAATGTAGGGTGGTTTGTGGTAAAGTTGTAGTTCTTTTAAATAATCCCAAACTCTGTGGGCCAACAGAGCACAGTATGCACAGTCCATACTTGGCAGCTGTGATCCACCTCACTCAAGAGCTCTGTGTTGAAATCAGAATTGGAATTTAGAGGCCTAGCTATTTACTCATTGGCAGCTTGAGCAATGCCATTTTGCCAACCCTAACTTTTTGTGACCAGTCAATGCAGTGGCCCAGAGCTCTAGTTTTTCTCAAGTATCTGGCCAGGAAGAATTTCACCAGGTGTTTCAGGTTACCTCCAGGTTTGCTGGTAATGACCTGAAACCAAACATAACTAAGTGAGTCAGATATGGGTCTTCACTGCCTTTCCTCTTTTCCAACCTATTCCCTCAAAGTGATGAGATAGCCTTTGCAAAAGAGAGGAAGCAGATTCTTCTTTAGAAAAATATAGCCACCACTAAACCTTTTTTCTTAACCTCTGTAGAGGGTAGAAATAAAGCAGTTCAGCATTATTCCCTGTGGCAAGGAGATGGATAGCTTCTGCAGTTTTCAAGCCATTCATCATTTTTGGAAGGGGGGGCATGAACATCAGTCAAATGTCCCATTAGACTCACTTCTAAGAACTCCCACCTAGCAAAGCATCAGGGACCATGTTTGGGGGCCATTATTATTTAGAGAGGAACCAGAGAAATTGCCTTCCCTCCCCCTTCTTGCACAAACATGTCTCTTGGTTTGTGTAGTGAAGGTAATGGTAGATTGCCGAAGTTTCAAAGGGAAAGAATTTATGGAGGCTTTAGGAAAACATTTTAGCACTGTGAATTGGGACTTGAAAGTAAGGAGGCTGACTTTTTAACAAGCATAGAAACACTTAAAAGCCAGAATTAGCATTGCCCTTTAGGGCAGTCACCCTGGAAGGCTCTGCACTGATTCCAACAATGTTGCCATAGAAAGTTCTTCTTTGGAATCGCCTTCAAAGACTTTTAACATGAATTTCTTCCAGAGTGGCAAATCTCTGTCCTTTGATTGTGGATCAGAGTTTTAGCAAGAGCCAAATGTCCTTTGGAGAGGAGTAAAGTAGAGAACTCAGGTGGAGAATCTGGATCATATTTTTTTATGATCCAGCATAACAATGAAATAAGGAAATATATTTTCCATACAATTCACAGGCTTTTCCAAACTATTTTGAAAGGATGACTGGGATTTGGCAAATGATATATTTAGTCATGAGCTAGAGAGTGGCCTCCATGATGGGGTAACCAGTTACCTTCGAGGGTAACTATAGACATTGAGTGGCCTACTTGTCCTCATTTCCCTGATATTCAAACCTTTCTCCATCTGCCTCCTTCTCCAACTTCTCTGTCCTGTTTTTAGAGTTGGAGATCTCCTTCGTATCCTAGCTCACTCTCTTATGACCTCATGTTACAGGTACAATGTATATTAGATGGAGTATAGAATAGCAAATAATGGCATGAAAATTCTCACTATATCAGTGGTCCAGGGAAGAAGCCAAATGCAGAATTTGGGAGCAGGAAGGAAGACTCAGAGACTGATTCCAAGTGAGCAAGCTCCCAACTAGTAACACTCCTTTGTTTCCAAGATGGATATTTCCATGTTTACTACTTAGAAAAGCATGTTTCAGGGTCTGTTGCCTGCTTTTAACACTCTTTGTTTTTGATTTTAAACATAATAAAAAATAATCTATCAATGGCAATCTCTGGCCCTATCAGTGGCTGCTTTCAACCCTTTTAACTGCTTCTGCAGGCATTTCAGATGTGCATACTGTTTTGGTTTTTTTTTTTTTTTTTTTTTATTTATTTTCTGTAGATACTATCTCCTAACTTCCTGTTGTGGTGATTGAGAATTTAGCATAATCTTGATTTCCATCACTGTTAGCTCTTCCTGTGTGCTCTCAGGATCTGCTCTTTATCCCTGATGTTCTGGAAGTTCATGATAGAAACTGTGTGTGTGTGTGTGTGTGTGCATTCATACTTTGTGAGTGCTTCTACTTCACAGGCTCTTCCCTTTGTTTTTGAGAATTTTTTTATTAGTTATTTAACCGTTTACTCTCTTCCATTTTTGTTTTTATCTTATGAGAACTCCTATCATTAAGATTTTAGATCTCCCACATTTGGATATTTTCTGTCTCAAATTTTCATTGCATGTATTTACCAAGAGATTTCCTCCACTTTGTATTCCAACCCATCTAACTTCATCTTTTTACTACTCTCATATTTTTTATTCCAAGCACATGTTTTTAGGCCACATGCTTCTTTTTTGTAGTCCTCTGTTCTCTTTTCAGGGGCATAATATATCCTTTTGGCTCACATCTTGCCCTTAGCTCCCTGAATGGTCTGTTTCTCTTGTTCCTTTTTTTTCCCCCTGTTGCTGTTTTGACTTCTGTCCTTATTGTCGGACGCTTTGGTTGTGGCAGGGGAGTCTTGTTGATTGGTAGGTTTCATTGCACAGTCCATCAGCTCCTGAAGCTTTATCTTCATTGGGGAATCCCCAGAAGCTGTAATCTGGGGATTTCTCTGAAATCATTCATAGTTTGAGAGAATTCTATCTTCTCCTTACCCTAGTAGAAAGGAGGGTAGAGATAGGAGAAGGTAGGAGAGTTTAAACATGGCCACTGATGTTCTGGAAACAAGAAAGGGGAAGGAAGGGGACTGAGTGCTCTCAAATTCAGATTCTTTTTAGCCTCTATCATACTTCATCTCCCCAAGACTGGAGTTTCTTTAGAATTAGTCAAATAGAGGAAGCCTCTACTTCCTAAAGGGAGAAGCACAGTTCAGAGGAAGATACTTGGGGGTCCCTCCATTCTTGCTTTATTTAGATTTTCAAACAGTCCTTGTTTTCAGTGCCACACTTTATCCCTGCCTTTATTGGTACCTGAATTATGCAGTCACTTAGGAATTTTGTAGGTCACATTGATTAGTCTCTCAGTGATACCTTCCCCTTCTGCCCCCACCAGATAGACACTTTGGGCTCAGTTTCCTTTCCTCAGCTCTGCCAAGTTAGCTACCAATCCTTGATCTGCTTTTCACCTTTAAAAAAATTTTTTCGAGTGGTACTGGGGATTGAACCCAGGGGCATTCTACTACTGACTTTCATTCCCAGTCTTTTTTGCCATTTTTATATTTTGAGACAAAGAGTTGCCCAGGCTGACCTTGAACTTGTTATCCTCCTGCCTCAGCCTTCAAGTAGCTGGGATCATAGGCATGCACCACTGCATCCAGCTCATCTTGCAAAAATTTTTGAAATCTCTTTTCCACTTTTGTCTTCATTCCAGATATCTTTATCATTGTGTTTATTCCTTTTTATCCACCACTTTTATTCCTTTGCAGGTGAAAGGTAGGATTTGATGGAAAAGGGTGAGAAATATTTGTGATCAATCCATCATGATTTATTGCAACTCTTGTCTACTTCCCAAAAGCAGAGAATTTTTCCAGGAAACATCAGCTAACTGGTTTTATCCCTTTTTATTGAAAGATTCTTTGTTCTTTTCTCTCCTGTTCCCCTTGGGGAGATTCCCATATACATCAAGGTCCTGTAAGACAGAACTAAAAAGAAAAACTTGGAGTATTTTACCACATTAGCTAACTCTTTCTTTAAGTCTAGCTCTGGGATTTGGGAAAGATGACATCTTTCATTTCTTGTCAAAAAAAATGTGTACATCATTTCTGAGCTACATACATTGTTTCATTTATGGTTTTTAATTCTTCTCAAGTGTAATTGATTCAGAAATATCCTTTCCAAATATCCTGCTAAACAGGCAAATGGTTAGACATGTTGAGTCTGACACATTATGAGCAAGACAGGAAAGAGGGCTGGGTAAATATGAACAAATATCAGTGAGTGGTAACAAATAAGAGGACTTCCTGTGGTGACTTCCACAAATTTTCTGTGAGTTCCAACACTGTCATCCAGGACAAGTGCAAATTCAGGCAGAGACTCAGATAAGAGGGACTTCAGGAAGACCTTCCTAAGGAATTCTAATTTGAATTGAGACTTTGTAGACAAAGGGACCAGAAATTGCAAATGCCCTACATTTCTAGGAGCAACCTTGGCATATTCAGGGAACCAGAAGAAGGCCAGTAGACCTGGACCATTGTGATAAGGAGGGAGTTTTCAGGTGAGAACATGTGATCAGAGAAGTCTGCAGAAGCCAGATTAAGTTGATTTTGTAAGCCCTAATAAAGAGTTCAGCTTGTGTTCTAAGTAGATTAGGAAGCCATTGGAGGACTTCAAGCAAGAAATTGATCGATCAAATCTATGTTACAGAAAGATCACTCTGGTGAAGGACAGTCTCTTGCAACATAGATAGAAGTAGCAAGGACCAAGATGGGAAGCTGTTGCTATAATCCTGGTGAGAGATGGTAGTGATTTGGAAAAGTGAAAGAGATGAAGAAAAGTAGATAGATTGGTAATATGCTATGGTAGTAGAACCCACAAGACTGCTTAGTGAATTGTATATGCAGAGTAAAGTCTGATGTGATCCTAGTTCTAGTTGGTAGTCTCTTGAGTGGTTCCCCAATTATTGAAGTAGTACACTTCTGAACTCTTGAATTGCATAAGTGCCTTGTGTAACTCATATGGGAATTTACTGACAATTAAATTCTGTACTATCAGAACAGATAGAAACTATTATTTCATTGATGATCTCATCCAGCCTCCCAGTTTTGTGCCTTTAAATAGCATCTATATAGCTAATGACTCCCACACTTAATTCTTCAAATGGACCTCTTCCTTGAACTTCTGATTCATAGTCCCAATTGTTCACTTCCCATCAAAATGCAACATAACCCAAACTGAGCTTGGGATCTTGATTCTCAATGTGTAGCTCCTGCAGTCTTTCTCATCTCAGTTAAGGCAGTTCTATCTTTTCAGTTGCTCAAGAAAAAGCCTTGAAGTCATCTTGAATTCTTCCTTTCTTACACACTGTATACAGTCCTTTAGGAATCCCACATTCTAAACACATTTGGAGTTTGTCACTTTCCACTGCCACCACCATCAATCTAAGCCACCGTTATTTTTTACTTCTCATGTGGATTACTGCAAGAGACTGCTAGCTGCCCTTGCCACTTCCACCTTGACCTCTATATTCTACTCTCAATATTTCAATTAGTGTAATCTTTAAAAAATGTCTTAGTTCCTATTTTGGTCTGTTTGGATGGCTACAACAGTATATCATAAACTGGGTAGCTTATAAATAATAGAAAAATAGTTTTTTACAGTTCAGGAGGCTAGGAAGACCAAGATCAAGGTGTTCATACATTAAGTGTCTGGGGAAGGCTGATTCTTCCTTGCTATGTTTTCACATGGCAGAAAGGGCAAAGGAAGGCTGGGACGAAGCTCAGTGGCAAAGGATCTACCTCACATTCACAAAGCCCTGAGTTCAACCCCCCCCTCCCAGTTCCAAAAAAGACAAAAGAAAAAAGAAGAACCCCACCAGAAAACAAAACAAAACAAAAAGATAAAAAGAAAAAAGAAAGGGCAAAGGAGCTCTCAGTGGTCTCTTTTATAAGGACACTAACCTCATTTATGTGGTCTCTGTTCTCATGATCTGTACACCTCTCCCAAAATGCCACCTCCTAATATCATCACATGGTGATTATATTTCAGCATATAAATTTCTGGGGGACACAATCTTTCAGAACATTGCAGGTCCCCTAAATATGTACAATATGATCCAGTAGCTCTTAGTTTTCCTCAGAATAAAAGTCAAAGACTCTACTCGATCTTCTTCTTTGACCTCAGCTCCTAACTCAGAGTAATAGGAAATGCTTTCTTTAAGGCTCCTTGCTAAAAGAAAGCTTTTCACAAGACATTTTTAATTGTTTGGGTTTTAGTTCTTCCCCAAAACATAGACAAATGAAAGAAATAATGGTCCTACATTTTGGCTACAAATATTTCTATAAGCAGAGCATGTCCTTCAAGGAGTTGAAATGGTAAGTAAGCCAAAATTCAAAGGGTAAAGAGTGGGAGGGGGTGGCATATTGGAGCTGTATCCCAGAGGCCTTGGCCAACCAATGTACACCAAATTATAGAATTCCTGTTTCCCTCCTCAGATCACTCTGTTTATTCCACTTTGTTTAGATTGATGTATGTATGTGACTTTAGACTATAACATTAATTTGTTGCTGCTGATTTTTATTAGTTGATAAATGTGAGCTATTATTTTCTTAACATGTTTTGAAGAATAGAGAAAAATCTGACTTATTATGAGTATGTTATTTTAAAGGCAGGGGTCTGGAGCAGAGTGCTTAGAAGAATGTTTTACTGATGTTTGTGATTTCCTTCAAAACATGGTGTTACAGGATCAACAGATAACTGGCCTTAAAAACTGATACAATGTTTTCAAATTTAGGATCAGTGGCATTGAGGTATTGTACTAAGAAGTTTAGACAATGTTTAGGTCATTACAGCAATTGAGTTGAAATTATTGTATCTTAATGGCCAAAACAAGGTTAAGGATGAATTTAAGCCAGAATTCATAATTAAGAAATAGTGGTCACAAAAATACATAAATAAAGAAGGAAGGAAGCAGCGGTCAAAAATATTGGTTATTTTTGACCTATGCTTTTATGGTGCAGGATAATTATTTTAAAATTTTTTTCAAAATGAAAATTACTTTTTTTCTGATTATAAATTTAAAACAATTCAGATGATATATAAAAGTGTAAAGAAAAAGCCAAAATCATAATTTCTCTTTCCAAAGATAGCTGTTCTTCTTATGTAAGTACATTGTTAGAACCAGATTTTTTCTATGCCTTTTAAAATAAACATAAACCTAAAATAGGATCATAACTGTATATACTATTTTATAACCTCCTTTCTATTCAACAATATACCCCAAACATATTTCCATGATAGTAAATATGGATCTAAATAAGCCCTTTTAATGCATAATAAATGATAAAGATACCTTTTATTTTTTCTAAAAATGTACTAGTAGAAAAAATTATTCTGGGCTTATCTTAAAGATTTAAAAGGTATACAGTTTAAGAAATATAAGGACATTTTATTTTACTAACATTTGATACCAACCATTAAACTAAGAAGACCTTTAAATATTCTTAACAAAATATAATGATGATCTTAGTTACTATATACAGAAATTTGTTTCTGGGACAAATCCAACAGATGTTTATTGGATACCTACTAAGAACTAGCACTGATGTAGGTGCTGAGAATACTTTGGCAAATTAGATAGGTGAGACCCCTTCTCTCACAGAATTCTACTCTGGAAGATAAGTAGGTAATAAACTAAGAAAAATAAGAGTGTACCCTTTTCCCCACATCCTCGCCAACACCTGTTGTTGCCTGTGTTCTTGATAAAAGACATTCTAATTGGGGTAAGATGAAATCTTAAGGTGGTTTTGATTTGCATTTCTCTTATAACGAGGGATGTTGAACATTTTTTTGTAAACCTGTTGATTGCTTGTAGATCTTCCTCTGTAAAGTGTCTGTTCATTTCCTTGGCCCATTTATTGATTGGGTTATTGGTGTTCGTGGTGTAAAGATTTTTGAGTACTTGGTAGATTCTGGAGATTAGTGCTCTGTCCGAAGTGTGTGTAGCAAAGATTTTCTCCCACTCTGAAGGCTCTCTCTTCACATTGCTGATTGTTTCCTTTGCTGAGAAGAAGCTTTTTAGTTTGACTCTATCCCAATCATTGATTCGTGCTTTTATTTCTTGCACTTTGGGAGTCATGTTAAGGAAATCTGATCCTAGGCCAACATGATGAAGATTTGGACCCATTTTCTCTTCTATTAGGTGCAGAGTCTCTGGTCTGATTTCTAGGTCTTTGATCCACTTTGAGTTGAGTTTTTTACAGGGTGAGAGATATGGGTTTATTTTCATTTTGCTGCATATGGATTTCCAGTTTTCCCAGCACCATTTGTTGAAGAGGCTGTCTTTTCTCCATTGCATGTTTTTGCCTCCTTTGTCAAGTATGAGATACCTGTACATATTTGGGTTTGTCTCTGTGTCCTCTATTCTGTACCTACCTGTCTATTTTGGTACCAATACCATGCTGTTTTTGTTACAATTGCTCTGTAGTATAGTTGGAGGTCTGGTATTGTGAAACCCCCTGCTTCGCTCTTCTTGCTAAGGATAGCTTTAGCAATTCTGGGTCTCTTATTCCTCCAAATGAATTTCATGATTGCTTGCTCTATTTCTATGAGGTCCGTCATTGGGATTTTAATTGGAATTGCATTAAATTTGTATAGCATTTTTGGAAGTATGGCCATTTTGACAATATTAATTCTGCCTATCCAAGAACATGGGAGATCTTTCCATCTTCTCAGATGCTCTTTAACTTCTTTCTTTAGTGTTCTGTAGTTCTCAGTGTGGTATATATACACAATGGAATATTACTCAGCCATAAAGAAGAATAAAATTATGACATTTGTAGGTAAATGGATGATGTTGGAAACTGTTATGCTAAGTGAGATCAGCCAATCCCATAAATCCAAAAGCCGAATGGTCTCTCTGATAAATGAATGATGATGCATAATGTGGGGGGGGGAAAGATGGCAAGAATGGAGGAAAGATAGCTAGCATAGAGGGAAGGGAGGGGTGGGGGCAGGTGGGGGGTAAAATGAATAACAGAGTGTGTGACAGATACCATTGCCCTGTGTAAATGCATGAACGCACAGATGGTGTGACTCTACTTTGTGTACAACCAGTGAAACAATAGCTGTACTCCATTTGTGTTCAATAAAAAAAATATTAAAAAAAAAGAAAAATAAGAAAAATATCAGGTATTGAGGTATACATGATAATGTATTTTCATGGTAAAATTTAAACTGGCATTTGGGTCCTGAATTCTGCAGATTAAGTCAAATCATATATTTGCAGGTTTGAAGACAGTGAACATCAAATAAATTATGAGTCATTTTTCTGTGCCCTGAACTGGAGAATGAATCCAATGCCTGAATTGGAAGCCCCATCATACCTTAAAGAGGTAAAATTAACTCCTGTTTTAAAAATCAGCTGTGGCTACCTACTTTGCATTTTTTATTCATAGCAGTTTTATTCATAATAGGCAGAATTAGAAACAACTTGAAATGTTTATTGATAGGTGCTCTCTTGCATTTTTAACATCCTGTATCTTTAAATTATTTTTCAATGTAAAATATCAACATTAGTGCTTTTGGAAAGTGTTTATATGTTTCTGGGTATTTGTGTTAAAGGCTAATTCACTTTTCATGCTGAGCAAACATCTGTTCTGTAATAGCATGACTTTTTTTATGCAGCTGAATTTTTTAACCTCAGTTGCATCCAATTATATAGAAAACGGGATAATAGGTTACAGTTATAAATAGATATAAATACTGTTATCAGAGGATTCTGGTAACATCATCATAAGCCACAAGAGCAAATCTCAAATGGTGCCTATGTCTTGAATCCCCAGTGGCTGTGTACACAGGTTTGCCGTGAGTGAAACAATAGAAGATGGAGATGCACATTTTATGGTGGAGCCAAATTTAAAATAAAAATTCAGTAGAAAAATGCTTGGTTAGGGAAAACAAGTTCATGTGATCAGATGGTGCTCTCAACAGTATGGAATTGTCTGAATTCTCTAAGACCTCTTTGGACCAATTATCTTTAAGGAGTGAGTGGGTGGTATTTTGTTTACATTTTAACATGCTCCAGAAATTGATTTTCTTGGGAAAGTCCCTTGATAAAGCAAATGTCATGTGGTTGATACTGCCAGAAAGGAGGCATTTATTTCTGCTGACCAGTTCATTCTGGCCTGAGTGGATCTAGTGCCCCTGGGAGTTCCTTAAGGCATGAAACTACTCTGGAGTTTCAAGGGCAGCCTTAGAACTTCCAGATAATTGAGGGACAGTGGTGGCCTTTGGAATTGAACAGAACTTGGGTTAAATTCTGTCTCTGTCACTTACTTAGCTGAGTGACTTTGGATCAGGTAAGTTACTTATTTTATTCATTTATAGATTTAATCTTCAAACAAATCAGAATTAGGTGTCCACTCTTAGCAGGTTCTCTGCTCTGTGCTGGTGTCCAGAGATAAGGGTCATCATTATTATCTTGGAGGAATCCAGTGCTGATGAGGAATCAGTACGCTCAGATTTGAAATATGGCTTGATAGAGCCTGTGTGCATGCATGCATGCATGTGTGTGTTGCTGGGGGCAGGGGGCTGGAACCCTGGGCCTTGGGCATGCTTGGTCAGTGCTCTACTCTTGATCTACATCCCTACCCCAAAAAGCTGCTTCTCACTCAGGCTAGCAGGCAAGAAGTATTCTCAGGGAGGTAATGCTTGACAATTCAGTGATAAGTAGTAACAGTAGCAAAGTAGGAAGGTGATGTGATATGGAAAAGGCATTCCCAGCAGAACTCTCTGGGACATGGGGCAGACTCATACTTGAACAGAGCCAGGAGGAATTGGTGTGGCTGGAGTAAAGGCACATGGGGAAGAGTGAAGGATGAGGCTGGAGTTGCTTGTAAGGGTGGGCAAGGTTTGAATGTTGTCCTGAATATTGTCTGAAGACCACTAACAAGTATGTATTTTTTAAATTTAATTTTTAAAATTAATTACTTTTAAATTATACAAATTTATGGAATACAGTGTATTAATTTGATACATGTATATATTACATAATGATGAATCAGGGTAGTTAGCATTTCCAACTCCTTAAACATTTTTTAAAATAAATCATTTATTTATTTTTGCAGTCTGGGAATCAAATCCAGGGCTTTGTGCATGCTAGGCAAGAGCCCTACCACTGAGCTACATCCCCAATCCCTTTAAAAAAATACATATATTTGGTTAACATGTACTACTGGTAAATTTTAAGGAAGAGGGTGACATGATTATGTGTGCCCTTTACAGGGAGCTTGCTCTAGCAGGGTGGTAGAGATAAAGACAGGTAGATCCACTGTGAGGTTCTTGGCTATCCTGTCATAGGGAACCCATTAGGAGGCTTTTGACGTCCCATTGTCACCATTGTAACAGCAAATAGCATTACAGTGTGTGCCAACCATTGACCTAAGATCTCAAAAACTCTTTGCTTATTTAACCCTAATCGAAACCCTATGAGATAGGCACTTTTATTATTCCCATTTTAAAGATGAGGAAGTTAGAGAAACAGTAAGTATATGGTAGAGTCAGAATCCTAATTCAGGTCTATTCTACTGGCAAGAATAAAAGAAAAACATTGGCTGGGGGTATAATTCAGTGGTAGAGTATGTACTTACCATACATGAAGCCCTGGGTTCAATCCCCAGCACCCAAAAAAAAGAAGAAAAATATCTTTTTAATTATTATTGAAGATACTGGATTCACTTAACTCAAATCCAAGGTATCATCACAAAAGCAAATCAATAGTTATTTTTCCTGAGAATCTTTTAATTCTTATCCATGTGAATATTAATTTTATATATAAAATGTTTATATATAAAATTTATATATTTTTACTTTTATATGTACAATAATTAAAAATATTAAAAATTGAAATATTTTAAAATTTTGTATATAAAAATTATGAAAAACCTTTTTTATATATGAAAAATGATAAATTCACTTGATTATCTACCTTTTCATTTAATGTCCTAGTATTCTGCATTGGTTATCATCCATTTGTCCTTTTTGTTCTGCTTCTAGTTCCCTCTACCCTCTTTTGAGCCTGCCCAATTCTGACCATTATGGACCACGTCAGTGTGTCCCCTAGCTTTCAGGCTACTAGTTGGCTTGGCCAATGGGATGCACCAGCAGAAAAGTAGAAGGTGGGAAGAAAGAGAAATCCTTTCCCTTCCTGCCAGTCACATCCTCCTCCTACCAAGATCCATAGATCCTGTCTGCAGGTTTTGTCCATATAGCTGTCCACTCCTGGTTCCAACATTATGTGCCCTTTCAGACCCAGGTGGTTGTAATGGCTCCCTGCTGTTACAATTCCTGGGGACTGGAGAATCCTCTGTTGATTTTCTTAAACATTTCCCACAACTTTGTAAGTATTATCAGCCCTCTGTATCCACAGGTTCTGCATTCATAAATTCAACCAACCATGGATAGAAAATATTCAAGAAAAAAAAACCGTGCCTGTGCTGAACATGCAGGCTTTTTTCTTTGTCATTATTCCCTGAACAATACAGTACAACAACTATTTACACAGCACTTACATTGTGTTAACCATTATAAATCATCTAGAGATGATTTAAAGTGTGTGGGAGGATGTGTGTAGATTTGATGCAAATACTGTGTCATTTTATGAACTGTCAGTGGATTTTGGCATCCATGGGGAGCCTTGTAACAAATGCCCCTTAGATACTGAGTGACAACTGTAGTCACTTTATTTATAAAACTCCTCTATTTATGCTGTCTGCATGTTGTCCTCTATTTCCCATGGGACCCTAAACGAAACATGTACTTACTTTTTCTAGTTAGAAAAAGTCTTTGTTGTTCCTTGCCTTGCTTTCTCCTTCTCTCTTTTTCCATTCCACCCAGTCCACTACCCAGTGTACCTCTGAGATTTCATCATTTTTTTCACAAAAATAAATCATGCCACATACATTTATCTGTATTATGCTTTTCCTAGAAAATTCTTCTAGCTTAATATGTGTTAGACCTAAGCCATTCTTTAATGGGTACATATGGATATACAATAATTTGTTCAACTGTTTCTCTATTGATAGGCATTTTTGTTGTTTTTATATTTTTTGCCTCAAAAATATGGTATCTTATTATGTTAGTTTTTATTTTCTTGATGACTGTTGAGTTTGAATGAAATATAATCACCTTTTTGAACTATGACCCATGGTAAGATAGATGTATTTTTTCCACAACAACCCAGCATGCACATACATAATGGAACAAAAGTTTCATGAAAGAATGCTATTCTACTTATGGCAGTATATCTGTAGTTAGATTTATTTTCTTTTTTCCTTTCTCTCTTCCTCCTTTTATCTCTTCCTTTTTTTCTCTCTCTCTCCTCCCTCCCAACCTCTTTCTTTCTCTTTTGAATGTTGTTCCTGACCCATTAAATTGTTTCATGACCCACAAAAAGATCACCACCCACACTAGGGGTGGAGTCACTTTGCATGGGAAGGTCAAAGATTCACTCTTCCTGAGATCGCTCCTTCCCCATTTCATTACTTACCAACTCTGTCAGCTGGGAGAGTTACTGAGCATCAGATGCTTTAGAGAGGCAGTGTAGAGAAGAGGTCTGGAATCACAGGGACTTGAGTTCAAATGCTTGACTCCATCATCAACTAACTGGGTGACTTTGTACACGTTAGTCAACCTTTCAGGTTTCCCCATCTCAAAAATGGAGGTAAGAATAGCTCTTCATTAAGGCTGTTGTAAGGACTGAATCAGTATACATGAGGCAATTATTGTGATACCTGTCCCATAGTAGGGTTTAAAATCGGTTCTGTCATTGTTTATAAAATGGAAATGCCTTACCTTCCTCAAGTCAGGGTACTTG
>JAJEJO010052689.1:92577-113173 GCA_020662805.1 Glaucomys volans
GCAGGGTGAAGGATCTTGAGGGATAAATGAGAACAAGCTCCATAGCCTAGCCAGGGTATAAAGCCAAGACAAGACTAATAGCTCCTGGAGCTTGGTCTGCTGGATGTCAGAACCAGTGCCCCAAACTCAGATGTGGCTCCCCTACCTGTGATAGTCATGTGGCCTCATACAATGGAAATGGGTTCCAATAACAAACAAGCAAAATGTAAAGAGAACTATGTTACATGCAGTCTATCTTTGATTGGTCCTACTGCCCTTTGGTAAGAGATTTTTTTCTTCATTAATGTATATAAGCTGACTATCACCCTTCAAGACTATTGCCTGTGGCCTACAGCCAGTGGCCTATAGCCTGGATTCTTGGGGGTTAGGGGGCTTCCTTGGTTATCCCTCTGTCTGGCCCCTCAACAGTCCATGGTGAGCCAATGGGGCTGTAATTTACCTCTCACTTCATTAAGTGACTATCTATGGTCTCAGCATGTTGCCCTGGTGCTATCACACAGCTTGGAGACTCCATTGCCATTCTATTGTGCTTGCTCACAGATGGTGGCTATAAAGCTGGCAGAATAGGTCCCACTGTTTAGAGTCTGTCTGGTTAATCTCAGAAGTCACGTTTTAAAAAATAACACTAAATTGGTTCTCATATAAACTTTATAACTTGCACTGTGTGACTGGTGTCTTATCTTGTGATATTTCTGAGAAAAACTGGACATGGCTTCATTTTACGAGCACTGTAACTGCAAAAGTATTAGTATTTGGCTCAAAAACTCCCTCTTTCTCACAACAGGATAATATATGGCCATGGCAGTGTGGGAAGCAGTGGGTGATTGGGTACACCTTAGGATAAATCTTTGGACATCCTACTTGTAGAGATCTCTCCTTTTGGCAATTAGAGCACAGAATGCTCTGTGACATTTTATTGTCCTAACATCTTGCCCAAATAAATATCATTCCCAATTTGTAAATAGGAAGCTAAGACTCAGAGGCATTCCTAAAGGTAAGGCATATATAGTTAGGGGCTAGTGCCAACTTTTAAAATAAGCATTTATTGGGGCTGGGGTTGTGACTCAGTGGTAGAGCACTTGCGTAGCGCTTGCAAGGCACTGGGCTTGATTCTCAGCAATGCATATAAATAAATAAAGGTCCATTGACAACTAAAAATATTTTTAAAATAAGCAGTTATTTCCAGTATTTGTGGTTAAATTTAACAATTGAAATAAGAGGTTATTATCCATTTTCATTAGATTGAAAAAACAACTGGTAAACACAGAGTAATAACCTAGTAGGAGATGCTGCTTCTGGAATCTAATAAGATCTGAAGCATTGGATGACATCTACTAGAATCGTGCACATAAGCCTATCACTAAAGCTCAAAAATTCCATGTTTCCTTGAAAATTAACTTTCCCTATTATGCAGTTCTAAGGAAGGTTTTTCTGTTTTGAAGTGACAGCTCTCTTTTAGCTACAGTCACACATAAATGACAATTCTATTGAAGCTTTGTCTAGGACATAGGGAAGTGATGGTGAAAAATTGCTATTGCTGTGATAAGACAGAAATGGGTAGGGTTATTAGCAAACCTTTTAGTTTTTTTTTAGTTGTATATGGACACAATACCCTTATTTAATTTATTTATTTCTGTGTGGTGCTGGGGATTGAACCCAGTGCCTCACATGTGCTAGGCAGGCACTCTTCCACTGACCTACAACCCTAGCCCAGTCTTTTGGTTTTATATATGAGCTTTTCCTTATATTATCAGAATGCTTTTGATTATCTCAAGAAGTATTTTCAAAATCCCCTTCCCAAAACGAATTTCAATTTGTTTTGCTAAAATTTAATTGTGTTTATGATTTTGTACCTAATTTGATTATTTCTAAGGTCATGTCACCCTTATCTGAAGGAAGGAAATACAAGAAAACCATAATTTTGATTTCATATTTACTACTATTAGACTTTTCTACAATGCATAGATATTTTGCATAGAAACATTCTTTTCCAAGCTAGTAGAAGGGAATAATATGATGAAGTCACTAACATGACTCTATCAGCCTTGCAGTTGGGAAGAATAAAAATAACCTTGTTTCAGTGAAGCATGGAATTTAATTGGCTCCCGATCTTTTCCCCTCATGCATCTGGTGGCCAGTCCTACAGTAGAAAAATTTGAAACTAAAAGAAGACATAATCCAATTAAATTTCCTTTTAAAAATGTCAAAGCAAATAAATCCAGGGCCTATTAGCTCACACACAGCTTTGCTATTCTCACTGGGCAGCTGCTGTTTACTGGGTTTTCATCCAGTGCCATCTTTGCTTCCCATTTCAAGGGTGTATGATTTTTTACAGATCGGCAGCTACAATTTTTTTACCATTGATGAACAAGTAATTTATTGCCAACTTCTTTGACATCTTAAGTTGTTCCAGTGACAGGCAGCTTGGAATATGTCATAGGACCCTCTCAGAGATGATGATTCCCAGTCATTTCAGAATCACAATTTTATATCATTGAATGTCATTCTGTATTTCATAGTTTTTCCCTCTTCCAGAAAATGCTATGTGGCACATATTATTCAATGCTCCAGATTACATTAAAATTTGTTCTGAGATTTGGGCACTGTCTGTTTATCTGGAAGTCACATTAGAGACTCTGGATGTACCCACAGTTTGCCAGGAAATTGCTTTGTTCCAAGCTGTGCTGTGACTTTCATAGACATGTTCTTAAAATTTTTTTGATACTGGAGATTGAACCCAGAGACACCTTACCACTGAGCCACACCCTCAGCCCTTTTTTATTTTTTTATTTTGAGACAGGGTCTCGCTAAGTTGCTGAGGCTGGCTTTGAACTCTCAATCCTCTTGCTTCAGCCTCTCAATCCACTGGGATTACAGGCGTGTGCCACTGCTCCTGGCACCCTGCATAGATCTTAAGTGTTGCCTGAGGAAGAGATGCACATGTGTACACTTACATAAATCACCATCAAGTCGCTGGAATTACAGGTGTGCACTACCACCATGCCTGGCAACATGCTCTAAATTTTGATAAATGCAAAATTGCTTAGTGTCTTCATCTGATTTCCTCTAGAAGTAAATTTGGAGACAAGGATTTGAGCATGGTTTTGCTGGAAGTGAAAGAACCATTAGGAAGGGATTAGAAGTACTGAAAAAGGGAAGGGAGGGAGCTACTAAAGGGCACATTATCAAACCAGTTACAAATGTGGATGACTGGAGCTTAGAGCTGCTAGGAAATACTGGGATCCAGTGGCCAACATATTCCTCAGAGTTATCCCATCCAAAGTGCAAAGAAGCTGCAGTATTCATCTGTCAACTCCCTTTAGTCATTGGTTGAGGACTGCTCTCAAAGTAGGGGATAGGAAGTAATTCCCTGGTGCTTGTGTGGCTTATGCCAGAGGCAGCCAGAGTGGATCTCAGAGGCCAAGGAGAAGCTCATCAGCAAAGGAACACTCATGTATGATCAAGTGGAAAGGGTGAGAGGGTAGGAAGGAGCACTAGCAAAGCCTGTGACACATAGATTTCAAACCTATACTTCCAGGGGCCTGTCTTGCAGAGATACAAGAAGGCTCATCTTCATCTGGAATGGGAGGGATCAACTTCTGTGGATGAATCTCCCTGTTGTAGAATTACCATGAAGTTACTCCCACTTAACTTACATGCATGGGCGAGGGATGTAGCTCAGTGGTAGAGCACTTGCATAGCATGTACAAGGTCCAAGTTCAATCTCTAGCACTAAAAGAAATAAACAAAACCTTATGTGCACTTTTGGGAAAACCACATGATCTGGAGTTTTCTTTACATTTTATGGTGTGGGATGAATGAAAGGTCAGTATTTTAACTCACTGCCCAGATTTTCATAAAGTTTGTATAATGTTTGGAACACTAATAGGTTTATTAGAAAGAACAACAGTGGTATCTGGTAGTTTGGGGACACACACACACACACATATATACACACGTGTGTGTGTGTGTATTTAGCAGTATGGGGAATTGAATTCAGGAGTGCTCTACCTCTAAGCTACATCCTCAAACTCTACCTCAGAGCTATATCCCCTTTTTATTTTATTCTTGAGATGAGGTCTTGCTAAGTTACTAAGGCTAACCTTGAACTTGTGATCCTTCAGCCTCAGCTCCCCAAGTCTCTGAGATAATAAGCAGGCTTGTACCACCATGTCACACCTGGCAGGGATTTCTTAGGTTGCCCAAATTCTCTTTATTTCACAAAGGGACCAGCCATGCAATTCCCTTAGGTAGATCCAATTATAGGCAAAATTTATGAAAAAGGTGCCTTTCCTTCTACTTTATTGATATCCCACACCATTGCCTGAGCCTCTGAAAATCTCCTGCCTTACTCTATATTCAGGTGACCTGAGGACATCTCCCTAAAATTGGGAGTTGGCAGTGGATGGATCCTGGGTTCCTCAAGTACTGCAAATGTGTCTGTGGCATTTATCAGATGTTTGAGACAGAAAAAGTCACTCCCACCTAGAACCTAAAGACTAGTGAGAAAGGGAAAAATGATCAAGGGAAGTGATATTGATTCTAAACAAACAGTATAGTGGAGCTAGAGTAGGCAGAAAAGTTTTGTGGGTGCTGTGGGGATCAGTCAGGATTTAAAGAAATAAACTGTTCTCTTCATCTTAAACTACCCTTAATTTCAAACCTCCAAGGTCTTTACTTGAGTTTCATTTTGCCCAAGTCTGGTTTATTGCTAATAAATTTGATTCTCATTTCCAAACTCTTGAGTTACTATTCCAGTGTAAGTTCTTCTATTTCTTCTATTATTAGCATGTAAATCATTATTTATGATCAAAAAAAAGATAAACAAAACCCACTTTTACTAACAAGTTCTGAAGAGGATCCTCTAGTACTGACCTGTTTCATAAGAGGATACATTCCTTAAATATGCCCATCATAATTATGTGAGTTATATGTGTTTTATTCATTTTGTATTAAAAACTATTTTAAAAAACCTATGAGGAGATAGCGATTTTGAATCTGTATGTTTGTATCATTCCCCTATAACAAGATTAAATTAGAGAAGTACCACTTAAGAGCAAAAATTGCCCTAAATTTTGTAATCAAATTTTTGAGAATGTGTTGAATAGTGGAGTTGAATGACTATTGATATCAGCCTTCATTAAAATATATTGCCTAATAGGTTCACAATGGTACACTACCATTTCACTAAGTTTTATATGATATGACTTACACAAAACACCCTTGATAAAGGAGTCAGAATGGTCATTTCATTCCTTACACTGTCAGTTGGTGAATTGGGCTCAACCTCTGAGAGGTGCCATTCTTGAGAGAAAAAAGGAATTTCACTTCAAGAACAGTGTTTTCTACTTAACTTTTCTTGCTGAAAATAATAGTACCAAATGTAGCTATGCAGGATGGGGGTTAGCTACTTCTGAACAGACCCACTCCATTGCTCGTCTTAGTGGGCAGTCTCGTAGATTAAGCATAGCTCTAGAGCCTCATTGCTAGGGTTAGGGTCTAAACTTCCACTGACTGGTGGTTTAGTTTTAAATAAACTACTTTATCCTTCTATGACTTGTTTATCTTTTTTATAAACAGGCATCATAATAACATCTTCCTCTTGGGGACTTTCTGTGATGATTAAGTAATAGGATACATGTAAAACACATAAAAGAGTTTCTGACATTACTATATATCCAACAAATTTCTTATTATTAGCACTAGATATTGACAAGATTCCTATAACCCTGCAGAAATCTTCAACTAGTTCGTCGTCAAAAATCATCTCTTAAATTAAGATTTTGGACCTTAAAAAGGCCAATACTTGGTCTTTGATTCTACATCAGTATTATCAATTGCCATGATTTTACAGATCACCCATATTCCAGTGACTTCCACATCTTTGCACAGTTTGGACATGAGCTCTGTGCTCTAGAGAGCTATATTTCCAGGTATTTACCAGAATCTTCACTGTAATGTCACATATGAACTTGAAATAAAAAATGTCCAAAATTGAACATACTATCTCCCTCTGATCCTTATTTCTCCACTGAAATTTCTTTTAACTCTTTTTCTTCCTGCTTTCATTATTTTGCTTATGCTATTGCACTATGTTGAATATTTCCACTGCTCCCAAAATTCTTATCTACCCAGAACCTCAGAATGTGACTTATTTGGAAATAGGATCTTTGTAAATGTCATCTGTTAAAATGAGGTTATACTGATTAGGGCAGACTGTCAATTCAGTGATTGGAGTCCTCATAAGATACCACATAAAGAACAGATGCATACACAGAACACCATGTGAACACAGAAACAGTGATTGCAGTGTTATCTCTGCAAGTCAAGGAACAACAAAGATGGTCAACAACCTTTACAAGCTAGGGGCAGGGCATGGGCCTATCCTGCTGATACCTTGATTTTTGGATTACTGGCCTCCTAAACTGTGTGAGAATCAATTTCTGTTGATTTAAGCCACCCAGGTTGTGGTAATTTATTACTGCATCCCTAGGAAACTAATATGGACAAGGTCAACTATTACTAAATTCAGAGTTCTTTTTGATTGGTTCTTTTAAGTCATACATGATAGTAGAATCTATTTTAACATAATTATAAAAGCATGGAATGTATCTTCTTCTAATTTAGTCCCTAGTACCTCTCCTTCTTCTTCCCTTCCAGCAATCCCTGTTCCCTTCCCTCTATTGATTGTTCTTCCACTTACACAGTTATTTTTTAAAATTAATTCCTTGTGGATGTACATGATAGTGAGATTCACTGTGATATATATGTACATAGGAAAGTTATGTCAGATTCATTTACCTCCCTTCCCTTCATTCCCCTTTGTCTACTCAACTTAACTTTTATTCTTGCCCCTTCCCACTTATCGTAGGTTAGCTTCCACATATGAGAGAAATGTTTTGGCTTTTGAGTTTTTGGGGATTGGCTTATTTCACTTAGCATGATAGTCTCCAGATCTATCCATTCATTGGCATATGTTGTAAAGTCATTCTTCATGAAGTAATTCTTCTTTATGGCTGAGTAATACTCCATTGTATACATATACCAAATTTTATTTATCCATTCATCTGTTGAAGGACACCTAGGTTGGTGGTTCCATAGCTTAGCTATTGTAAATTGTGTTGCTATTAAATCCTTTGCATATATACCAAGGAGTGGGATAAGTGGGTCAAATAGTGCTTTCATTCCTAGTTTTTTTTGGGGGGGGGTAGGTACCGGGGATTGGACTCAGGGACACTCAACCACTGAGCTACATCCCCAGCCTTATTTTGCATTTTATTTAGAGACAGGGTCTCACTGAGTTACTTAGGGCCTTCCTAAGTCACTGAGGCTGGCTTTGAACTCATGATCCTCCTGTCTCAGCCTCCCAAGCCACTGGGATTACAGGCGTGCACCACTGTATCCGGTGCATTCCTAGTTTTTTAAAAGAATCTCCATACTGCTTTCCAGAGTAGTTGCACCAATTTGCAGTTCCACCAGTAATGTATGAGTGTACCCTTTTCCGCACATCCTTGCCAATATTTCTTGTTACTTTTATTTTTATTTTTTAATTTTTAGTTGTAGATTGACACAGTACCTTTATTTTTATGTGGTGCCCAGGATCAAGCCCAGTGCCTCACACATACTAGGCAAGTGTTCTACCATTGAGTCACACCCTCACCCCATTACTTGTATTCTTTTTTTTTTTTTTTTTGCATTTTCACCTTTTTTAAAAATTTATTTATTTTGATTCATTATACACAAATGGGGTACAGCTGTTCTTTCTCTGGTTGTACATGAAGTAGAGTCATTACTTGTATTCTTGATAATTGCCATTCTGATTGGAGTGAGATGAAATCTCAATGTAGTTTTTTAAAAATTTATTTTGATTCATTGTACACAAATGGGGTACAGCTGTTGTTTCTCTAGTTGTACACAGGTAGAATCACACCATTTGTGTAATCATACGTGTTCATAGGGTAATGATGTCTGTCCCATTCCGTTTTAATTTGCATTTCCTTAACTGCTAGAAAGGTTGAACTTTTTTTCATATATTTGTTGATCATTTGTATTTCTTCTTTTGAGAAGTGTCTCTTTAGACCCTTTGCCCATTTATTGATTAGGATGTTGGCTTTTTTTTTTTTTTTTGGTGCTAAGTTTTTTGAGTTCTTGTATATTCTGGATATTAATACCCTATCTGAGGAACAGGTGGCAGAGATTTTCTCCCATTCTGTAGGCTCTCTCTTTATGCTCTTGATTGTGTCCTTTCCTGTGAAGAAGCTTTTTATTTTGATGCCATCCCATTTATTGATTTTTTATTTTACTTCTTGAGCTTTAGGAGTCTTGTTAAAAGAAGTTAATTCCTGAACCAATATGTTGGAGTGTTGAACCTATATTTTCTTCTGGCAGGTGCATGGTTTCTGGTCTAATTTGTAGGTCTTTGATCTACTTCAAGTTGAGTTTTGTGCAGGGTGAGAAATAGGGGTTCAATTTCATAATACTACATATGGATTACCAGTTTTCCCAGAACCATTTGTTGAAGAGTCTCTTTTCTCCATTGTATATTTTTGGCACCTTTGTCTAGTATGAGATAACTGTATTTATGTGGGTTTATTTCTGTGTCTTCTATTCTGTACCATTGGTCTTCATGTCTGTTTTGGTGCCAACACCATGCCACTTTTGTTACTATGCCTCTGTAGTATAATTTAAGGTCTGGTATTGTAATGCTTCCTGCTAAGCTTTTCTTGCTAAGGATTGCTTTGGCTATTCTGAGCCTCTTATTTTTTCCAAATGAATTTCATAATTGCTTTTTCTCTTTCTATGAAGAATGTTATTGGAATGTTGATGGAAATTGCATTGAATCTGTATAGCACTTTTGGTAGTATGGTCATTTTGACAATATTTAATTCTGCCTATCCAAGAACATGTGAGGTCTTCCCATCCTCTAAGGTCTTATTCAATTACTTTCTTTAGTGTTCTATAATTTTCATTGTAGAGGTCCTTCACCTCTTTGATTCCCAAGCATTTTTTTTGAGGCTATTGTAAATGGGATAATTCTCCTAATTTCTCTTCCAGTTGATTCATCACTGATGTTTAGGAACACAATTGATTTATGGGTGTTGAATTTTTATCCTGCCACTTTGCTGAATTCATTTATGAGTTCTAAAAGTTTTCTGGTAGAATTTTTTGGGTCTTCTAAATGTAGGATCATGTTGTCAGCAAACAGACAGTTTGAGCTCTTCTTTTCCTATATGTATCCTTTTAATTTCCTTCCCTTCCCATAGAACCATCCTTATCTGTATTAGTTTGCTAGGGCTCCCCTAATAAAGTACCACAAACTAGGTGACTTGAAACAAACATAAATTTGTTATCTCAGAGTTCTGGGGCGAGTAGTATAAAATCAAGGTATCAGCAGGGCCATACTGCCTCTGAAACCTGTGTGGGAATCCTTTCTTGCCTCCCATAGTTTGTGGCATTTCTTGGTTTACAGCTACATAATGCAATCTCTGCCTTTGTTATCATATGGCGTTCCCCCCTTGTGTCTTTCTGTCTTCATGTGGCCATCTTCTTACCAGTCTATTGGAGTAGTGCTCTACCCTACTCCAATATGACCTTATCTTCCTCATCTTAACTTACCTGATTAAATCTGCAAAACTCTTATTTTCAAATAAAGTCACTTTCTAAGATATGGAGGGTCAGGACTTCAGTATATGTTTTTGTGGGGTACATGATTCAAACCATTTTACTACCCCTTTCTTCTATCACCATTTCAAGTCTTGCCTTCTTGTTATTCTTTGTTCTCCTGCAGTAGAATTTTTCAAACATAGCCCCTATACTTCAGCCCAGGTTCAGCTGTTCTGGTTTATGATGCAGTCATCTCTTCTCAAGATTATTGTAGTCACCACCAAATTGACTTCTCTATTTCATTTTACTCTCCACACATCCAAAAAGTTATCTAATCAGTTTCTAATCACATTCCTGCTGTTTCTCTGGACAAGACCCACCAGTAGCTTCCTCTCACTACAGCCTCAAGTATGCACTAGCTCAGAAGGCCCTTCCAGACCACATTGGGCTACTCATTCTTTCTTGAAAATAGATGCTGAGGTCTCCAGGCCTTTGCTTATTTTATTCCCCATGCCTGGAACACCCTTCAGTGCTTTAACCCCCTGCAGAAATGCTCCTCATCCCATAAGGCCCAACTGAAATCTTGCTGACCCAGTGTGCTTCCAGAATTCCATCACATAGACTTACTGAGCCTTTCCTTGTGTTTCCATGACACATTGTGATACTCTGGATACTAATGTAACACTGGTGGAGATTTAGAACCTTTTCTGTAGGCTAGGAGTGTGGCTCAGTGGTAGAATACTTGCTTAGCATGCACATGGCCCTGGGTTCCATCCCTAGCACCACAAGAAACAAAATGAAAAAAGAAAGAAGAAATAGAACCTTATATATAATACAATTAACCTTGATAATAGAAATATATGCAACCACAGTTATGAACTTTCTGTTGATATTAATATTTATTGACCATTGTAGCATATGCAGAAAGTTTGTGCATATATGCACATACATATATTATAAATAAAGTATGTATGTATACACACATATAGTCGTATGTCACTTAATGATAGGGATACATTTTGAGAAATTCATCAGTAAGTGATTTCACTGTTGTACAAACATCCTAAGAGCATGCTTTATACAAAATTAGATGTTACTGCTAGTATATTCCGGGCCATATCGTTTTGTGTGTGTGTGTGTGTGTGTGTACACATATAGCATAGCCTATTACTCTAGAGCCAAAATGAATAAAGTGATGTGAGATTCAATCAAGTACAAAAGAAAATGAGGAATTCGAGAGGTGTGATAAACACAAGATATGAGACTGCCATAGTGTAACATGGTACACTGTTTTACAGTAAACTTTGTAAGTAGAAGGAGTACACTCTAATGATAAAAAGTTTAGTAAATGCATAAACCACAACACAGTCATTTATTATCATTATCCAGCATTATGCACTAGTTGTTAATACTTATGTACATTATTGTATGTGCAATAGTTTTATCTGACTGGTAGCACAGTAGGTTATTTAAACCAGCATCACCACAAATGTACAAGTAACGTGTTGTGTCACAACATAGTGACAGCTATGACTTCACTATTCAGTATGAGTTTTTCAACTCCATTATAATCTTATGGGATCACTGTCAGATATGCAGTACATTGTTGGCCAAAACATTGTTATGCAGCACATGACTGTATGTATAAGGATCTTACAACCCTAAGAGGATACTGTGAGTGATCCAGTGCTCTTTTAACAGCTTATTGAAGAAATGGGACCCAAGCTCAAGGCCCTGGGTTCAATTTCCAGCAACATTAAAAGAAAAAACAGGAAAAAAGTTGAGTTCTTAATAAAGAATAGCAAGAGCTATCACTATAGTAGTGCTGCCTAAAAAACAATTCCCCAAATTTTAGTGGTTCACAAGACATGTTTATTTTTTTCATTCATGGCTCTATAGGTCAAATAAGCTTGGATTGCTGTAGCTGGGCTTAGCTCCAGGTTACAAGTAGGCCTGGTTTCCTATAGAACCTGCAGTATCCAGGGCCATACTCTTTTTTCATGGTGGTGGCAAAAGTATAGCAGGCCAGCACTAATAGTGCACAGCCATTCATGTAGCCAAGCCCACTTGAAAGGGACAGGAAAATAGTCCTCCTCTTCCATGGCAGGATCTGCAGTCATATGGCAAAGAGTATGGACCTATAATTCTAATAGAGGCAGCGAGTGAAGAATCAGAGCACTTGCCTAGCATGCACAAAACCCTGGATTCTACCCCAGCACTGGGGGAAAAAAAAGGAAGAAAAGAATCTAATCTACCAAAGTCCTCATGATCCTGAAGTGGACAGCAAAAAGTTATGTTTTGAAAATATAAGTGTTTACCAAAAGCTTAAATAAAGACAAGAAACAAGTTGATGTTGAATTTTCAAAACTGTGTTTTGAAATGTGGCTCTAATTAATATCTATCTTTGTTTTTTCCTAGAAATGTGAAGATGTTTGGCTTGGAATGCCATCACCTATTCCTGTGAAATGCATTAGATACTTAGACCTTTTGAGGGATGTGTATGGCTTAGAGGAGGAGGGACCATGATACTTGGGGTCAACTTCCTTTGATGTACTGCTCTAATTTTGTCAAGTTTATTTTAATAGATATAATTTCATTAAAAGCAAAAAGAAACAAGGTACATATTGAATAGATATCCATAAACCACAATTAATCTTTTGTCGTTTTAGTTTTTCAGAGCATCATATTCTATTACTAATGTACCAGCACTATTAAAAATGCCATTTAAAGAAATGTTCAACATTTTTATTGTATGTATGATTTATGAATTCCAAAGAATCTTCTGATAATTTTTCCATCCAATGTAATTTGACTTATTACAATACAAAAAGAAAATTATTTTTGCCAACTACATATGACAATTTAAAATCAAATTATATCAGAGCAATAAGTTGTGATTCTAGTAAACATTTTTAAATCTTTTTGAAATGTGTTTATTTCTTATATAATTAAGTTTTATAGCAACTCACCTCATCAAAATAATTCTTAAATCTTCTAGAGTGAATGTATTTATTTTCTGAAATTAGTAAAGTTATGGGAAGAAAAGAAACCTCCTCCTTGCCAGCACACACACACTTGGGTGAAAAATTGAAACATATGCAGTGTTTGTATTTTTAATGCCCTTTTTGAATCTAAAGTCAGCTTGTTAGCTTAGGAATATATGCATGTGTATATAATTATAGTATGACCAAAAGTGTATTATGTCTAAAATATTTAAGGATGTGAATGCTGAAGATTTCAAGGATTTATTTTGGTTTATTTTACATACATACCAATAGCCCCCAGGCCTAGAGGTTTAAATATTCTAAAACTCCCATTTCCCTCCTGCATCTCCCTTGTTCTATTTTTATTTTTCTTCAGCAGAACTCTTGTGATAGTGTGTACGTTTGATTAAAACTCATGCCCATAGACCTCTGGGAAGTCGTGTCAAGTCTTCTGCATCTACCTGAATCCTCATTGTTGGATGCTGGGTATCATAAATCAATTTGCCCAGTGTTTTCAGAGATGGCACGACCCTGTCAGGAAGGGACTGCACCAGTCACCTTTCAGTGTCTACTCTGACGAGACGAAGAGATGTTGATGACATCTCAAGGGCTCACCTGTCTCCTTATTCTTTCACTCCACATTTCTAGCATCTTGCCTAGAAATGAGCTGGCTTCTTGGCACTCAGATGCACCAGTTTTGCTCAATAACAATGAATGGCTCTTTGATTTCAAAAAAAATTGAAGCTAATCAATAAACCTCTTTCCTATACAAACCATCTAGGATAATTACACATATACAATTGCTAAAATAGACTTCTAATAAACAAGTATATTCGATTTAGATACTAGAAGCATCTACCCATAAACTCTAATTTTGACTATTTGAGTTTTGTCCCAGGATTTTTGTATTTTTCGAAGACAACTGACAGTGCCAAGCCATTTTGTCACTTTAAGATTTTCTATTCCCCAGAGAGCAAGCTTTTAGAACGATGACACTTTCCTGGAATTTTTCAAGCTGACACATCTGTCACTTACCTATTCAGTTCTTTACTTGGTTGTCTTTTCCTCAGGAGTTGAAATATATAGATAATTTAGCCCTTGTACTGGCTTGCAATGTACTTCATTTGAGAAGTGGAAGGAGAAAAGAAAGGGAAGGAAACCAAGAGAACAAGTTTTGGGGATAACAACTGCTCTTTCTCTGGCATAGATGTGTTACTGCCCTGATCGTTCCTGGTTCAAGCCCACAAAACAATGAAATAGCCATTATAGGAATCATGCCGATAAACATGATACATTGCAGCCATACAGACACTTTAAATAATTATTCCTTTTATAACTAAGCCATATACTGAAGGAGATTTATAATTCAGAGATAATATCCCCATTAGTAAAGTTTATGACCCAATAAACAGCTCCCACTAGTTAATAAATGCCAAAGCCATAAAAACAAAGACTATTAATGTAATAGAATTTCTGTACCTCCCTCTCTTGCTGGTGGTCTGAAGATACTGAAGGGACATGCTATCTTAGGAAAAACATTTATTCTCCTTATGTAAATATCAATGAATAGTCTTAGAATCCATCTGGAAGTCTCCCAGCCACCCCCCCCCCCATTGGTTCCAGGTGGTCCCAAAATATTGATGCTTTCTGCTTAGGTTTCAAGCAGAGATAACTGATTTTCAGCATAAAGAAACCCTGTGACTAATATTTGGGGGAGGTGGGGAGAGGGGTTGGGATTTCTGCCTCTTCTCTTCCCTCTGAAAAAGAGAAATCCTAACAATTGTCATTGTTCCAAGGTAATAATTTGAAAAGAAGTTTCACACCTTTGCATAAACGTATATTTTTAGCTCCTAACATTTTCTCATTTTAATGGAAAAGTAAGTGCTGCCTATGGATGTCTGGGTGGGTTGAAGGTTAATACAGACAAACTTTTGTCCTAAGAACTAATCATTTGTTAGTATTCTTGGAACTGTGGAAATGATTGATAAAGTCATATGAAAGCCCAAATCAAGTCAGGTTCTTTTCATTACAAAGCTGATTAAAAGCCACTGAAGTTCACATTAAGTAGCTTGCTGAGTCACTGTTGTGAAATATGGATGTTGTCAGAAGATGACTAATTTGCAGTGTTAATTTTCCCTTTTATTCCATTTTTTCCCTATTACCTAATCATTTGAAAAGTAATGTGGAGAAGTCTACTGGTTGACTTAGTACTTACTAAAATGGTTAAACTTTTAGACAATAGAGAGGAGATGCAGAGCACTTTAAATTTCATGCTTTATGATAGTTTAAACATTTCACCTAATTTACTCTGTGTATTGCCTTTGATTCAATTAATGTCAAATATACCATTCTTGGTATTTTTTAAGTGCTATGCCATTTGACATTTGGTTATTTGGGGTTGGAGAGCTTCTAGTCTTTCTGGATCCCTCAGTCATGAGTTTAAGATATTTAATTTGCCCTTTCAAATAGCTGGAAAATATTGATGAATAAAATGAACTTCCCTCAAATTAAAAAAGAAAAGCCATGAAACTCTTGCCTTTCTAACTTGAGTTTATCTTAATTAAGTGGGACTTATTTCATGACCTTTTCTGTGTGTTTCTTCTCCTGACTTTCCCTTCCTCTCCCCATTATGATTTTGCTCATTATAAGTTTAATAGTTGGAGATTTAATGGAATAGGCCTTCCCACAAAATATTTATGACATTGAATAATGCAGAATCCATTAAATAATGAATTGCCCTGTTCCCAATTATATGTATATTCTCTTTAGTTATGAGTATAGATCCCTGAGTTTTGAACACCCTTCACAATTGGTCTGTAAATGACCTTTCAGACAAACAGCTTCCAAATGATGGTAAAAACAGGTACTCCAGTGATGTGTCTCTACCCTCGTGTTTGCTTGGGCAGAGTCTGAATTGCTTCAAGCTGAAGCCAGGTTAAGACCTTTTCAAAAATGAGTCTTTTCAAGTTGACTGAGCATCTTCAGAGACACAGTGCTTTTCAATTCCCAAGAGAATGTAATGTGTAAAAATGGAAAGCCCACTGAGGCAAGATCAATGAGTCTATTAAGCAAAATAATAAACCTGGAGCAAACATCATTATTACAAAGGGTAGTGCTGACTGAGCGATTCATTTAAGAGAATTTTGCAGCCCACCTCCACCCTCTGCCTTCTACCAGGTTATGTATTGGTTTAAACAGACATTTTCATTCAGAGTCTGTTACATTCCCTAAATTAACAGTTCTGAGACACCTTTGTCAACAGAGTGGCTGGAATGTGCATCTTCTTTGCATGTGTTCCTGGTCCCCAGTAAAATTCCTTCCAAGGGGACTTTGGAACCCATTATGTGTCTGATGTGTGACATATACGGGAATCCAGGGGTCAGCACTACTGCTCAGAAGCAACTGGTAATGGCTCAAAAATGTGGCTGATGAAAAACTCCACAGTGGCTCTGCAAGAAGAGAATTAATGGCTCGCTGGAATCAGTAGGAGTCTTTACTTCTAAATACTCATTAGTTAAAGCAGTGAGGCCTGATGTTATGCAAGTTAGAGAAGGAAAGGGGGACCGCCCCTCCCCATTGTCTATTTCCAACAGAATATGCACATTTAACTCAAAGTGGTGAATGGTTCAAATACATCAAACCAACTATTCATCAATCTCCCAGCTTCCTGAGCACCGCTTTGCATCTGTGTAAAGCCAACAATAGAGGAAATTCTTGTTATGACCCCACTATAATATTAAAATCTAGAGGAGCTATAGCTTGGTGAAAACACAAAAATGCATTCTCCTTTAGAAATCCTCCCACCAAAGTCATCTTTGTGTTTTCTTTTTCCTACTTTGCCTATACAAGAACCTCTGACTCAAAAAGGAACTTGATAAAAATTACTCTGGCTTGCTTTTTGTCTCCCGTGCCTCCACATCTTTTCATTATCGCTGTGTGGTCACCCATGGAATACAGAACAGGAGCCGAAAAGCCATTTCAGACTGCCGCAGATATCCCCAGTTTTAACAATCACCAGAGCCAGCAGAGGGAGAAAGGAAATGGCAAGAGAGGACAATTGCAGAGGGGAATTGGGAGGAGACTGGAGGCCACCTTGTGTGCACAACTCACCTTAAAGAGTTTGAGTTTTAAGGTGGGGAGTGAGAAGGTACTGAAAGAGTTTTAATATTGGGTATGAAAAGATCATGGCTATATTTAAAAATCTCTGGCTCCTTTGAGTGTGTGAACTTTGTCAAGCAAGTTTCGTCATGAGAAGGCTGATTAAGAGGCTATTGCCAGGGGCTGGGGATATAGCTCAGTTGGTAGAGTGCTTGCCTTGTCAAGCATAAGGCCCTACATTCAATCCCCAGCATCACAAAAAAAAGAAAAGAAAAAGAAAAAGAAACTATTACCAGAGAAATGGTGGATGGTTTAGATTAATGTAAGGTTGGTAAGAAGTGGAGAGAGTCATGACACATTTGGGATGTTGGAGATGAGGGAGACAAAAAAGTCAAAATTATTTATTATTGGGTCTCTCTTTTTTGGTACTGGGGTTGCCCCCAGGGGTGCTATACCACTGAGCTACATCCCCAGTCATTTTATTTTTTATTTAGGGTACCAGGAATTGAACCCAGGGGTGCTTAACCTCTCAGTCACATCCCCAGCCCTTTTTTATGTTTTATTTAGAGACGAGGTCTCGCTGAGTTGCTTAGGGCCTCGCTAAGTTGCTGAGGCTGGCTTTGAACTCAAGATCCTCCTGTCTCAATTCCCAAGTCTTTGTAATTGCAAATGTAAACCACCATGCCCAGTTCGATTCGGTCATTTTGACAACTGGTCAGATAGTGTTGCTATTCATTGCACTAAGGAAGATCAGAGAAAAAATAGAATTCTGCCTTAGGTATGCTAAATTAAGGTGTCTGTGGAACAGGTAAGTGGCCTCACTAGAGTATGGATGGCAGTTCATGATTCTCTCCTTTTAAACCTATAAATCTTAACTCCTAGGAGAGTAGAGACACAGAGAGAATGCAGGCCATCTGGAGAGTGAGAGATGTGGTTTGGAGCTTCCCAGCTCTTCTTTTACTTGGTGAGAGGTGGGTATGGGAAAGTATGTAGAAATCATATCAGTCTGGTAATCTCAAGATGGGTTCTAGTGGTCTGGTCAATCTCAGGATCCTTAGGCCAATGTGGTCTTCAACAGAGCTGTAAAGTTGCCTAAATTATAGGTTCCTCAAGATATATCTCTTTTTGCTTATTCTGCCTATGGGGGGGGGGGGTAATTCACAGTATTCAAGATGATTATCATAAGTGAATAAATTTATGGTTAACTTTAAGATTTACAGGTTTAAAAGGAGGGAATCATGAACTGAAATTGATTTCCATCCATGTACGAGTTTGTCAGAATGAACCCAACTACTATGTATAACTATAAAATTATAATAATAAATATTATTTTTATGATAAAAATAATAATAAAAAAGAAAAAGAAAGATTTACAGATTTTTCTAGGAATTTGGGAGTGACTAGCCTGGGAAAGAGACTGGCTTAGGGAGTGACAGGACTGGAAAAGTATGCAGAACTTCTGAATTAAAATTTTATTTCCTTGTCCTTTATGTCTCTATTCTACCTATTTTTAAAAATTCTTCTATCATTTCTCAACTTATTTGTCTATCATTATACCCACACTGCTTGTTTACTATAGCTTTATGATAAGTCTCAAAACCAGTAGTGTTAATTCCCCAACTTTGTTCTCCTTTGAATAGTAGTTTTGGTTATTCTAGATCATTTGCATTCTATATGAATTTTAATATTGACACTAGAATTATTGATAGTAACATTCCAGTAGAATTTTGATTGCGATTGCACTGAATCTGAAGATCAATTTGAGGAAGATTAATATCTTAAAAATACTGAGTCTGCTGGGTGTGACAGCACACACATCTGTAATCCCAGCAGCTTGGGAGGCTGAGGTAAGAGGATTGTAAACTCAAAGCCAGCCTTAGCCACTGAGTAAGGCCCTAAGCAACTCAGTGAGACCCTGTCTCTAAATCAAATATTTTTTTAAAAAAGCTCTGGGGAAATGGCTCAGTGGTTAAGTACCTCTGTGTTCAATCCCTGGTATAAATAAATAAATAAATATATATATGTACATATACATATTTATCTTAGCAATGTATTTTAGATTTTAGTGTACAGATATTGCATGTATTTTCTGTGTGTTAATGCTGATTTTTTAAAAATATGTTTTTTATATTGACAAACCTTTATTTTATTCATTTATTTATATGTGGTGGTGAGAATTGAACCCAGTGCCTCACACATGCTAGGCAAGTGCTCTATCACTCAGCCACAACCCCAACCCCAATGTTAATGCTAATTTTTAAAAATTTAATTTCTGATTGTTGCTAGAAAATAGAAATAAAATTGATTTCTGTACACTGACATTGTGTCCTTTGACCTTAATAATTTCATTTACTAGTCTTACAGCTTTTTGTAGATAGTGTCAGATTTTTTATATGGACAATTCACATAGATGATCACAGATGATCAGATTTTCTACATCACTAATGTTAGTCTGTAAGTAAGTAAAGTCTTACTTCTTCATTTCAAATAGGTGTGCCTTTTTTTTCCTTCTCTTGTTTTATTGCACTGGCTAGAACTTCTAGTACAATGTTGAATGAAAGTGGTGAGGGTGGACATCTCTTTCTTCTCACAGAACTTAGAAGGAAAGTATTCTGTTTTTCTCATTCGGTATAACATTCACTCTAGGGTTTTGATGGATGTCTTTTATCAGGTTTAGGAAGCTCCTTCCTATTCCTATTATACTGAAAGATGCAATCAGTAATGGATTTCGTCAAATGCTTCTGCTACATCTATTGAAATGATCATGTGATTTTTTAATTTTGCTAATATAGTAAATGATATTGATTTTTAAAATGTTTTATTAAGGTGAAATTCATATCACATTGAATTCATAGCACATTGAAAATTAAGCATTTTAAATTGTAAAACCCAATGGCATTTAGTACATTTTCAGTTGTAAAACCGCTACCTCTAGTTCCAAAACATTTTTACCACCCCAAAAGGAAACCCCATGCCTGATAAACAGTCACTCCATATTATCCCCTGTCCTCAGAACCTGCCAACCACAGTATGATTTCTGTGTTTATGAATTTACCTATTCTAGATATTCATGTAAATAGAATCACATAATATGGGGCCTCTGAATCTGACTTCTTTCATTTAGCATTTGTGTGTGTGTATGTGTGTATGGTTATGGGATCAAACCCAGTGCCTCATGTGTGATAGGCCAGTGCTCTATCCCTGATCTATACCCCAACCCAGCATAATGTTTTTGATGTTCATCCATATCGTAGCATGTATTGGCACTTCATTCTTTTTCGTGACTGAATATTATTCCATTTTATAGCTGTACCAAAATTCCTTTATCCACTCATCCATTGGTGTACATTTGGATTGTTTCTACCTTTTGGCTACTGTGAACAATGCTGCTGTGAATATGTGTTACATGTGTTTGTTTGAGTACTGGTTTTAAGTTCCCTTGAGTGTATATATTAAGAGTAGAATTGCTAAGTCATATGATTATTTTACATTTAACTTTTTGAGGAACTGCCAAACTATTTTCCACACAACAACCAGCAATGTAGGAGGGCTCCTATGTTTCCATATCCTTGCCAATGCTTGTTATTTCCCTTTTTATTATAGAAATGCTGGTGAGTATAAACTGGTAGCTCATTATGGTTTTGATTTGTATTTCTCTAACGACTAATGATGTTGGGCATCTTTTCATGTGTTTGTTGGCCATTTGTATATCTTCCTTGGAGAAATGTCTACTGAAGCCCTTTGCCCACTGTTCTTTGAAAATGACCTTGATTTTTAAATGTTAAACCAACTGCATTGCTGGAATAAACCCTGCTAGGTCTTGATGTTTTATTCTTATGTATCACTCGATTTAATTTGTTAAAATTTTGTTAAAATTTTATTTAAAATGTTCATGAAGGATAGTGATCTGC
>JAJEJO010052691.1:0-16789 GCA_020662805.1 Glaucomys volans
TGTCTCCTGAGGGACAATGTTCCCAGCCTTTTCCAGGCATGACCATAACCTGGAGGGCCTGCCCCAACAAGCCCCCGTGACCCCCAACTCCAGAGTTTCTGATGCAGGTTTCTGGGATGGGGCCTGAGAACCTGCATCTCTAGGCTCAGTGGCTGCCTGTGGTCGGAGGGCCACACTTTGAGAACCACCACTCCCAGATTCCAGGGATCACAGTCCTAACAAGGAGGAGCCTGAAAAGGACCAGGAGCCAGACCTGTGGGTCTGGAACAAGGCACTCTGGAGCCAGCAACCTGTTCAACAAGACTAAACAGCAAAACCAGCTCAGCGCTGTCACAGACCCAGCGCTGTCATAGCAGTGACAGCAGGAGCAGCGGTGGCCTCCCCTCTTGGCCACCTGCACCTCTCGCCTCTGGCCCTCGCTGACATTTGACCTGGAGGAAGGCGAGGCTCTGCTCCCACATTCACCTGGGGCAGGGCTGGGACTGGACTGTGATGATCAGATGAGGAAGACAGCAGAGAGGGAAGAGCAGAGAGCCCAGTGTGTTTAAGAGGTGGCCCAAACGAACACATACACATCTTCCAGCTCTTATTAACCTGAAGCCCAAGAACACTTCCTAATTAAAAAAAAAAAAAAAGGTAATTTTATTACTGAATTACAATAAAGCCATAAGAAGTGCTCAACACAGGATCTTTATATATTGAGTTTTTCCTTAAAGTTCTACTTTCTCTCCACAAATGAAAAACTAAGAATTTCCTCCATTATTCCAAAGCTTTCATGGATGACCCCTTGGTACCCTGCAGTCCAATTCCACCGTGTTCTCATTGGGCCCGTGCTACCTCCATACCTGTTGCCCACACCTGTCAGTCCCCCTCATCAAGGTCAGGGATGCACAAGAGCCAGAGGGCAGCCTGAGCCTGGCTGCAGAGCCCCCTGAGCCTCCTCAGGCTCCACAAGCCTTGGTGTGGGAGACCAGCCTTTGCTTCACAGAGACATAGACCTCCAGCTGTGGGATCTTGGACAAGATGTGACTTTTCTGAAATGCTAGTTCTTTCTGCTGTAGGTATTTACATCTCTGGGTTGGTGTTAGCATCATAAGAAGGTAATATGTGAAGAGCCATTGGAGCATATTTAATTTGAATGGGAATTCAGAGCTCCTGGCAGGCAGGGCCCACCAGGACATGGGCAACGGGTGCTACCCAGTTTGAGGGGGCAGAAGTCCTTAGGTCATTATCAGAGCTGCTCAGCTAACAGGCCCTCTGGGCTGCTGGGGCCTCACCATGATGTCAGGCTTTAAACTGAACCTTGGCCTCTCAGTGTCTGGGGTCTGGACACAGACCCCACATACCTAACTACTCTCTCCCCTTCCTAACCCAGGCCTGTACTGCTCTGTATATCTGGACAGACCTAGGACTAACATCCATTCTTTCAACTGGGGAGGTCTGGGCCTTCCTTGCTTCCCGTCCTGCAATAAATCACAGCCCCTGGGGATGGATGCCTAACATGCACTACTGGCTCTTCCCCAAAATTGACTTAGGAGACACTAGAGAAGCAGAAAGAATATGGATTCCAGGAACTCACCATGCAGGGATGACCTGTGATGTGTGGGTTCTGCAGTATGTAGAGGAGGGACCCAGGGGGGATATAGGAGTGTGTGGGTGGGAGGGTTTTGCTCTTAGTATGATGTCATGGTTGCTTTGGGATAATTACTGGCTACCCTTTGACACAGAGACATGGCCCAAGTCACTGGAGGCAGTAGGGCAATCCTCAGGTGGTACAAAGGCCTTTGCATGCAATTAAAGCTTTTTAAAATACAATCATAGCCAAGGGATGTGGTGCTCTTGGAATTTCCAGAAGTTCTGGAAGATTCTCTTCAGAGTATTTCCCTCAACTCTGAAATACTAATATCTCATAGCTGTGGGATCTTGGACAAGATGTGACTTTTCTGAATACCAGCAGGAATAAAGTGGGAGTAAGTTCCTGAAACCTGCATGTGGATGAGGGAACAAGGCCCCAGAGAGCCACCAGAAAGGAAAGGAGAGGGGTCAGTGCCTGGTGACAGAAGGCTGGTGGAAATATGGACACGGGCACCATCTTGGCTGTACTCCCTGAGCAGCAGCAGACTCTGCCCACAGGTGCTACGGAGCTGGAGTGGGTGTCTGGTGAGGGGCACTCACTACCTGGGTCACATGTCTGCACTTGTCAAGTCACCTGTGCATAACTGCCCCTTGGTGTCCTGCAGGTCTCTGCAGCTGGAGGCATTCAGCTCATGTTTTCAGAGACCTCCGAGGGGTGGCCTAAGAACTGCTGGAATTCCACCGGCAGAGCTGGCTCGTAATTCTCCTAACCCCACCACAGTATGTCTCTCAGCACAGCCCACCTGAACATGGGAGGCTGGCTTGAAATGGAGTGGTCTAGTCCTATTGCTCTTTCCACTCTGCTCCAAGGTAGGGATGCCTTACCTGAGAATCTGCTGCACATTGCAAATCATGCAAAAATCTCTCCCTTCTCCAACACACACACATGCAGAATAACATACCCACAAAATCACACAAAAATAAATATGCCCACAAAACATACAATAGACACACAAAATACACGACACACACAATCACAACACACAAAACATACAAAATGTCCCAAAACCCACATAGATACATGCCATACCTCCCCATGCAACGTATATATGCACTCTCCCAAAACACATACATACCACAAAACACACATGCAAACACACACACAAAAATAGGAACTTAACAACCAGTTAAAAAGTCTGAGTGCTGATTGCCTTTGCAGTGAATAATTAGAAAAGTGGAAAAAATAATCCAAAAAACTATAATTAGCTCTTAGAACCACTGTAATATATAAAAACTATAGAAAATATATAAAATACAAGTCCTTTTACCTAGCAATTACACATCTAGTAATTTTTACTTTAGAAATAATGATATTTGCAAAGATTCAAGCTTCTGCACACCAAGGCTAACAAACATACCCCTCCACAGCTGTTATATCAGCACAACATAACGTGCTGAGTCTGTAACATGCACCTTAGGTGTGATGGTATAAAAGTGAGAATAGCACATGTCGAACATTTAATCCCGTTGAACACGGGATTAAATTGTGGTCTGTCCATTGTGACACATGTTGGTTGTCCCTTGTCCTCTTCTTGGGCCTCCCACAAATAAACAGCATCCCTGTGTTTTGGTGTTGGTACAGGCTATCAACACGGCCAGTCAAGGTGAGCATTCACACCAACACCTCAGGCCACACTAAGCAGCACCCCACTGTAGACCCAACCTGTTCCCCTTCCTTCTTGGAGTCACTTGGGCGTGAACACTACAATCTGTTTTGTGCCTACCTGACCCGGCACTCCCCACCACCCTCCCACTTCCCCATCCTGAGAGCCATGCTGGGCTGCCCCAGCAGGTACTTCCTCATTCACTCAGAAACCAGCACCACCTGAATACTTGCAGTTACCTCCCTGCTTTCTTCAAACAACTTAGTAGCAAATTTGACTTTATTTCGGGTTTGCTTCCTTTTGTCTTTCATAATCTCATTCCTATCCTAGGAAATTTATGAAGAGTTCTTCAATAAAATGTCTCTCATTAAGAATTTAGCAGCTAGATGGAGATTCCTCAGAAAACTTGGAATGGAACCACCATTTGACCCAGCTATCCCACTCCTCGGTTTATACCCAAAGGACTGAAAATCAGCATACTACAGTGATGCAACCACATCAATGTTCATAGCAGCTCAACTTACAATAGCTAAACTATGGAACCAACCTAGATGCCCTTCAACAGATGAATGGATAAAGAAAATGTGGTGTGTGTGTATGTGTGTGTGTGTGTGTGTGTGTGTGTGTGTACATATATATGTATATATATGATAGAATATTACTTAGCCTTACAGAAGAATGAAATGATGGCATTTGATGGCAAATGGATGGAGTTAGAGACTATCATGGTAAGTGCAATAAGCCAATTCCGAAAAACCAAAGGCCGAATGTTTTCTCTGATATGCAGATGCTAATTCACAATAAGGGGGGAGAGAGGGAAGAATAGAGTTATTTTATATTAGATAGAGGGGAGTGAAGGAAGGGGAAGGGATATGGGGTAGGAATGATAGTAGAGTGAAACAGACATTATTACCTCATGTACATATATGACTACATGACCAATGTGATCCTGCAATTTGTATAATCAGAAAAATAAGAGATGACACTCTATTTATGTATGATCTATCAAAGTGTATAAATGCATTCTATGGTCATGTACAACTAATTATAACAAATAATTTCAAAAAGAACAAAAAAGAATTTAGCAGCTAGATTAGGGATCTTCCTTCTAGCCATTAAGAGAGTAGCATTTTTCCAGCTCTTCTGACAATTTGTGAAATGCTTCAGCAATTAAAAATAACACTTTATTAAAAATAGCACTATGATTAAAAATAATAGTGTAGAAAAGTATTGATGAAAGGGAATGATGCTTGCAATATTACATTGATTGGAAAACTCACCATACTAAATAGGAAAGGAATGTTACAAAATAATTTACCCAACTCATTTCCATATGGTGTGTTGTATAAACATGTGTGTGGAAAATGACTACCGGAGGGGACCCCAGGTCTGATTCCAGGTGAGAAATGGGGCTGGTAGTGTTGGCCCGAGTGCACCCAGAAGGAAGCATGGGAGGTGGACATTTTTCTCTGGAACAGTTTCTTTGGAACTTGCTGAAACTTTGGAATTGGGACTAGGAATCCATGTGAGAATGAGGTTTCTCCTGACCCTTGCAGGCTCACTGACTGACCTGGACCTGGTGTCTCTTCTTTCCTTCACTCATGTCTGTTTCCTACTCCTTCACAGTTGGACAGAACAGGCAGCTACAAAGTCCACTCCGGGGCCTTGAAGTGTGTTGAGCGGATGAGGCATAGGCCTTGGCAGAGTGACGCTACCCCTCAGGGAATTTGTTTACACTGTTGGCATGGAAACCAGAAGGTGATGAGAGGTGTCTGATAACCCAGAAAGCTGTTTATCATTGGCTACAGGAACGTTGTCATTGCATTTAAACACCCACTCCCAAATTGATCATCCCAAATCAGGAGGAGCTTGGCTCCTCCAGACCAGAGTTGTATAAGTGCAGAAGACAAACAGCTCCAGGAGTCCAGGACGGAGTCACAGACCTCAGGGATCTCCAGCCAGGTAGGTGGTCATCACCCATCCCCTGCCTCCTGTTTAGAGGCTCCTTGACAGAGACAGGGAGGTGTCAGAGCCTGACAACGCCTTCCTTTTCTCCCCTCTAGAAGTATGTCTCTTTGGGGCTTTCCTGTTGTGTCTGAGATGCCCAGACCACCAGGCCTTGGCCCCCATAACAGCCTGCAGTCTCCCAGGAGGGTCTCTGTTGGAGGTTTGGCATTGCTGGAGGGTCAGGCACTGGTTTAGGAGACGTGCAAGTCCAGATGATGCCAGCACCTTCTCTGTAAGCTGAGAAGATTGATTTCAGGATCTAGAAAGTGCTAGTTTTTGGAAAGAGATTTTGGAATTTGATACTGAGTGTTCTTAATTGGAAAGGGAGAGCTCAGATGGCCTGTCGGTGACTTCTTTAGGGAATTCAGTGGGAAGCACCTGCATTTATCTTGATATAGGTGCTGAATTCCATAAGCAACTCACAGTGATGTCCCTAGGTCCTCCAGCCTGGGGGTAAGATTCTCTGCTCTGTGGGTAGCAGCACCACCAGAATCTTCACATCTTTGGGAACCTACATTTCTGCCAGGCTTGTCTTGTTCTATGTCTTGTCAAATTCTCTGTGTCCTCAAGGGCCATCAATTCTCTGTGTTCACTTGTGCTCTGTGAATACGGGGTGCCGACAAACAAAAAATTAAAACCTAATGGTAGAAATTGCTGCCCTTAAGGACCCATCAGCTCTGCACAGCTCCCAGAGCTGCCTGGTGGTTACCTTCCCTCCTGCCCACTGTCCCTGATGCTGAGCCCTGGAGTTCTTCCCTGTCATTTTTGTTTATTGCAAGATAATTTGGTTCTCCCTGTGTCATTCCTAAGCCATTCTCTGAGGATCGGGTTTTCACATGAAATACCAGTTCTGCAAACCTGCAGGTGGTGCCCACCTGGAAGTCACAAAACTTCAGGTTTCTCATCTGTAAGATGGGATTAAGGGCTCTTGCTCCGTTTCTTTTCCTATGTTGACCTAGACTAATGTTGGGGAAAGTTCTTCATCAGATGAAATAGAGTGTGAAGAATTTATATAATTATTTCTCCTTCAATGGCTCCTGAAGCAAAAGAGGGAATCTAACCTACCTAACAAATCAGGAGTTGAGCTGTCTAGGGTTATTGAAAACTTAGTGTTTCTTGGCAAGATCTTACAAAGAAATTGCCCTCTGTTAGGTAAAGAATAGATTACTTAGGAGTCAGCAACATTTTTACAGAAAGGCTCAGGTGGTATTTTAGGCTTTGCTGGCCTCGCTCTTAAGTTATTGCAGCCCCCAAAGCAACCCTAGACACTATGTAAATGAGGACAACAAAACTTTATTTAAACACAAAACAAATGGACCAGATGTGGCCTGTCGGCCATAGTTTACCAGTCCAGAGAGCAAGGCACTTTGAGCTTTTTATTCTGTATCATTTTTATGAAATGGTGTAAGAGTCACTAAAGTGATGTTGTGACCTGAGTGTTGGCATCGTGACCCATAGTTTGGAACACACGGCTTTGGAGGAGTGATGGAAGGGAGTGGTCCTGCACTGTGAGGTCTTCCTGCAGGCAGTGAGCATTTCCAAGCAGACAGCAAGGAGAGATGCCACTTCAGGGACTGGTAGCAACAGGTAGCTGATTCCCTGCCTGTCCACTCAGGTCCTGTGCTTCATCTTGTCCCCTGTTGAGTTATCTCACCAACATCGAAAATGTCTCTTTCGGAGGACAACACAGAAGAGAACATGGACTCCCAAGATTGGGAAAAAGATGACCCCCAGTGCTGCTCAGAAGGTAAATTTTGGGAGAAACCCACAGTAGGGCCAGAGTAGAATTCTGAGAGCAGCACCTCCCTGCTGGCCTTGCACAGCTAGTGAGCTGTGGAACTTCCCTGGTAAATGGATCAGACAAGAAGAATCCACAAGGGAAAGAGAGGTTTGCCTCAGGTGCTCAGTCACACAATGGTCAATAAATGGACTGTTCCCACCTAAGGCTCAGGGCAAGTGCAGGGTTTCACATCCTAATGCATCTGAGCCATACCCACTGGCCTAGTAGAGAAGCAGGCCTGAGGTAGAAGGGCTGGACTGGACAGGGGCTTGCAGCAGGGCTTCTGGCCCTCGCTGGAGGAAGGCAGAGCCTCAGAGCAATGAGACCAGACTTGGGGCTGCGCATGGGGCATGAAGGCAGAGGCCTGCCACCTGCCACAGGCTGACCCCTGACTTTCTTCTCTCTTTTGCAACGTGAGTGTCTAGGGAAGCTGTTTTTAAATGTCAATACTGTCTCTCTGTTCTGTGTTTCTTTGCACAAACAAAACAAATAAAAAAATCAAGTGATCTTTAGAGTTCTTAAGGTTTGGAAAACCCAACTGTCTGTGTTCACCATGCTGTCTCTGATTGCAGATTCAGCTGGAGGCCCCATGGAGCCAGGCCAGAGCCAAATCTCTGTGAGTTCTACTGCCTGCACAAGTAAGGTCCCTGGGTGCAGTGATGGGTGGTCGAGAGGTGGGGAGACAGGGACAGTTCTTCTGGGCCCTCATAGACTGGTCTGAACATTGTCTGACCTCTGCCAGGAGGCTGACTCCCTGACCTCCCCAAGCACTGCTGAGAAACAGGGGGTCCAGCAGGGGTGGCCCTGGGGACTCCACACTGTGGAGTCCTTGGCAGCTTTTTCAACAGGTTGCCATGTGCACCACCTCCTAGCAACCCTGGAGGAAGCTGCTACCATCACCACAGTCTGGGTGTGGAAACTGAGGCAGAGTGGAGTGGTTACCTGCCCCAGGTGACATGGGGAGGAGGCCACAGATGCTGGCATTTAGGGCACCCTAACATCTGTCTGCCTGATTCAGGGTGGGGCTCACTACCTCCTGGTCAGCACAAGGTCTGGAGATGCCAGTCTTAGGGGATTCAGACACCAACCACAGCCCCAGGGGATCCAGATTCCAACCACAGGCCCAGGGAATCCAGATTCCAGCCATAGCCCCAGGGGATGCAGACACCTACCATAGTCCCAGAGATCCAGACACCAGTCACAACCTTAGGGGATCCAGACACCAAATCACACTCCCAGGGGATCCAGATACCAGACACAGCCCTGGGGGATCCAGACCACCAACCACACCCTCAGAGCACACAGATATTCACCATAACTCCAGGGCATTTTATGCACAGCCAAGGGGGAGAAGCTGAAAGGCTCAGGTTCATTCTAGCTCAGTGCTCCCAACCCCACAGCACCTGCCCCGGGGACTATTTAGGAGATTCTGGTATAAGCCAAGGCTAAGAGCATTGGTCTCTTCTGACCCCATGTCATTGTGGAGTTACTCAGGATCTGGCATGGGGCTGGTCATCCCTGCCATAAACATTGACAGTCCCTTGTTGGGGACTCTGTGGAGGGTATGGAGAGTCACAGACAAGTCAGACAGGGGACCTGCTTAGGAGTAGACGTTGAGATGGGGACACTCTCAGTGTTGAGATGGGGACACTGATTCCTGTGTGCAGGCCCAAGGGATCAGTGCAGAGTGCTGGGGCAGCCAGAGGAGACTGAGAGGGTCACAGGGAGGTGGCAAGATCTGGCAGGAGGATCCTCCCAGATCACCAGGGAGGAGGAGACCAGGGGGACAGTCCACTGAGAAGCTGGGCAGAAGCTTTGAGACCATGCATGGAAGGAGAATGAGGCCTTAGAATGACTCTGCCTTAGAACTTTCTGTCACAGATTCCCATGCCATAGCATCCTGCAGTGGGGTGGGTACATTGTGATGTTTGACATTGCATGGCCGCCCATCCCTGACAGTCTTGGCCTAGACCTGGAGGCTCCTGCTTAGGAACCCCACAGCCTGGGAATCTCCTTGGCTACTCTCATGTCTGTTCCCGCTGCTTTCAGAGGTTCCTCCAGGATTGGGGGCCACCCCTATGGCTTCCTATAGGAGCCCCTGCAGTGCTGGCTCCTTGCTGGACTTCCCTGAGTTCCTGGGTCTGCCTGCCTTGGTGTTCCACCACCTACTTGCCCTTTATCATTCTCTTGGACCAGACAGTGCGGGGTCTCTCCAAGCCCTGGCATTGCTGTTGGCAGGGTGCCCAGTCATTGTTTAGTAAAGTGGGTTACCACAAGCCATGTTTGCCATGTTCTTGGTCTCATTTTAGCTTGGGTAAGTGCTACTCATTCAGTAAGTATTTGAATCCTCACAACCATCTCTCTGGTAGGTGATTTTAATGTCCCCATTTCACAAACTAGGACATTAGGCTTTGGAAAGATTCAGTAGCTTGTTCTAGGTCCCAAAGCAGCAATGAACCAAACTCAGATTTGAACCCAGCTGTGAGAATCTGGACCCCATGTGCTTATGCCTGGTGCCACATGCTTGTCCCTTGCAGGGCAGAAAGCCTGGAATGGATGGGGTGTTTGGTGACAAGAAGCTTGGGGAGCTGGGGCTGGCACCCTGGCATGGGGAGAAGATGGACTGAGTCTCCTATTCACTGGGATGTGTTGATGTCTGGTCATGTTCATCTAGGTCCAAGAGTGAAGACCTTAGAACCCCAGAAATTTAGCGTTTTCGACCGTGATCAAAAAGTGTTGGTCCTGGACTCTGGGGTTCTCAAAGCAGTTCCAAATAAAAGCTACATACGTCCAGGTAAGGTAACTCACAGTCCAGACAAGCTGAGACCTCTCTTTGCATGGGCTGGGATGTACCACACTCCCAGTGCCAGTAGGTCATGGTTGTGGTGAGAAGCCCCAGGGAGCTTTAGAAATTGGATAAAGGGCATGAGCACTTCAGAGGGGAGCCTTCTGGAAAGGCTGGAGGAGAGAAGGAATCTGATGCTCAGGCTTGGAAGAGGAGGCTTGGGTCAGCCTGGGGGAGGGCACTTTGACCCTGAGCCATGGGGGGCAGGGGTAGGGGCTGTGAGTCAGGCAGAGAGCAGAGATATCCCTGCTCTGAGAGCTGACCCTTTTCTGTCTTTGCACAGAGACCTTCTTTGTGTTGGCCTCATCTTTGACTCCAGTCCCTGGGGACAAAGGGAGTCCGATTTTCTTGGCCGTCTCTAAAGGGGAGTCCTGTCTCTTCTGTGACAAGAAAAAAGGAAAAAGACATCCGTCCCTTCAGCTGAAGGTGAGCATTCCAGCCTTGGTTACTCCAGAGTGGCATGATTTTGGTTGTAGATGTAAGGCATGGTTTCTAATCCATCTTTTAAGACCTCGTGTAGAGCCCTGCTTTTCTCTCTGTTTTTTATTTTTTTATTTTTTGGTTCCAGGGATTGAACCCAGGGGCGCTTAACGTCTGAGCTCCATCCCCAGCCTCTATTTTTTTAAAAAAAAAATTATTTTGAGACGGGCTTGCTAAGTTGCTGAAGCTGATTTCCAACTTGAGATCCTCCTGTCTCAGTCTCCTGGGGGGCTGGGATTATACCAGGCCTGTCTCTTTAGGTTGATCTTTAATTCTGGGGAGGGAGTGTGGAAGAGAAGGCATGGATACTTATCATCTCTGAAAACACAGCACCAAGCGGGACACCAGCTTTCCCAAAGGCTCTCTGCCCTCCATCTTTTCCTCCTCTCTGGGCAAAGTCCTGGAGTAAGAGCCCACGCATTGGGCTTTCTCCCTCTCAAAGCCTCTGCTATCTGTCACCTCTTTTATCTCACAGAAAAAGAAGCTGACGAGCCTGACCGACCAGAAGGAGCCAGGGCACAAGGCCTACACCTTTTACAAGTCTAAGGTGGGCTCTCGATACACCCTGGAGTCCGCTGCCCACCCTGGGTGGTTCATCTGCACTTCCTGCAATTACCGGGAGCCTGTTGGAGTGACAAATAGAGTTGGGATCAGGAAACATACTGAGTTTTTGTTCAGGAAAGTTTAACAAAACTGAAATGAGCCAGTAGGGGTAGTGATTAAGAAACTGTCCCATCAGACAGATGTCTTCCCCTGTATTGTTTTCTGACTTGTGCCAATCAGAGAGGAACATGAAGCTTGCTCACTAATGTCTGTGTCTGTGAGTTTCATTTCTCATTCACACTTGAGGTGTTTGCATTTGAGGCTTATAGAAAGAAGAGTTGCCTAATGATGGACTTCCTAGAGGAAATCAAGTTCTGGGTTCTGCTACCCTGAACCATCAGAGGCTATGGAGTGTGTCTCACTGGGTGATCTGCCCAGGCCCAGCCTGACACTTGCCATGGAAGTCGCCGTGGAGTGCATGCCTTGCTCTGGAAAGAGCTGTTTCTGCAGTGTGGTGGCCCTGTGGGACTGACCAAGGCAGAAGTACACAGGAGTGTGCCCAGGGTATAGTGTGCAATGAAGAGAGGTGACAGCTAGTCACCACCTACTCAAGTGATACGTGAAAAAGGGTGGATGGATCTCAGATAGCAGAGTCACCTGACATGGGTGGGGGGAAGGCACAGAGACAGGGTGTCTAGGTCAGGTGACAGCCAGAGCCCAGGTGAGTGACCAGTCAGCATCTGGGAGACCTGGTAGCAGGGGCAGAGTTCTGTCACTATGCAGGGCTTGGAGCTTCTCAAGGACAGCTGGTGAAACAACAACTGGGCCTGGAAGCAGAGTGAGGGGCCAGGAAGAAGGAGTGGAAACTAGCTGTCTATTAGTTTGGCCTCTTAGGTTGCAAGCAATATTAATTGCTTTCAGTTTACTTAAATAAAAAGTATACTAAAACACCAGCGACCTTACAGGATGGAGATTGGGCATGCATGCTTCTTATTGCTGCTGTAACAAATGATACCCACTTAATGGTTCAAAAGAATGCAATGTGTATTCTCTCATGGTTCTGGAGGTCTGTCCAAAATGGGCCTCTGTGGGCTAAAATCAAGATGTCTGCAGGCCTTGCTTCTGGACTCCTGGGAGAAGCCATTTCCTGCCTTTCTAGCAGCTCGAGGTTGACTTCATTCCCCACGGTCCCTTCCACTACTTTCAAAGCTGCAATGGCTGGTCGGGTCTTTCTCACGTCATAGCGCTCTGACCTTCCTGTCTTCCTTCCTGACTTACAGGGACTCTCATCATTCACACTGTGCCTGCCTGGGTGATCCAGTTGCCCTCCCTGCTCAGGATGCTTAACTCCTCACTGCTGCCAAGTCCTTTTGCCACATAGCACAACATTATTTGCAGATTCTGGAGATCAGGGTATGGGCATCTTAAGGGGGGCATTATTGTGCCCCAAAGTAGCTTTTAAAATTGAAGAATGTGCTGAAGAACCAGTGTCAGACATTTCTAGCATGCCAGAAATGACAGGAAGCTCTGGGCCCACCACTCAGATGGATAAGAGCCAATCACATTTTTTTTTTTAACTCAGCAAAAGATTCATTTCCCAAGAGAGCATGAGACTATGCTGGTTTTGTTATATGTCCACTGATTGGTCAGTTAATGGCAGCACACATTAATTAACGCTCTCCCCAGGATGGTATCCAACCAGTCCAGTGATGATCCTTAAAGTAGAATTGATGAGCTAATCCTAGCAGAAAGGCTGTGGGTGCCAGACCCCAGTGTAAACAGGGAGCAAGACAGTGTCCCAGTTGCTGAGGGTCAGGTGGGACCACACACAGGCAGAACTCAGCAGGATCAGTCAGGCTCTTGTTCGATGCTACTGTTGATGCTGACCGATTCTAGCCCAACGGTAATAAAAAAAAAAAAGTATTTGGTATTTTTAGCATTTTAGAATATGTGCAGGTGACACTGATGCTTTGGAGAGGAGGGAGTACCTTCTTCATAGAACCTGCTGGACTCCATGACCACGGGCACTCTGGCTCCCTTACAGACCAGAAGAAAAGAGATGAGGCAGGCTGACTATGGCTTTGAGGAGGCTGACCATGCAGGAGACCGGCACAGTCTGTGATCTATCCTGCTTCTCCTTCCCATCTGGTAGCATATATTGCAACTTGCTGTGTAAAACACAAATCTTTGCATCACACACCCTGAGGTTCTGATGTAGGTATTTGGGACATAGCACAAGATGTAGCTGTTTTTTTATAAAAAAAGTTCTCAAGTACTTTCTTTTGATCCAAACTTCAAGAAACACTGTACGTCATTGCAGAATGGAAACATGATTTTTTTGACTGAGAGTCATTTCTGGATGTTTGCATGCCTGCAGACACCTGTTCTAATATTTAGGCTTAAACACACCCTATGGAATGTCCCAAGCTAGGTGACCTGAGCCCAACCCATTGAGTAATCCCACTGTGTGGCACATCGGGTGTCTGTGCACTGTCCCCAGCAGGGAGGTGACCTGCAGAAGATAGCACTGAGAGAGGCTTTTTCACACAGAGCTCGATGGTGAGGGCTGGCAGAGTGAGTCCTCTGCCAGTGGACTCCACACGGGGGTGAGGATCAAGGACTGAGCAGACCTGGATGCTGTCCCTGCCCTCAAGGGAGACAGATGTCACTCAGTGTGATGGGGGGTGTGTCCTATTAGGAAACCAGAGGGGAAGATACCCTTGAATGTGATATGGAGACTGAGTGGGATTAACTCAGCTCAAGGTGGGAGAGAGCTTTCTTCCATCTTTAAGGAGGCTAAATGAGTTTATGGACACAGAGAAGGCAGATGAAGGAGGGGTGTAGACAGCATGGAGCTGATGCATCTCCCCAGCTGGCAAGGGTGGCTAAAGGCAGCCCAGGCTGTGGTGCCCATTCTATCCACATGCCCCTGGCACCTCTATTCCTGGGGGAGGGCAAAGGGAAGGGATGGTGCTTTAGAGGCACAGGGACTGTTTGTCCCTACCTCTCTTCCCTGTTCCCTGGAATGCTTAAAACACATTTCCTGATCTTGCAGCTGAAACAAGTTTTGCTGGAAAGGCAATGAGTGAGAATGTGGCCTTGGGTACCCCCAGGACATGGGACAACCTCTCCTTTGGAGATCTCGGAAGAGAATGGACCTTATTCTTCTTTAGACAACCCCAAAACATTCAGTGGCTCCTGCTTGCTCCACTCTCTGAAACTGTGTCCATTCCATCCCTTCATGGTCTCTGCTGATCCCCTTCCCCCCTGGAGCCACGGGACAGCTCTGCTCCTTACCCACCAGGCAGAGCTGCTATGTGGGGGACTTTAGTACTTCAGCAGGCCAGGAAACCCCCACGTTTAGATGCCTTTAGTCAACCCAGTTACCAACTAGCTGGGTCTCCTTGCCTTGCCTTGCCTGGGATGACGTCATCCCTGGCTGTGACCAGCTGGCTTGTGCTGATGTGAAGGCCTGACAGTTATGTGGAAGAAATAGGAATGCTGTCAGAATCAACATGGATTCACTTATGTCAACACAAAAATAAACAGAAGAAGTCAAAGAGTAAAAGGCAGGGTTCTTCCACATGGTTGCCTGGGGGTGTCTACACTGGAGTCTGCAAGGATCAGAAGCTTACAGAGACCACCACAGCCTTCTACAGTCCGTCCTTCGACAGAGACACCTGCCCAGCAATTGTCTGTTTGGCCATAGATTGATGCCAATCTTGTGACTAATCACTGTGTCCAAGGATGGTTTCAAAATATCTAAGGTAATCCTTCTCACTTTTGTTTTTAAAAACTTCCCCTTAGGCTGGGTTTGTGGCTTAGTAGTAGAGCGCTTGCCTGGCATATGTGAGGCACTGGGTTCAATTCTCAGCACTGCCTATAAATGAATGAATGAATGAATGAATGAATGAATAAATAAATAAATAAAGGTCCATCAATAACTAATATATATTATATATATATATATATATATATATATATATATATATATATATATGAACCCAACTTCCCCTTGTCTTTACCTCTTTAAATCTGCCCACAGTTTACCATGACACTTCCCATTGCAGTGCTCTGCTTGGTGTAAGTAAATATCAACATTCTTTGGAGAATTTCTCTCTTTGCCTTTTTATTTTGGTTGACAGTTATGTGGCTTTTAAAGAAATTATATCAAAAGTGGTATGAAAATCCTTGTGATTTTCTATGTTATAACTCTGCTTAACTCAGCTTGTCACAAGATCCTGTTGACATTTTCTAGGAATTTTAAAATTTATATTGGAAGTTAAATATTATCTGATATATAGTTGATTTGCATGATTGACAAGCAAGTCCCTGGCATGGTTTGGAATTGGGGCTGGGGGCAGGGATTTGTCTTCATCCTTGGGGTTAGGGTTAGGGTTAGGGTTTCTGGCAGGGCGGAAAGAGCTCATTTCAAATCCTTGTCATTTCCTGGCAGTGAGACCCTGGCAGGGCAGCCTGTCTGAGACATCACTTCGGATATAGAACAGGTGTCACATCAGAGACATGAGGTTGTTAAACCCTAGAGTGAGGTCAGGCAGCTCAATTCTGGAAGACGTTGTTGGAATGACTCTAAGGCCATTGTTAGGGATTTTGGGTCTGGGACCACCTCCAAAGTCTCATGTGCTGAAGGATTGGTTCCTAGCTGGTGGTGTTCTTGGGAAGTGGAGAAAACTTTATGGAATGGGGCCTGATTGGAGGAAGCAGGTCACTGTGGGTGTGCTTTTGAAGGAGATATTGGGACCGCAATCCCTTCCCATCTCTCTCTCTCTCTCTTTGCTTTCTGTTCATCTTCCTGAACAGTTTTACTTCCCCTCACCCTCCTGGCCATGATGTTCTGCCTCACCATAGGCCTAAAAGCAATGGAACCAGCTGATCATGGATTGAAACCTTTGAAACTCTGAACCAAAAATAAATCTTTCTTCCTCTTAGGTTGTTTGTGTCAGGTATTTTGTTACAGCTGTGGAAATCCGATTAATAAATACAACCATGGATATCAAAATGAGTTTTAAGGCACACCACTTGGAAGATTTGTTTTAATGAAGGTCTGAGAAGCAGCTTGGGGAATCCTGACCTCCTTGCCTGCAAAGAGGGCCGAAAGAGGTCCAGAGTGGAAGTTCAGTGAAGACCCAAGAGGAGGGTTTTGAGAGAGAAGGGGTGGGGGAGGGAGAGAAATGTGTTGTGAGTTCTACCCACTGGCACCATTGTCTTCCCATGGGGGAGGGTGATGAGGGAGAGTGGGGTGCCTACCTCACACCTCAAGGTCACCAAGAGGAGCCTCAGGCAGCCTGGTGGTTGTGCAGTGCCTGCTGGACAGTCTTACTCCTCTCTGGAATCCCAAGGGCAAGAGAGGGCTAACTACCTGCTATCAGTGAGAAGACAGGCATCTGACCTGCCAGAACCAGTCAAGACTAAGGACACTGGAGTATGTGTGTGCTGAGTGGCCATGAGGAGGGCTTGGGTTAGAGGGGGCTAGTGGACATCTTCAATTCCTGCTCCAGAGGTTTGCTGAAGGGCAATAGACCTCAACTCTGAATGAAACGGGTGCCCATGGGCTGGGAGAGGAAGGCTGAGTCAGGTTGCTCCCTTCAAGGGAGCAGGGAATGAGTGACACCATTGATGCCAGGCACAGAAGACCACAGGGACCTCAGGGTGGACAGCACGAGTCAAGTGCAAGAGCATAGATCAGTCAGAGAATGTGCTGTCTCCCCTTTCTTCCATCACTGGAGGGGACAGAAATTGTAGGCCAGATATTAGCAGGAAAGAGGAGCTTGAAACTGCTTTACCAGATTTTGACTGACTTGTACCAGTGTTGATTTCTTTTCTTTCTTTCTTTCTTTCTTTCTTTCTTTCTTTCTTTCTTTCTTTCTTTCTTTC
>JAJEJO010052691.1:16799-80341 GCA_020662805.1 Glaucomys volans
TTCTTTCTTTCTTTCTTTCTTTCTTTCTTTCTTTCTTTCTTTCTTTCAAGGAGAAAAAGTTTACTTTGGGCCCCTTTCCTGTCTGTGGCTGGCCGACTGCATTGCCCTGGGACCTAGTGAGGCAGAACATCATGGCAGAAGGGTGTGGCAGAGGAAAGGCGCTCAGATCATGGTGGCCAGGAAGAGGAGGGACGGTGGCATCAGCGTGGACTTCATGCTAATCTTCCCTTACGTCCAATTTTGGACAAAGTAAAGTTGACTTTTGCTCTTGATTTATTTCTTTTCTTTTTTTTTTTTAATTTTGAGAAAGCACAAAGCAAAGAATTTAAAATAAATAATAATATGAAAACATTCATGTTTTACCACTTAGAACTTTAAATTGTCAATAGTTTGTAATATTTGCTTCAGGTCTTTTTTTTTCAATAAAAGAATAAACCATTGGAGGTGTGGTAGCGGCCCTTCTCTCCTTGCTCACTCACACTGTCCTTGACTTGCCAGCACCCCAGAAGTCACCCTGTCATGAACTGGAAGTGAACCCTTTCTGCTCATTTTTGGATACAATCATGTGTAGATATTTATGAATGATATATAATTTTATCTTCTGTGTTTTAAGAAATCTATAAGTGTGCTTTTAGTAGAGTACATACTGTATGCATTGCTTTCTTTCTTTAAATAATTTGTTTTTGATTTTGTTTTGTTTTGTTTTTGGTACTGGGGATTGAACCCAGGGGCACTCCACCACTGAGCCACATCCCCAGCCCTATTTTGTATTTTATTTAGAGACAGGGTCTCACTGAGTTGCTTAGGGCCTTGCTAAGTTACTGAGGCTGGCTTTGAACTTGTGATCCTCCTGCCTCAGCCTCCCAAGTGCTGGGATTACAGGTGTGTACCACTGCACCTGGCAAATAATTTGTTTTTTCTACTTATCCTCATTGACCTTGAGGAACAGTATTCTATGATAACCCCTCTCCTAGAAAAAAGAAACTCTGGGCACTGAGATTGAAGTCTTCCTTTAAGATGAGAATTTGCTGCAGTTAAGAGGGAACCACGGAGAACACAACCTGGGCACCAGATGGTTCAATCCTGGTTGCCAGATGTACATTTTACCTTGATGGAACAGCTGGAAGAAACAACACCTTGAAGATCCCAGAGCTAAGCAGCATCTTTACTGGAAAATCAGGTGGAAGTGGAATTTGTCCATGTTGTGGTTTAGATATAAGGCACCCCCCAAAACCCGATTTTGAGACAAGGCAAGAGTGGTCAGAGATGGAATGGTTAGATGATGAGAGCCGTCACGTAATCAGTCTAAAGGGACACAGACAGGTTGTTTTTTAAGAATCCAAACAAGAAAGATCAGCAGCTGAACAAAAGGAGGTACCAGCTCCAGACTTCCAAATCACTATCAGGCTTCCCAGTTGTAGATGCCCTTTCTGGGTAGGTGATGACCACCTGAATGTTTGACCTATTGCATAAAACCCTGGAGCCCAAACAAGCCTCCCCTGTCCACTTTGTGGCCTCAGCCTGAAGTTCCTTCTCTGGTTGATGGCCTCAGGCTCTGCTGAGGATCTGGGCCTTGCCTACCTTTGACCTAAATCCAGATGAGTGACTAGGGCCCTGTTGCCCGCCTTCCCCAGTGAGGACTCATGCCCACTGTGCCTGGCCATGCTCCATGGACTCTGGACCCCATTGAGTCTTCTATTTGCTCCCTCTGTTGGATCTGCTTGTCCAGAACCTGTGTAGCCTCCACATACCTGCCTCATTAACTGCAGACCCCACATGGCCCCCTGCCCTGCTGGAGGTGACAGCCAGCAATGGCTGAGAGGCACAAGAACTAGGGGGAGGTCAGGTGGGCTTAGGGATGCTACATGTCCACAGACACCAAGACCACTGTTCCCCAGAGACTTACTTCAGCCTGGAATGGTGTGATTAACCCAAATTGCATACACTTTAAAGGGACAAATGACACTAAAGACAAAATCCATGGATTGCAGGCTGATGACAACATTTACAGGGAGAAGATATTTTATTTGCTAGCTATTGATTCAGAGTTTGCTGTATAGCAAGGGAATGACCAGCATCACTGGCACTTTGCAGAGACTCAAGGGTTGGCAGAGGACTGGGAAAGCTTTCTTGTTTAGAGAGAGAGAGAGAGAGAGAGAGGGGCTTCAGATATGCTTTGATCAAGGTTGCCAACACAAAGAGGCTCTGTCATTGGTCTGGGGAACAGAGTTGGCTTTCTCTGGTTTGAGCTAAGTTGGAAATGGGACAACTGGCATCGCTGACCAAGTGCTGGTGGTTCTGGGTGGGCTGCCAAAGATGGTCTGGACATTTCCACTTGTATATTCAGCCTCTAACCACACTGAGTTGAGTTGAGATCCACGTTTGCATTTTGAAATTCAAAATGAGTGTTATTTTTTTTCCCTGGCTCTTTGGTCATGCCCACAGGTTGCCTGGGTGTTTTGGAGGTGTAGATGAAGTAGCCGGGATTTGCAGCAGATTCCAAAGTGAAATAGGAGCCCACCTTCTCCTGGAGGAAGGTGAAGGGCAGCTGCTCTGTACAGCTCAGTGAGTTTAGTTCATCGATGTTCTTATTCTGAAAGACAAAGGAGGGTTTGTTACTAGCTGCTGTAGTTTGGATCTGGAAGGTCCCCTAAAGGGCTGCATGTTAAGGCTGGGTCCCCAGCATGGGGTTATTGAGGGGCAACAGAACCTGTGAGATGGGGCCTAGTGGGAGGCTTTCAGGTCATTGGGGGATGCCTTCAAAGCACACTGTGGCACCCTGGCCCCTTCCTCTCTTCCTCTTTTGCATCCTGAACATAAGCAGTTTTGCTCCAGGGCATGCTTCTGCCACAGACCCAGAGTAGTAGGGTCAAGGGATCATGGAACTGAAAGCTCCAAAACTGTGAGACAAAACAAACCTTTTCTTTTAATAAGTTCATTGTTCTGGGTATTTGTTTCAGTAATGGAAAGTTGACGAATATAGTAACCAGGCTACTCTATGAAGGAACAAAGAAAGATCAGGGCAGTCCCTGCTAAAGTTTAGACTTTCAGCCTTAGCTTAGGTTTTCTACTTCCTTGGATGGGAGGACAGGGATATCTAGTCTATCTTTCTTACCTTTAATTCTAACGAGGGATGCTTTGGTTCCTTGACTTTATCACAGCAGAGACAGAGCTTCCCTTTAGAGACAGCCAAAAAAATATGATTTCCTTTTGTGGTGCTGTTTTTGTGCATGTGGTTTGTGCAAGTTGATACGTAAAAGATCTCTGGAAAAAGTTAAAAATTGGGTCAGATCTAGACAGAAAATGACGTTTTTGTCTGCTTGTTTCTGTTGATGTTTAAGGTACAGCAACCCTTTTTCCTTTAGCCAGGTGATTAAACCCTCAGCCCATTGTGGGCCCAGGAGCCAAGTGCACCTTATTCTCGGAATTCCCTCTCCCTGTCTCTCTGGCTCTACCTTTGTCCCAACCCCTGTGGGAATGTCTTGGGGACTGAGGACTCCTCTATCTGGCTCATCACCAGTGGCCCTGAGGCTGTTCCCTGGGCAGCAGTGCTTGGTCTTTTCAAGAGAAGGGAGGAGCCCAGCAGTCCTGCTGGAGGGGTTCCACCCAGGTCAGGGTTGGGGAGACAGACCAGGTTGGGAGTCACTTCTGGCTTTGGACTGTTTGTCTGGAACCGCCTTGAGGATGCCACCTTCCAGGACCAGAATCTGCTGGTGTGGGTCTCGAATTTTGTATTTACTGGGGATGGATTTGATTCTTGGGCCTGGAAAACAGTACCAGAGATCATACATAATTAACCATTCTGCATTCAGCCTCAGGTCCCCACTTGGTGCCACGGGCTCAGAGGAGACATATTCCTCTTGTCAACTTTTCCCCCCAACTCATTGATGGAGGAGCCTTGGAACCTCTAGTGACTCAGCACCTGGATTCTGGGGCCACCCTGACTCAGGGCCAGATCTCTGGGCAGTCATTTATAAGATGAACATGTAAGATCTCATTTTGCCCACCAGGAAGATGGGGATCATAGAACCTGTCTTACTGGGGTTGAGATCAGGAATGGGAGAGCCAATGGAAGCTCATGACTACTGATGTATGCGTAACATTCTCGGAAGCCCATCACTATTATTATCTGTGGTGGCGTCTTCTCACTGTGGCCTGCCTCTTGCAAGTCCAGTTGGCATGGGTCTCTGCCACCTCAGGCACCAGCTGTGCAGCTGATAAGGATAGTGGAAGGTCAGGGATGGCAGACAAGGCAGGAGGCAGCCAGGAGTGGCTGCCTGGCTATGTAAGGAAGGGGCTGTGGACTCAGGAGCCCAGGGAAAGCCAGAGGGATGTGCCTACCCTTTCTCAGGGGCAGGACCAGCTGCAGCAGTGGCCAGGGGTTTGCCTGAAGATGGGAATAATTTGGGTATTCAGCTGGGAAACTCCTAAACTGGGAACTTCTTCCTCTGCCACCTTGATAGAGTGGATGACCCCCCTATCAGTGACTGCATGCAATTTTACCTGGGGTTGGGCAAGGGTCCAAACACAGGGCAGAGGATGGAGTCCAGTAGAATAATAGACATGAAGTGTGTTAATGGGCTGGATCCCATGGTAGTGAGCAATTACACTGTGTAACTATGCACATCCACACATGCAGACTGTGGTCTTTACCTCATAGATGTGATGCCTTGGGCTGGGACCCCCAGCTCCCTCCCCTCCCTGTTGTAGGCTGTCTATGTCCTCTCATCCTGGCCTCCTGGCACTCATGCTTCCTCCTCCCTGCTGGTCCCTTGATCCCTTGCTGGTACCCTCTTCTTTCCTGAGCAGCCCACCCTTGGCCCATCCTGGCAAGGGTAGCTATACCCTTGTGTGACCTCTGCTGTGTCCTTGTGCAGGACTGACTTCTGACTCATGCTGTACTTTTTGCAGGGCCAGCTGTGGCTTCACAGTGGATGGCACTAGGCTGGTGTTCACTGCCTCGCTGGTCTGGGTTCACAAACCACCAGCAGGCTCCCTGGCACCCCACCCGGCTCTTCTGGTGCCCCACCTACAGCTTTGGTAGGGGAGTGAGATGGTGCAGGTGTCCAGAGGGCCCTGAGTGGAGCCTGTGCTGCCAGCATTCCCTCAATCAGCCCAGCCCTCAGCCAGGATGGGAGTGGCCATCCCTCCCTGGGCCAGTGCTCTCTCTCTTCAGCAGATCTTCACAGTACTGCTAGGGATGAGGAAGGTCTGGACGGGTGGGAACCTTGGGACTCATCTGAAGACTTCCAATCCCAGTGAGTGATGAAAGAGCCCTGACCTGGCTTCAGTCAGATCTCTCTGATAAGCCCCCTCTGCCTTGTTGCTGATCAAGGGTCTCGGGTGACCCTTCTGGTGCTCTGGAACATAATACCTTGTTAGTGCAGTTGCTGTGAAGACTAGATGGCTTCTCTGGTGGGAAGTGCTCAGCCAGGAGCCTGGTTCATAACTGCTTACTAAAGGTGAATTTTCCATTCTTCATCAGGGCACCAAATTCCCTACATCCTAGGGGGACTGTGCCACCTACTACCCTTCCCTGTCACCCTAAGACCCCTTAGATGATCACCTGAATGGGTTGAAGCCACTAAAGCAGGGTCCAGGTCTGGCAGCAGAGGGCCTGTTGTGGATTGACAGGAATCAAAGACAATGGATTAGCAAATGCAGTTCCATATGCTTGGGGTTTATACTCACTGGACTAGGGAATGATTTAATTCCTAACTTCTGTGATTTTCCAAGTATAATCTGCAAAACATCCTTGTAGAAACATACTGATGCTCTTGAAGAGGTTCCATGTACAATATGTTTTTGATGTTCTGTGTTCAACTATATTGATTTGAGTTCTTTACAGCGGAACTTCTCAGGGCCATTTTTTTCCCAAATATTTTGGAAAGAATGACAAAAGATTTTGCCATCTGTTGACCTAGGGGGAACTCGCCTACCTCAAGGGGGAATCTGCTTGCTTTGGGGAACTGGAACTTTAGGTAAGCTGTTTAACTTGAAAGATTTTACTTCTGCTGTGTTTTAAAAATTTATTTATTTATTTATTTATTTACTCATCTATTTATTAGGAAGGAGATTTTGGAGCTGCAAACCAGTCAATTTGAGAAGCAGAGCTTTAAAAATATTTTATCTGAGCACATGATCAAAACTATGTGTGCTCATGCTGCATCTGGGGTCCATCTCCACCATGTTCTGTAACTGTTCCTGTCTACATCAGGGCCTGGAGAAATTCCAGGAGCTCACACACTTTGCAGGTTGGACAGAGAAGCATAGCTTTTCTAGGCAGCACTGGACAAAGTTTCCTGTGGGGAACCACTTTTGATGCCAAGAGTGGATTGGTAGAGGTGTCTTACCTTCTGACCCGGGCTGGGATTCATCCTGGTCCCTGTAGGACTTACGGTTAGTTGCCATGTCTGAGATGCCACCCAAAACGAACTTTGCCCCAGCTGAGAATGAGAACGGTGGGAGCTGTGAGGGCAGGTAGGACCTGGATGGACATGAGAACTTTGGCTGTGGAATCTCAGAATCTCAGGATACTTCCCCTAGTCTGTGTAGCACCTGCAGGGCAGTGATCTGCCTCTGCTTAGGAATATTGCCCATTGTCACAGGCTTGATCAGTCTATTTTGTAATAGAATTCTACTTTGATTTTACCCACAGAGACAATCCTGTGATTTGCTATCAAAGCCATGTTTTGTTTCCCATGTGGATTGATTCTCCAGAAATTGCCTAGGGATCTTGCAGAATTGCAGGCTCTGGTGGGTCCTGACATTGTACATGTCTAGCAAGTTCTCAGTGATGCCTGTGCTGCTGGGTCACAGATCACACCTGGTAGCAAACCTCCAAGGAAGTCAACTTCTAGCCTCCTGGAGCAAAGCAGGCTCATGATGATGTTTCTACTGTGGAGGGGGGGGCCACGCTTTCGCTTCTCCTTTGGATATCTGCACCACACTTTGCAGGGTAAAGGCCCCTTTGCATACGTGAGTTAGCAAATCCTCATCTTGAGGTCGCAGAAAGCATGGGAAAATATTCTTATTCCCTTTTTACTGATGAAGAAACTGAAGTTGAAAAGTATCTCCCAGGTAACAGAGTTAGAAACAAGTAGCAGAGCCCTGGAGTTCAAACCTGGACCTCTTGATGATTTCCCAAGAAGCACCAGACAATCCCTACAGCAGAGAGCACTAGGCTGGAGGGCATGAGACAAGAATGTCCATCCTGGCCCAGCCAGCAATGTGCAGGGTGAACACTAAGCTCTGTAAGCTCCTGGGCTTCCAGATATACACAAGGGTTTTGGTGATGCCTTAGCAAGCACTGGCATTTTGTGATTCCATGTGGCCTGGAGAAGCTTTCCAGACTTCAAGGCACACATGAGTTAGCTGGGCCCTTATTAAAATGCAGTCTGATTCAGTGTATCTGAGATGGGGACCAAGTTTGCAGTTCTCACAACCTTCCAGGGAACACAGATGTTATGGATCCATGAGCCATGCACTTTGCTTTGGCTGTATGTTGGAATCATCTGAGAAACTTTAAAAGATCTCTGGGTCCTATCTCCAGAGACAGACTAGTTGGCCTGGGTGGAGCCCAGGCAGTGGCAAGTTTTGAAAGCTTTGGAAGAGCCAAAGTTGGGAATCACTCTTGGGAATCTGGCTTTTGGGTTGCACCATCAGATGACCCAGCTGTCTGATAATTATTAAGTTCTGATCCTATATTTTCTGACATCAGATGAGTCATGTGTTTAAGTTTTTGCCAAGAGACAAACTACCTTGCCCTTGTTTTCTTCCTTATACTCTGTGGATTCCAGCAGCCCTTTGGAAATCCCACTGGGAGATAACTTTAGAGAGTGACTCTCTTGGCTATAACAGAGTTGAGTTGACCTGTTTGTGCCAGATTCTGGTGGGGGTTGGTGGCAGAATACAGTGCCCTGGAATCTCTTCCATCAAATTTCATTTCCCATTGGACCAAACACAATTGTCAGCCCATGTTCTTTTTACCTTGATGGGGGTTTTTTGAGGGTCATATTTATACCAATTACTAATTTGGAAACATGACTCCTAAAGAGTGGAAGGCTGGGGTACCTCCTCGCACTCCTAGGGAGGCCATGAGGTACCTGAAACTTTCGACTGAAACATGGAAACATCTCTTGGGCCCCTGTGAACCAAAGTTGCTGCAGCCCAGCTGCATAATAAGCAGAATTGTCAGGCATTTCTTTTGGCTGAAAGGCAGGGAAGAAATTCCTGAGATGGTAATTAGAACCGAGAAGTTTGGGAACTTGTGATTTAGGAGTGGGGAGCAGCATTCTTTTGGCAGAGTACTGCCCTGGGATTAGTCAGTGGTGCATTGAGGAGAGGGAGGAAAACTTCAGTGTGATTAGGAAATGCTTGGAGATGGAGGACTAGATGCATCAGCCCAATAAAGCAGTCGCAACCTGAGAAGGACAAGGCAGGGGGTCTTGGAAGAGGGAGGAGCTGAAGGAAATGAAAGGACAAGGTGCTTCTGTGCAGTGCCTGACGGTGGCAGCACTGTTGGATGCTTGCCAGGAGGTGTCCAAGGGAGTTGTTCTGGGTGGGCTGTTTGCTAGATCAATGCCATTCCTGTGAATGCCAGTTCTTTGCTAGTCAAAGAGCGCTCTAGGGATCAGTAACATCAGTATGGTTTACAAACTCACAAGAGATGAAGAATCTGGAGCCCCATCCCAGACCAGATCAGAACCTGCATTTTTTTTCTGGGTACCAGGGATTGAACTCAGGGGTGTTGACTCCATTTACCTCATTATTTCCCCTTCCATCCTCCTTTCCTTAAGATGGCACCCAGCAGGCTTCTCTTCCTGAAAGTCTGCTTCCCTCCAGCGCGCTTAGCCACCCAACCAGGTAGCAACACTCCCACCCTGGGCCCTATCTGACCTATAGGCAAATGCCTCACTGGCAATATGCAGATAGCACTATTAGTTCCCTTCCGAAACTGTATATAAGGCAACGAAACTTTTCTAATAAATGGAACCTCTCCTAGCAGCAAGTCTCTGAAATCTCTGTTCGTTCTTTCATTGGTGGCCCATACGGGGACAGGGTCCCCTTCTACATTGAAGGCCCCTGTTCCTTTTCGCCGTCCGGAGACCTCCTGCCCACGTCTGCCCTTTCAGACGCTGGCTCCCGCACCCACCACCGGTCATCACCTAGGTAAGCCCCCATGCAAGTGTCAACCCCATTCAAGCTATAGTGGGACTCTTGACCGTGATCGTCCGGCAAAGTCCTGACACTCATCTGGGGTGGGGGACTGCACCCCACCATGATCTTTATAGTTTCGGTGGACCCTCCGGCAACTTGCCATTCTCATCTGCTTTGGGGTGTGAGGAGTCTATAATAGGTGAAGACTTTCATTTTCTCTCTGTTCTTTCCTTTCACTCTACCCTTTCCTTTCTCCTCTGAACAAGGAAATCCTAGTACTAGGTTCCCTGTGGCCCTGGCACTTTGCCTCTGGCTCTCAGCCAAAAGGATCTGGCGTATGGGTGATGACCCCTACCCACCTCCTTTTCCTGAATCCCCAGGAGTCACACGGTCATGGGGATCTTTGAAGGATGCTCCTTAGATTTTCCCCGACCATTTCTGGCCCGGGATTTTCCCCCTCTTGCTCTGTCCTCCTCCTTACTCTCCCCTCTCCATTCTCTCAATATGGGAGCTTCTTCATCTCTTCTGGACACTTCACCCCTCAAATGCCTCCTCCAGAACCTCACTTCACTCTCCCTCACACCGGACATTAAGCCCAAACTTTTAATCAAATTTTCCACTCAAGATTGGCCTACCTATCCCTTCGATAAGGGAAACCATTGGCCCCCTGAAGGCTCTCTGGACCCAAATTTAATTCGGGACCTTTTCAACTATTGCCAGCGACTGAAAAAGTGGAAGGAGATTCCCTATGTCGAAGGGTTTAGCCTGCTTAGACAACACCCCAGACTCTGCTCCTCCTGCTCCCCTGCTCAGGTTCTCCTTGCCTGCAAAGCACCCTCTGCCACCGCCGCTGCCGCTGCCCCTCTCCCCGCTCCCTGGCCCTCTGACTCTTCTGCCTCTTTTGATCCGGCTGAGGAACCCCCGCCCTACAGGCTTCCCCTTCTCCTCCTCCTTCCACCTCACAGCCACAGCCCTGCCCTTCAAGCACTCTCCCTCCTCTGACTCCTTTAGTCCTCCCGTTACTCGAGCTAGGGGGCCTCCTCCTACCCTGCTTATGGTGGCCCCTCTCCACGAAGTGGCTGGAGCTGAAGGTGTGGTTAGGGTTCATGTGCCCTTTTCCCTGGCCGATTTAACACAATTAGAGAGAAAACTGGGCTACTTCACCACTGATCCCACAACCTACATTAAGGAATTCCAATGGGTGCTCCAGGCATACAGCCTAACACACCATGATATCTTCATGCTCTTAGCCAATACTCTTCTCCCCGAGGAACGCCTCAGGGTTTGGGATGCTGCTCAAACCCATGCCAATGATACCCACCGTATAGACCCCAACCATTCACCTGGCCCACATGCAGTCCCTGAACAGGACCCAAATTGGGATTGCAATACAGCTCAAGGAATCCAGGCCCGAGACCGCTTTGCCTCTTGTTTGATAGTCGGCCTCAAAAAGGCTGCTTGCAAAGTTGTCAATTTCCAAAAGATTCAGAAAAGAATTCAGAAGAAGGAAGAAGCTCCATCCAAGAAGAAGGAAGGAAGAAGCTTGACCCAAGCCCTCCTGCAGTATACCAATTTAGATCCCACCTCAGATGGTGGCCGACATGTCCTTATGATGTATTTTTTTGCCCAATCCTACCCTGACATTAAAGCCAAATTAATAAAACTGGAGCAAGACCCCGCCACCCCACAGAGGGCTGATCAAGCCAACTTTCAAATGTTGGCCCAGATCATGAAACCCTCCCCCGGGCGTTCTCCTATTTCATCTAACCCCAAGCCTCCACCCGGGCCCTGTTTCAAATGTGGCAAGGAGGGACATTGGTCAAAGTTCTGCCCCTCTCCTAGGCAACCCACCATGCCGTGCCCAAAATGCCAAAAGAGGGGACATTGGGGCTCTGATTGCCCACTCACCCGAAGGGGTGGATGGTCAAACAACCCTCAGTCACCCAAAATGCGGCAACCATTTGTGGTGGGACTGGCCGAAGAGGATTGACGGGGCCCTGGGTCCTTCCCGACCATGTCTATAACTAAACAGGAACCCAGGGTGACCATAACTGTGGACAGTCGCCCCATTTCCTTCCTCCTGGACACTGGAGCCACTTTTTCAGTCTTGAGGGAGTTTCGGGGCCCCACCAAGCCCAGCACTTCTCCTATAGTCGGGGTAGGAGGAAAACAAATCTTTCCCCAAAGGGCTCCCCACCCCTTGCTGTATCCAAGGTGCCCACCTCCCTTTCTCTCACTCCTTTTTAGTTATGCCCCAATGTCCTATTCCATTATTAGGGAGGGATATCCTCTCCGTACTAAATGTTTCTATCACCATGTTCCCCTCCCTCTACCCACGACCTCCTTCCTTCTGGCTCTTATTTCATTGGATCACAATTCTAGGGGTCACAATTCTATACCAGAGACCCCTTTTCCCATTTTAACCCACCCTGTTAACAACACAGTGTGGGACATCACCAGCCCTTTCGCTGCTCATTGTTCACCAATATCCATCAGGCTGAAGGACCCCTCCAAATTCATACATCAGGCCCAATATCCCCTGAGTACCACCGCCCTCCTTGGACTTCAACCTATTGTTGAGGATCTTTACCAAAAGGGATATCTCCGCCATACGCACTCACCCTTCAATACCCCCATCCCAGCAGTCAAGAAGGCAAATGGAACGTATCGCCTAGTCCAAGACCTCCACATGATCAATACTGCTGTTGTTCCCATTCATCTCCCAGTCCCTAACCCCTATACTTTGTTATCCCAGGTCTCTGCCTCCTCTACACACTTTTCGGTCTTAGATCTGAAAGATGCCTTCTTTTCCATCCCTCTTGACCCTTCTTCCCAGGACATTTTTGCTTTTACTTGGACTGACCCCCACATGCGACACTCTGAGCAGCTTACTTGGACTGTCTTCCCCCAGGGGTTCCGTGATAGTCCCCACATTTTTGGACAAACCCTGACCCAAGACCTTAAGGTCTTCCATACATCGCACCCCAAATCTATTCTCCTACAATATGTGGATGACCTCTTACTCTGCAGCCCCTCCTGGGATCAATCCCAAAAGGATACCGCCTCACTCCTCAATTTCCTGGCTGACAGGGGGTATTGCGTATGCCCTTCCAAAGCGCAAATCTCCCTCACAACCGTGACATATTTGGGCTTTCAATTATCTCCACAGAGGAAGGCAATAACCTTAGACAGGAAACAACTCCTACTTTCCCTTCTTGTCCCAAACACCAAGGCAGAAATCTTGTCCTTCCTGGGGCTGGCCGGTTAATTCAGGGCCTGGATTCCAAACTTTTCTTTGCTAGCTTGACCCCTCTGTGATTTGGCAAAGGGGGAACCCAAAGAGCCTCTGTCCTCTTCACCCCGTCGCCCCTTCCTCAGGCTCCGACAGACCCTAGTCGAAGCTCCAGCACTTCACCTCCCTGACCTCACCAGACCCTTTTCTCTCTATGTCCATGAAAATGGTGGACAAGCGTTAGGGGTCTTAGGACAAACCTACAGTCCCTCCTTCGCCCCTGTGGCATACTTATCTAAGCAGCTAGATCCCACCGTATGGGGATGGGCCCCCTGTTTGAGAGCCCTATCAGCTGGACACTTATTGCAGAAGGAAGCCTATAAGCTAACGTTTGGGGCACTACTCACCATCCTTTCACCCCATCACCTTAAGGACCTACTTGCCTATAAAGCCCTTCAATCCCTGCCACCATCTAGGATCTTAGCTCTTCTATCTTCTTTCCTAGAAAATCCTACCATCTCCTTTCTCCCTTGTCCACCTTTAAACCCAGTCACTCTACTCCCAATACCGTATCCTCCCAACACACCACTTCACAACTGCCTGGAGGCCCTCCAAAACTTCATACCCTTTCAATCCTCCATTTCTGAAGGCCCTCTTCCACATGCCAACCTCACCTGGTTTATGGACGGATCCTCCTTCCAGGAGGACTGGACACACTATGCAGGCTATGCAGTGGTCTCCCTCGAATCAATCATAGAAGCCCAACCATTACCAGAAGGAACACCAACCAGCAGGCTGAGCTCATAGCCGCTACCTGGGTTTGTATCCTCGCTGAAGGGAAAATTCTTAACCTATACACTGACTCTAAATGTGTTTTCCATATCCTCTTGTCCCATGCAGCCATTTGGAAAGAACGAGGGTTACTCAATACAAAAGGAAATAGTGTAACAAACTCAGCATTAATTACCAAACTGCTCGAGGCTTCTCAGTTGCCTCAACGATTGGGGGTCACCCACTGTAAAGCCCATCAGAAAGAATTCCCAATAACCCAGGGTAACTGCAAGGCAGATCTTGCCACACGAACAGCAGCTGTTGCAATGGGCCCCCTGAACCCTGGGCCCACCTGTGACTCTCTTCTTCCTGTCCTGACACCCGAATTGGAGACCTCCCAAGACACCTCACAAGCAGGCCCTCACTCCCCTCCTCCCGATGATAAACGCCCCCTTTTCCACCTTCTTCATAACTTGTTCCACTCAAGCCCCCAAACACTCTCCCATTTCTGGCAAACCTCCTTTCCACTGACCCCTTCAGACAAAGCCCTATTACAAAACCTTTCCTTTACTTGCACCATTTGCCAGCGCACCAATCCCAACACCCACCTCAGACCCAGACCCTACCCCTCTCATCAGGCTAGGGGAATTACCCCCGCAGCTGATTGGCAAATTGACTTCACTAACATGCCTCCTGTTCGACGTTTTAAGTACCTCCTGGTCTTTGTTGACACTTTCTCGGGTTGGGTGGAGGCATTCCCAACATCTAACAAAAAGGCCTCCACCGTGGCCTCCACCCTCCTTTCCCAGATCATCCCGAGGTTTGGGATGCCCACATCCATCCAGTCAGATAATGGCCCAGAATTCACTGCTCAGATAATACAAAGATTATCTCAATCACTCTCCCTCCCCTGGCACCTACATTGTCCCTTTTGGCCACAGGCATCAGGAAAGGTGGAAAGAGCCAATAGAACTTTAAAGGACATTTTAACTAAACTCTCTCTGGAATTACACCTTGATTGGACCCGTTTCCTGCCCCTTGCTCTGCTTAGGGTCAGGGCTCTCCCAAAGAAACCTACCAACCTTTCCCCTTTTGAAATCATGTTTGGTAGGCCCCTCCTACCTCCTGGTATTACGGCTACCCAGGGACCTATACCACCTACTGTAGCTTTACCTTTACTCCTCACCTTCACGCTGAACTATGGAAGTACCAGGATTGGCTACTTCCAGACCCATCTGTATTACAGAACAATTTATCGTTGCACCTGGGCCAATTGGTCTTCTATAATCCTCCTGAACCTAAGGCCTCTCTGACTCCAAAATGGGAGGGACCATATCCTGTAATTTTGTGTACCCCAACTGCTGCAAAGCTCTCAATGACTGATAACTGCCTTACCCCTTGGATTCATATTTCCAGGTTGAAACCAGCGGAACCTGCCGACACCACCTCTGCCTCCACCCCAAAGGCCTCTGCCCCTTCATATACCTGCATCCCTTTGCCCTCTGACCCCCTGCGCCTCCGCATCTCGCGTACACCATCGCTCTCCTATTGCTGAATATGACTCCTCCATGCCATAAATCCTTTCCACTTTTCAAACCCCTTCCACCCAGCATTCTATCACTCCTTCCCTTGTGCCTTGTAGCTTATAACCTAACCCTCGTCTGGCTACCATGTACAAATTCACTGTCCAGGAAAAGTACACCACAGTCTACGGCCTCACTAGTGTCTGGACAGTGGACGAGCAACTTTGTTTCATTAAAAACTGTTCCTTTATTTGTCTTAAGCTGTCCTGTGCTGACTGAAAGGTTCTCAATACTGCCACAATGGCCTATCCATACATCTGCCTTGCGAAAGACCAGCAACATGATTATTGCCACCGATGGGAAGACATTTATGGGGGATGTCCCTACTGGTCTTGCAAGTGGCACGATGCAGAGAGAGGCCGTTACTCCTCCCCTTACTTTAAAAGGCTCCTCCAGCCTGATGTATTCTCACACCAGTGGATTTCCATGTGCCAAGCCTATTTTTATGCTTTTGAGATCACAAACCCCAAGGATAAATTTTGGGATGATCTCATTGATATCGCTGTCTATGTGCAGGATTTTGCTAGGAAACCCATGGGATGGATGTTCCTCGTCCGTACTGTTACAACACCCCCCAAAGCGAAAACCAAGGTTATTGAGTGTATCCAGAAATTGGAGAAGCAACTTAACAAACTCATTGATGAAGCTGATACGAATAAAGCTGCCCCTCTCACCTGGCTCACCCTACTAAATCAGACCTTACATCTCCTAGATCTCCTTGTCAACTCAACCACCATCTCCATCCCCACCTTGCAATGCTTTCTTTGCGCATCCCTAGCTCGTCCCCTCCTTGCAGCGATGCCGCTCAAGAGGGCAGACAACTCCACCCCCTCCACTTACAACTTTTCCTCCTCTGGCCAATCTGTGTTCATCCCTCACTTCCCTCTCCAAGAGACTTTCGTCTCAAATAACACCTCCTTTCCTTTCATCTGCCTGTCCCCGTCCAGCACCTCTTCTCCCTCCTGCTGCGCCACTACCTACCCTATACCAACAACACCCAAATTTGTTTCCAGGGCACTTCCTCTGGTGCAATGGCTCTCTGTTCTCCTCCACTGCCAATGTCACTGGTACTTGCTTCCTAGTCACAGTGATCTCTCAGCTCTCCTGTACTCCTCCTCTGAACTTCAAATCTCCTTCCTCACCCTCGCATCCGTCGGGCTATTTTTCTGCCGGTTCTCATTGGCCTCATCCTCACAACTTCAGTAGCAGGAATGGGCCTCTTAGGGGGAGCACTGAGTCATTCCCTTTGGGCATCTAGAGACCTCCAGGAGAAACTGCAATTGTCTCTGGACACCACAGCGGAGTCCTTGAGCTCACTCCAGTGGCAAGTAACCTCCATTGCTCAGGTAACCCTACAAAACAGACAGGCTATCGACCTCCTCACCATAGAAAAGGGAGGAACTTGCCTCTTCCTGAAGGAAGAATATTGCTACTACATTAGTGAACCTGGCCTTATCGAGCAGAATGTTGTTAAACTACAGGATCTCTCTGCCCAACTAACGAAATCACCTGCTACTAATCCTTTAACAGACTTCTTCTCATCACCCTTCCTCACCTACGTCCTCCCATTTTTAGGGCCCTTCCTCGGACTTCTCCTCTTCTGCTCCTTCCTGCCCTGTATCATAAGGTTCCTTCAAGGCCAGCTCCAAGAAATCACTAATCAAACTTTCAACCAGCTTCTCTTAAAGGAGTATCACCCCTCCCTTCCGAAGATGTCTCCAGCTCCCGTTTCAACCTCCTCCATCTATGATCAGTGGAAGTACTTCCTGACGGAGCTCCACGCAGATGCCTGGCTCATACCTCCTGTACGCTCCCACCTGGACTGGTCCGAGGCAATACAGATGCTACTCCTGCAAGGGATGTCCCCTGATTTGATACCCGACGCCCTCACATGCTTTGCAGCCCTTTTCTGGGGAATATGCAGTCAACTCTTCCTCCCTACCCCCCATGTCACTCCCACTCAGCAGGAAGCAGCCAAAGAGACCGACGACCCCCCTCATAAAAAAAACAAAAAGGGAGGAATATTGACTCCATTTACCTCATTATTTCCCCTTCCATCCCCCTTTCCTTAAGATGGCGCCCAGCAGGCTTCTCTTCCTGAAAGTCTGCTTCCCGCTGGTGCGCTTAGCCACTCAACCAGGTAGCAAGACCCCCACCCTGGGCCCTATCTGACCTATAAACAAATGCCTCGCTGGCAATATGCAGATAGCATTGTTAGTTCCCTTCCGAAACTGTATATAAGGCAACAAAACTTTTTTAATAAATGGAACCTCTCCTGACAGCAAGTCTCTGAAGTCTCCGTTCGTTCTTTCAAGGGGCACTCAACCACTGAGTCTCATCCCCAGCCCTATTTTGTATTTTATTTAGAGACAGGGTCTCACTGAGTTGCTTATCTCATTGCTTTTGCTGAGGCTGGCTTTGAACTGGCAATCCTCCTGCCTCTGCCTCCGGAGCCACTGGGATGACAGGCACGCACCACAGCACCCAGCTAAGAACCTGCACTTTAACAAGACCTCCACTGGATTTCCATGCATTGGCGTCTGAGGAGCACTGTGCTGGATGACACATTCTCTGGTATGGCTGAATGAAATATCCAAAGGAATTTTGAAAGACCTGAAGCCTGGTTCCACTCCACACAGTGTTATTTAATTGGTTCATGGAGCAGACTCAGCACTGGGATATTTAAATGTCATCTAGGCATTTCTAAAGCCAGGATGATTGGGCTGATATAGATGCTTTGCAACATGGGTGTATTTGGAAAACTAAAATTCTGGGACAGTGTGGTACCCATGGAGAGAAAAACTGAAATCTATGAACCTCGATAGAAAGATCAGCAGATATAAGAAATCAGCCATTACCAGGGGTACCCTTGAAGGGCCAGGAAACAGGGTCAGGGAAACTGGGTTTTCCATCAAATGTTAGGTACAAGTTTCAGTCAACTTTACTTAAATGTTGCAGACAAGAAAGCCTGGAGGATGGGGACATTGATGACTGACTTCTTGTTGGAATGTGACTTGTCTCCTAAACATTCATGTGTGGATGTTTGGTCCCCAGAGTGGCAATGTGAGAAATGGTGGGCCCTTTAAGAGATTAGAGGTTGTGACTGGTCCTTTTCTGTCTTGCCATCTGCTGACTCCCTCCCATACCCACTCCTGCCATGAGGAGGCACGTGGCCAAAGGAGTACTGGCCAGAGCCAGTATCACACTGTTTGGACTTTCAGTCTCCAAAACTTTGAGCTAAATGACCTTCTTTCTTTCCAAATAACCCAGCCTCAGGTATTTCATCATAGTAATAGAAAACTGACTAACATACAGACAGTTGATGAAATTCCTAGTAGACCATCTGATGTATCCACTCAGGTGATAGGTATGGACCCACCTAAGGAAATGCTATATTCAGTCATCTGGAACCAATCTTCATCAAGGAAAGAAAGCTCAAAGCAGTTCCAAAAGCAGTTCCTAAGATTAATTTTCTATTTGACTTTAATAGTCATCCCAGACCCTGGAATAGAGGAGCAGGTGGTGCATGGTATGCTGTCACAGGGCACAGAGGTATTTGTTCTCAAACTCTGTTCTCTCCCTCTGCCTATGTAACCAACAGCCCATTGGTTTTTAGCACAAGCCATCCTGGGTGAAAAAGTCTGCTCTTGTACTTTGGCGCAAGTTGCTCAGAGTAGTTCTTAGGGATATAATTTAGAGAGTGAGAAAAGTCATAAGGAAGAGATTCTCCCAGTAAGAAAACAGCCAGGCCAAGTTAATAAGTACTAGTCCATCTCCCCAACCATACACATCCATAGCTAAGGAATACAATCTGGGCTTGGACCAGAGTGTGGGAAGGGCTAGAGTCACTGGCACCAGAGCTCAGAAGGGTATTCTAGTAAAATGAGAATTCAAACCACTTACCAGGTTGGCGTCTGGAGCTGAGTGGATGTCAAGAGCTCTCTGGAGTGTCTTTTGCCACAATGATCCTAGAGAGATGATAGACTCATGGGTATCATACCATGGGAATGAATAGATATGACAGCAACCAGCAGTTACCCAACTGCATGTCTATGGGGCACATTAAGGATGACAACACTCCTCTCATTGAGGGGTGGGGCGTATGTCTCCCCACCTGGACTCTGGGAGGACTGTGATCGCTTGCCCAATAGGATGCAAGTGGAAATGACAAGCCAACCTCCAGCCTCAGCCAGACCTTAGGGGATTGGCAGCACTTACTGGACAGCCCCCACCAAACAGTCAGCCCAAGGGAGTGAGCACTTAGTTGCATTGATCCTCCAACCCCAGGTGAGCAAGTGGATCTGAGCAAACCACCTTGGCCCAGCCCTGCCCAGACTGCAGAATTATGAGCAAAATCAGCCACTAACTTTTGGGCTGGCATTTATTCTAGGTAACTGGAACAGAAGTAGGTACTAGAGTAAGTACTATGGTAAATATAGCTTACAATACAAGATGTTAGCTTTGGGTCTGGGTGGCAGGTCTAGGAAGCTGTTAGAGATGAAGATTATTAGGAAAGTGATCCAAAGCCAGAGGAAAACAATACCTGGTATGTAATAGTGGGAAGCAGAGCTAAACAGTCGGCTGAAATTGCAAGACCTCAGAAAGATTGAAGAGCAGGTCTGTAGGTCCCTTGAGAGATGTTAAGGCTGGGTCCCACAGAAGTTTCACAGTGCACCTGACTTGAAAAGAAGGATCAGTTAGTTTTTTGTCAAATGGAATTGAGTTTTAAATTGATAATGCAAAATGGGTTTAGTAATTGTTGTAGGTAAGACTGAAAGGAATAGAGAAGTTGATACATTATTGTATATGTAGTATGCACATGCCATACATTCCATAACTGGATGAGACTTTGGGGCTTTTGGAAGCAGGTGAGTTTATTTTGCATAAGGAAGGAATATATAATTTGTGACCAAAAGGGAGACTGTGAAGATTAAAAATAGATGTAGATTCCTTGGCACTTCTCCCACTATGGAATTCCACCTGTGTGTCCTCTTGGATCAGTGTAGGTTCTGTAACTGATCATGACAAACGCAGAAATGCAGCTTTCCCCAGTTCTGAACCCAGGTCTCAAAAGACTGACAGATTCCACTCTTCTGCAGGTTGGGATACGTGCTCCTGGAATCTACCTGCTCTTCTGTAAAGAAGCCTGAGCAACCCAAGGGGAGGCTGTGTAGACAGGGTCTGGAGCTCCCAGACAGTGGAGATCACCGACTCACCAACCCTTTGACAGAGTCATTGTGGATGCAAAACCTCCAGGGTCACTCAAGCCCCCTGGCAGCACACAGAACTGAGGCAAGTGGTCTCTATTGAGCTCTGTCCAAATGGCAGGTTCTTTTATTTTTAAAATATTTTTATTAGTTATAGATGGACACAATACCTTTATTTTATCTTTTTTTTTTTTTTTTTTTCATCTGGTGCTGAAAATTGAACCTAGTGCCTCACATGTGCTGGGCAAGTGCTCTATCACTGAGCCACAACCCGAGCCCCAAATGGCAGGTTTTTGAACAAAGAAATGTTTCAAACTACTGTTTGGGAATGGTTAGGAGAGCAGAGGTTTTTTGGCTTCTTGTTGTCTTTTAGTGTAACCATCTTCAACTGCATGAAATCATCTAAAACATGAAGAGGGAGGTAGAAAAAGACCAGGGGGCACATGTCCACCTCCACAGCTAGGTGACTGCAGGAAGTAGCCCTGTGAGAAAGGAAAGGCCAGCAGTAGTGGGGGCGGTCAGGTAGGGAGACAAGGTTCAGGAGGACTTCTGCTTTTTTGGTAGTTTTCTCAGCAATCCAGGGGGCCAGGCCAATGTGGCCTCACCTGGCCTCACCCATCTCCTCCACCAGGTGTTCATTTAGGCATGACCAGCATTTCCCTGCTCCACCCCCGTCTTCCTTGTGAAATGTGAAGCAACTTCAGGAGACATCCTTTAACCAGTCCTCACAAGAACCAACTTCTCTCTACAACCTGTTGACTATTTGGTGACTTATCTCATTTTATTTTTCTTTGTAAATATTATTTAATGTTTTTATTAAAAAATTTTTAGCATGATGATGTGAAGCAGTACCAAAATAAGATGGTAAATTCAGGAAAAAATACATAAACCTGTTGGTAACAGAACACAGCAGTGAGTACTAGGATGCACATTACTGAGTGTGTAAGCTGTAAGCATTCCCTATATTTTTGCACTTAAATCTTACAACAGCCTAGGTGAATTTCCCAAGGATACTTGCTGGTAAGTGGCAGAAGGACTGTACTTTAGGTATTTTTCTTCCTGGGGAATATTCCTAACTTTTCTATCATGATACTTCTTAATCAGTGGGATTATGTATTCAGTATTTTATCATATTTACATATGCATGCACACAAATACATCATGTATACACATACATATGTTCTCTTTTATTTGCAAATATAGAACCATGCATGAAAAATTTATCTATAACCTGTTTTTGTCTCTTGCAGTGTGCCTTCAATGTCTGTCTATGTCCCAAGCAAGACTTCTACAAGATCACTTTTAATGGTTGCATGGTGTTCCACTGAGCATGTTAAGATACGTGGAAAGCCTCATCCTCTCAGCTGTGACTGTGTACAAGTTTTTAGAAAGGGCCTTGTGTCTCTGTTGGCTAAATTCCTTGTTGGTCTTCTCTTGGGGATGAGATGCCTCAAACCACATGGAAATGCCAAAAATGAGGTCATTGAACTGTGCTCGAAGGGGAGTCTGTCCTGTTTCCTATCCAGGTCTTGACTTTGGTAAACTCTGGGATGGAAAAAGAGTGGAACTTTGGCAGGAATAGGGGAGGAGAGTTGAGAAACATGGTTTTCAATAAGGAAAGACCTACTGGAACCAGTGAGGCTGTGGTCAGAAGGAAGGAGTCAGGAAGGGAAGGGGAGAGCCGAGGGAGAGGATGGACAGCAAGGGAGGGGTGGAGTGGGGGAAAACAGGGTGGGAAAGGAGGAGGTCTCCTAGTGGCTTCCTGACTGGAGGGGACATGGAAAGAAAGATCAGAGACTGAGCTGTCTTCTATGGTCTTGCTGTCAGCCCCCTAAAAATGTTGAGAAGTGTGTTTTTAGGGTTTTGATAAAAATCCTACCCCCAGGAGCCAGATTGCACAAAAGCTGAAGTCCAGGTGGTGCCCCCGTGTGTGTGTGTGTGTGTGTGTGTGTGTGTGTGTGTGAGATTTGATGTCATGGCGACCTCTGCTGTTCCTGGGAGGCACAGCTCTGACAGCAGCTCCAGGAGGGCACACATAGGCAGAGGACCTGATGGTGTTTTGCAGGTGACCAGAGTGGACTCTGGGCTCCAAGCCTGCTGGCCCTCTCTGTAGCAGGACGCAGCGGGGTAGGGGTCAAGGGCGCCTCTTAAGGGTTCGTGATGAACCCAACACATGCATTCACTTAGCATGGCGAGTGAGGAGATAAGCAGTCAGGTCTTGCTGCAGAGCTGGGGCTTGCTCTGCAGGGTGCAGAGCCTCAGGAAGTACTTGGTGAGGTCTGCTGGAGACTTTCTTTCAAAGCCAGGCAGACAGTCTGGAGAAGGGAGTGGCCAGAGGTGGGCAGGCAGTTATCACTGGGTCAGGTCCAGGTGATAAATGGGGTCCCCCCAGCCTCAGGTGTGTGTGTCTCGTGTCTCCACCTGCTATGTACCTGCTTGTTTGATGCTATTGGCTGCTCCAATGATCTCTTGTCCTGTCTCACAGGTTGTGATCAGGCAGTGGAGCTCAGAGGGATGGCTGAGTTGGTTAGAGAGTACCGCCCTTCAAGTTGGTGGGGCTGCATTCTCTGAACAGAGCCTTAGCCCCTGTGGGTGACCTGCTCCTTGCAACTCTGGGTTGCTCAGTATACCAGTCACCACTCAGACCCCCTGCTCCTTCTCCTCTGGGCATTGGTGGGTTTAGAGCAATCCCCATCTTCACTGTCTCCTGTTCCTTTTGCTGGTTGCTCTTTTCAAACACTCTCTTTCTTGCAATCATCTCCACTGTGCACCTTTGAGTGCATGCTGTGTCCCCTGCCAGGACCTCATATGTGCCTAAGAGTTTGAAATTTATTCTCCAGACAATGGTGGGAGATGTGGGCTATTGATGAGTTTTAGATGGGTTAGTGTCCAAAGCAGCTGTGTATTCTGGAAAACTCTGTCTGGTGGATCCCAGCAGGACAGTCTGACTCAGTAAGCATTTGGGGGCAAGCAAACCATGATCAGACAGTGCAACACAGGTGATGTGCAGTGTGCTGGAGCTCGAAGCCAAGCAATTCAATGAGCAGGTGAGTCGCACTCATTACTTTTAAAAACTGTTAATTGATTGTGTTGTTTTTTTTAGGGCTGTAAAACAAGTTTTCAGAAAAAAAGTCAATGGCATCAAAATGTTCTGCTTTGTCCTGTCTTACACTCTGTAGCACTTGCCCCACAAGGGGGTTACTAAGTCAGCTAGCCCCTTCATTGACCATGTACCTGGGACTTTCTGGGACCACTGGGGCTCTTAGGTGGGCGTCCCATTGAGACATCATACAGACATACATGGGAGCCACATAGGTAATGTTAAATTTTCTTGTAACCACATTTATACAATGTTATAGCTTAGATATGAGTTGTATCTAGAAGCTCATGTATGAGACAATACAAAAATGTTCAGAGGTGAAATGATTAGCTTGTGAGAGCTCCAACCTAATCAGTGAATTTATCTACCAATATGGATTAACGGGGTGGTAACTGTAAGCAGGTAGGGTGTGGCTGAAGGAATTAAGTCACTGGGGTTTATCTTTCTTTCTGCCTCCTGGATGTCCTGAGATGAGTAGCTTCCCTCTTCCATACCCTTCTGCCTTGATGTTCTGCCTCACTGGGAGGCCTGGAGCTATGGAGTTGGCCGACCATGGACTGAACCTCTGAAACCGTGAGCCAAAAATGAACTTTTCATCCTCTAAGTTGTTCTTGTCAGGTCTTTTGGTTCCAGCAGCAAAAAACTGATTAAAATACACAAGTAAAAAGAAATAGGTGAAGCTAATTTAAAAATAAATTTATTCTAATATCTAAAATATTGTCACTTCAACATGTAATCTATGGGTAATCATTGAGATGCTTTACATTTTTTGAATTAGTTGTTTTTTAGCTTTAAATATTTAACTGAAAAATAAAGATTGCGTCTCCAGGACACAGAACATGATGGTTGGATGCACAAACACATGTTATGTGATGATCCAGCTGGCCAACACACCCATCACTAATGCTGCTGCACAGCAGCTCCGGAACTTGACCCTCTTGCCATTGAGTTTCAGGTCCTTGGATCTGCAGCCCTCCCCTTCCCTGCTCCCAGCCTCTGGCCCCTCCCCGTGTACGTTCTGCCTCTATGACTTTGACTCTTCTAGATTCCACGTGTAAGTGAGATCAGGCTGTTTGTCTTCCTGTGGCAGCTGATGCCACTTAGCCTATGGTTCTCTACGTCCCTCCATGTTGTTGCAAACGACAACAGTTCCCTCTTGGTCAAAGGCTGACTAGGATTCTAATGTGTTCATACTGCATTTTCTTTATCCTCATCTGCTCCTCTACTGCAGGGTGCTTGTTCTATATACCTTGGCTCTTGCGAGTAATGTTGCAGGGAACCCGTACGTATCTCGCTCTGATCCACTGATACCGTTCCTGGGTGCACAAGTGGGATTGCTGATCAGATGTCGATTCTAATTTTACTTTTCCCAGGAACCTTCATGCTGGTTTCAACCACAATGGCTGTAATAATTTACATTCACATCAGCAGAGTTCAAAAAGTCCTTCTCCTCCAGCCCTTCCAACACTTTCTCTTGTCTCAGGTATAAGATGATACCTCCTAGAGGTTTTCATTAGCATTTCTCTGATGATTAGTGATGCTGAATACCTTTTAATATACCTGTTGGTCATTTGTATGCCTTTTTTTTGAGAAATATTTTTTTAGATCTTTTGCCCATTTAAAAAATCAGGTGTTTTGTTTCTGCTATTGGATTATGCATGTTCCTTAGGTACTCTGGATACTATTCCTTTGTTGGATGTGTGGTCTGCCCATCTTGTCTCCTTTTCTGCGGGCTATCTCTTCACTCTGCTGGACATTTCCTTTCCTGGCAGAGGCTTTTGAATTCAGTACAGGACCACTTGTTTATTTTGGTTTTTGTTGCCTGTGATTTTGTGTCAGATTCACAGAGTCACTGCTGATACTAATGTGAAGGAGTTCTCCCCTATGTTTTCTTCTAGGAGTTTTGAGGCCTCAGATCTTACATGTAAGTCCTTAATCCACCTGGAGTTAATTTTACCATCCACTGTGAGACAAGGTTCCCAGTTCATTCTTTGGTATGTGAATACCTAGTTTTCCCAATAACACTTGTGGAGGGGACTGTGTTTCTTCCTCTGTGTTCCTGGCACCTAATGAAAGATTAGTTGACTGTATGGGTATGGGTTTGTGTTCTGGCTCTTTCCTCTGTTCCATTCGTCCATGTGTCTGTTTTTATACCAGTACCATGCTGATTTGATTATTATAAGTTAGTAATATAGCTTGAAGCCAGGCAGCATACTAGATCTTTGAAATTTGGTGTTTCACATCTAGAGCACATTGCACTTTGGACTAGTCCTGTTTCCAGTGCTCAGTGCCCACTGTGGCTAATGGCTGCAGTTCTGGGGAGCACAGAGTCAGACCTTTCAGATAACTTCCTGGGTTTTCCTTCATCTCTGTTAGAAAGAGAAACCAACATATAAACTCATACTGGGGTAGCACCCCTAACCCCCCACCATCATGAGACTGGCCCCAGGACAGACACCTGGATGCAGTTACCTCTCTCTCTGTCTTCAGCTCTGCAAAACCCAGCAGACCAAAGCTTCTGGTCTCCAAGTGTCCTCACTCCTCACCCAGGGGCTTGTGCTTCATAGGGATAGAAGGCGGCAAGGAAGCAGCTTGACCAGCTCTTGGACCATGAGCAGATCATAGAAAGTCAGAATTCTGACCTGCTGTCTGCTGCAGTCAGCTCAGGAAACCAACCCATTGCCCACATTAACCAACCCAGAAAGTCTACTCGCAACTTAAGACCAATCAGAAAAAGCCCCAAAGGCACCCACAGCCAGCCACATGGGGGGCCCTGCCTCTGGTTGGCTCACCTCGACACCAGTGGCCTCCAACCAGGACACACCCTATGCCTTCCCTGCCTTCCTGATGTCAAGTTGCCCCGGCTTCTCTGCCTGCCTTTAGTCCCCACCAAAAGCAAGTGATGCTGGCTGATTCCCTTCCTATGGAAAACACCACATAAATAGACTTTGCTTGTTCTTATTTGAGTGGTCTTTATTTCCACAGCCTGCAAAGGGTAAGCCCAAGCCTTTTTCCAAATGCAAGCACTTTGCTATCTCTACAACATGTGTCTCTCTTCTCCAATAAATAGCCCATTTTCCCCCCAGCAGATGGATTCCCCTTTCCCACAGTCAGCCCTGCCTGTGGTCTCGATGGCTCAGCCCACTCGGTCAATCGTGGGCAAGTGCTCTCAGGCTCCCCTTGCCACAGTGAAGCCTGTCTACTGGGCTTGTCTGCCTTAGCTTGGATCTCAAAAACAATCCAAATAGAAAATGGGCAGAAGACAGGACATTTCCTCAAAGAGGAAATATGTATGGTGAAGGGAACACAGAAACAAATTCATTCATCAGTTATTAGGGAGATGCAAATTAAAACCACAAAGAGATTTAAGTATCTAGTTATCCAAACAGAAGGGTTACAGTGTCGTTTTGGCCAGGATGCATAGAAAATGGGTCTCTCTTGTTGCTGCTGGGAATGTAAAATGTTACAGCTGTTCTGGAAAACAATTTGGCAGTTTCTCAAAAAATGGAGTAGGCTTCCTATTTAACACAGCAATTGTACTTGTGGGCATTTGTCACAGAGAAACAGAAACTTACCTTTATACACTAATGTGTGTGTGTGAATGTTTAAGCACCTTTCTTCAAAATAGACACAAAGTTTAAATAGCTCAAAGTTCCTTCAATGGACGGTGGAGAAATAGAATGCTACGCAGCAATAAAAATGAACTACCACCAAAGGATCTGGATGAATTCCCAGGGAACTGTGCTGAGCGAGGAAGGCAGATCTCAAAACCTCCATTAGTATACTTATTCCATCTGTGTAACATTATCAAAATCACAAAATTAATGAGATGGCGAAGCCAGTGTGGGTGCCAGGGACGAGGGATAGGGCCAGTCTGGGGAATGTGTGATGCTGAGGCCCCTGTGAGGGATCCTGACATTGATGGACTATTTCTTTGTATTGATGGGTAGTGGCGACAGGAAACTTCACCTACGATAAAAGTGCGTGGAACTACACACACATGTGCAAACTCACAGAAATAAGTATGTGTAAAATTGGTGAAATATGAATAAGATCTGTGGATGGCATCAATTTTATGTTTTTGATATTCAATGTAATTATGAAAGATGCTACCCTTTGGGTGGACTGGGGGAAGGGTACATGGAACTTCACACACCCCGTCTTTGCAATTCCCTATAATTATGTCAGGGAGCACAGGTTCCAACACTGAACACATCACTGGTCTGGTGCCACACCCAGAGGAAGTGCTCAACACCTCACTTAGCTCTTATTACTGATGGTTGCTCTGGGTGTTTTTCAAAAAGCTTAATATTCTGGTGAGATCCCCCAAATGCCATCATTGGGTCAAAGCTTAGCCTTCCCCCTTTTCTTAGGCTCTCATTTTCCTTGGGATTTTTCAGGGACTTTCAAGTCCTGTCTCCAGACAATCACAGGTCTGGCTTGGTGCTTCCTCTGACTGTGCTCCTGGATAGGGCAGAAGGAAGCAGGTGACCCAATCAAGCACAGGTCAGAAAATCAGGTGTGAAACGTACACCTCCAAGCAGTGTGTGTATCAGGCAGGTCACCAGAAGAGATTCCTCAGGTGGCTCCCAGTCCTGTCTGCACATCAGAACCACCTGGGGAGTTTGCCCAGCTGCCCTGACCATGCAGAGACTCTGATTCAGTTACCTGAGGCAGGATTCCAGATCTGATCCTTCAAAGTGCCCCAGAAAGTTCTCACTCCCCTTGCTAACGATTCCTCACAGCTGGCAGAGCTCTGGCTCTCCCCACTTCAGAATACCTGTGGAGTTCTGAAAAAACCCATCCAGAGGTACCATCCTCATGGACTTAGATACACAGAGTCACAGCGATTCTGAGGAGCAGTTTATATGAAATCCATTTGTACACAGCACAGAATCTTTCTATTACTTCTTCCTCAAAGCACTTGATATTTTCAAATGAAATATGCTAGTGCCTTTCTAGTTTTAATTTTAATTTTTTGCCTGATTTGCACCAACACCCTTGTAATCTCTGAACGGGGTGATTCTTTTTGAATGTATTTGTAGCACTTAGGACAGTATGTGACACAGAACTGGTGACTGATTATATTCTCAAAGGAAACTGGGCCCCAGAATTGAGAGAGGACATTTCTAAGCATGGCTATTAAGAGACAATGGATGATACTATACTGTTGGCTGTATTCTCAGTAAGAGAAAAATTTTTCAACCTGACCTGGATTCCTGAGATTTGGAGATAGTCACCAGGCACTGGGCTCTGTGGACAGTGGGGAGCTGGACTGGTATCTCGGGGGAAGATTAGCATACGGGGGGTTTGGCTCTGGACTTTCTGGACCTTACCTCCTCCCAGGGCACACAATCTAGTCTGTGGTCCATTAATCCCACCACTATGTCCCTCCTGTTTTCACAAAAGCAGAGAATGCCAGTTGGCACAGCATGGTCACCTTCAGCAAGTTATGGGCACTTGATTGCAACCTTCTGTCTTCAAAGTGGCACTGTGCTGGGTTGGGAGTCACTGAGAGCTTGGACCCTGCTGTTCAGAATTGGTGACAGCAGAGCTCTTGGAAATGAGCTAACTCCAGATTCCTTGGTTACAGGTAAATAAACCAAGTCACAGAGAAAAGAAAGTGACTTCTATAGGGCTTTATGATGTTCACCAGCAGGGCCAGAATGGAAAAATGGGTCTCTGGTTTCTTCTCTTCTTATTCCTGGAGGTTGGAAGGTGGGGAGATGCTATAGTGATGTGGAACAAGAAGGTGTCTCAGTATGATATGAGCTTCCTTTCTGTCCCTGAGCTGTCTCCATCCACCAGGAGGGATCTTTGCATGACTTGCCTAACAACGCAGCCTGGTCTTCTGCACAGTGTCTAGTCACCTGAGTCTCTCATAGTGACTACACCCTAATGTGCTCTTGAGCAGAGCCTGTCACACTTCCATGTGTGAATCACCTGGAGGCCTTGTTGAAATGCCTGTGGATTCTGATGTGGTGACTTGGGGTGGGGCCCTAGGCTCTTCATCTAACATCAGAGTCACACCTTGAGTGGCGATGAATGAGGTCTTTGCTGTGAGCTTGTGAATGAGCTGACACCAGTTCATCAGGGTCAGGTAATGAGCACTGAATATTAATCTGACCTGAAATTTGTACCTGACTTTACTGTCTCAAGATTGTCCCTTGACCCTAACTCTAACCCTAATCCTTTTAAATGTTTGGAGATGAGTGGCGGCAGCCAGGGGTAGCATGACCCGAATCTCTACTCCAGCTTTTTTCTTCTTCCAATTCTTCAAACCTGCAGTGGCTCCCACGATCTTGTCTTTCTGGGGCCTCCTGTCCTGGGGGCCATCTGTCCCACTGGCCTGTGCTCAGCACATTTCTTGAATTATGGAGGGAATAAGGGACTGGGAAGAGTGAAATGTCTGGCCTGGCAGTGAGAAACCCCTTTTCTATTATGATAAATTATATTTTTGGATATCCGAATGCTGAATCTTGTGTGCATTTATGAAATAAATCTCACATGGGACACAATGCATATTTTAGAAGTGAGACCTTTTGTCTTTTTATATGCCATCTTGGCCAGTTTTAGGTGTTTTTAATACTCACTTTGCAATAAGAATTTGGGAATCTCCTTCCCTTCCTCTGTTCCTTAGTTGCAGAACAATTAAATAGCACTGAAATCGGATCGTTACATTTTTGTGGAATTTCTGTATTTAAGTTCCCTGGGTCGACATTCTTGGGAAAGCTTCTATATCTGCTAATTCTTGGGAAATTTGGTAATGGATTTCAAACAATTCTATAGAATATCTTGATGCATTACATTTTCATAGAAAATTATTCATTTCATTCAGGTTTCATGCAGAGATGATCGGATGAGTCTGTTATGATTCTTCCATTTTCTTATTTTTTTCTTCCCATTTCTTGCTTCTGTCTCTATCCACCAGAAGGGATCTCTGCCTGACTTGCCTGGCAAAGCAGCCTGGCCCTCTGCACAGTGTCTGGTTACCAGAGTAAGTGTCTCTCATAGTGACTATGCCCTGACATTGTCCTTTGCTGATGTTTTGAACCAGAGACTTGATGTTTGTTTTTTCTTCTTTGCCACCAAGGGATTAAGGCTTTGATGTTTCCAGGGACACAGCTTAAGCTATGTCCTGTACCTTCTGAACTGTAGCTTTTCCCTTATGTTCGTCTTCTAGAAACTGCAATTGAGGTTTGCATAAAACCTCTTTGACTTAAAAGTTGTCTAAGAGAAAATGTTGTAACTTCCCCCGAAAGGGCCTTTTCATCTTCCAGCCTGCTTCTTACCTTCTGGTTGAGTGGCCTTGGGTTCTGTGCATTTTCTGCACTCCCAATTTCTTCTCCAGGTCTTGTGTCTTAGTGCTCCAGTCCCTGTCACTCCATCACTGCCTTCTCTCCCTCCCAGCCCTGACTCCACATGCTTAGTAGGACAGCAGGGAGGACCATCTGCATACACTACCTGAGCTCACGGTCCAGATACTGAATCTCGTTGACCTCCTATTTCCTCACTTAGAAATCGTGAGCACAGTTGGGGCTCCTATTTTGAACCTAACCTGAGAGGCAGGCATTTCTAGGTTTCTAGGACCAGATAAACAGGACAAGCTCATTGCAAGTCTGTTTTCAGGAAAGCAACCAAAGATAATTTCCTCCTTTTTTTCCCACCATTTGGGGATAGAGCTCAGGGCCTCAAGATACATACCAGGCAGATGCTCTATACCCTCCATCCAGTCGAGGGGAAGCAGCATGTGGCTGGGGGAGGGAGCAATGGTGGGGTTTTTCAAGGCAGAGGAATGAACACACTGCCATATACTCACTCACCTAGGGTCATTTCTAGGCCAGCTCTCCCTGGACCCATGCTGAAGTTATTCAGTGAAGAAAGGACAGGTGTCAGGTGTCAGATGTCATTAGCAAGAACCGCCTATCCAAATGCTGGACTTGACGTTAGGACATGGTTAAGACCACAGACGCAATAGAGATCTCCAAATGGAAGAGTGAAAAGCATCCTCAAAAATGTGAGAGTCCAAATGACCCTCCATGATCTCCTTTCCTCAACCCTGGAAGGGTTAGGGAAAATCCTACCAAGTGTTCAAGGAAGACTTAATTCCTATTGCATGCAATTTTTTCCCCCCTAGGGAAAAGAAAAGGAAAGAGGAAGAGTCACTCAATGGTATAAGGAGAAGATAATTTTGATATCAGAAGCAGAAAAGGGTGACAACGATGGTGGTAGACATTACGGTACTGTATCACGGATGCCAAGGCAAATTTCTAAATAAAATATCAGATCTTCAAATCTAATAATGCATTAGAACATTTCATGACCTTGGAGGATTTATCCCGACACACTAGGAAGGTTCAGTGTTAGAAAATCTATCACATTTACTATGTTAACAAAGAGTTATCTTCCCTTACAGCCTTCCCACCATTACGTATCAGCATTCACTCATCAGAAAAAACATTAGACTTTTGGTTTTTTGGGATTGGCTTATTTCACTTAGCATGATATTCTCCAGCTCCATGCATTTACCTGCAAATGCCATAATTTTATTCTTCTTTACGACTAATATTCCATTGTGTATATATACCATAGATTATTTATCCTTTCATCTTTTGAAGTGTGCCTAGATTGGTTCCACAATCTAACTATTGTGAATTGAGCTGCTATAAACATTGATTTGGCTGTGTCACTGTAGTATGCTGATTTTAAATCCTTCGAATATAAACTGAGGAATGGGAGAGCTGGGTCAAATTGTGGGTCCATTCCAAGCTTTCTGAGGAATCTCCATACTACTTCCAGAGTGGTTGCACCAATTTGCAATCCCATCAGCAATGTATGAGTGTACCTTTTCCCCCCACATCTTTGCCAACACCTATCATTGTTTGTATTCTTGATAATAGCCATTTAATTGGAGTGAGATGAAATCTTAGGATAGTTTTGATTTGCATTTCTCTAATTACAAGAGATGTTGAACATTTTTCATGTATTTGTTGATTGATGGTATTTCTTCTTCTGTGAAAAGTCTGCTCGGTTCCTTAGCCCATTTATTGATTGGGTTATTTGTATTTTTGGTGTTAAGTTTTTTGAGTTCTTTTATAGATCTGGAGATTAGCGCTATATCTGAAGTGCCTGTGATAAACATTTTCTCCCAGTCTGTAGGCTCTCTTTTCACATTATTGTTTCCTTTGCTGAGAAAAAGCTTTTAAGTTTGAATCCATCCCATTTATTGATTCTTGCTTTCATTTCTTGTGCTTTGGGAGTCTTGATATGAAATATTTTAAAAGCTGAGAAAACAGTAATGTCCACATATACCATTCATGTCCTCCTCTAGCAATAAAATTTAATCCTGTATAATGATCAAATCTAGGAAATTAACTTTGGTAAAATAGTAACAGTTAAACTATAGACTTTATTTGGATGTCACCAATTTTTCCTCGTGATGTTCTCTGTTCCAGAATCCAATCAAGAATCTTGGTCCCATCTGCCCGTTTACTTGTATTTTTTATTTTATTTATGTTTTGGTACTGGGGATTGAACCTAGGGACTGACTCTTTGCCACTGCACCACATCCCCAGTCCTTTCTATTTTATTTTGGAACAGGGTCTCCCTATGTTGAGCAGCCTGGCCTCAAACTTTGTATCCTCCTGCCTAGCCTCCAGGGTCATGTTGGAGCTTCTTAGTCTCCTTCAACCTGTAGCAGTTGTTCAGTTTGTCTATATCTTGTGTGATCCTGACACTTTTGAAGAGTCTTGGCTAGTTTACAGGAGGTCTCTTGAATGAGCTTCATGTTTCCTCTAATTACATTCAGGACAAGTATTTTTGGCAAGAACACCACAGAAGCCTTATCAGGGCATGAAATTGGGGTCCATAACTTATCATTTGATCCAGGTGGTATCTGCTGAGTTAAAATTACTAAATTGTTAAAAAATTACTATATTTCTCTTTGCAATGTATATATATCACAAGAAAGACACTTTTAATATCTATACTATAATATTCTACTTTAATTTTGAAATTCAATTAATTTTAATTTTTAAATTAAGGTCATAATTTTTCAAAATGTCTGTAAGTGCAAAATAAGTCTCTTAGGTGACTGAGCTCCAGATGCTGGCAGCAAAGGGCCCCATTAATATTCACAGGTATGCAGCAGAACCGCTCGTTACTGAGCCCTGTGGAAGTTGGCAGCACATTTGGGACTGTGAAGTGAAGGAATGTGGCCATAAGACACTTTGAGATAGTGCCGTTGGTGCACCGAAGCCCCATGAGAGCTGTTACAGAAAGAGCAGGATCCCAAAGACCAGGGAGTGAAAAAATTATTCACTGTGAACTTAGGAATCAACAGAGACTAGTGATGTACTCAACTCCTAATGTTAAGGAAAATGCAGTAAAATATGGAAAATTATGGCACTGGAAAGAGGCAAGTGGTTGGAGATGCAGAAGAGTGAGATTTACTTGGCACTCATGGAGCTCAGCAGAAACTTCTCCAAAGGCTGAGCACAGCCCTCTGTTCTCAGTATCTTTCATACAGTGCAGACCTCTGAGTTTCAAGACTTTCTCGTTCAAGTAGCCTGGATGTCTCCCCTTTCTCCAGGCAGCTCCGATTCCTGCAGAGCTGCTGGTTACAGAAGCAGAAACTAGCAGGTTGCAGCTATTAAGAGGCAGAAAAAGAAACATCTTAGGAAAGAGTCCCAGCTTCAATAACACTGCTTAGAATTACTGAGAAGAAATTGCACATTATTCTGCAAAGAAGTATAAAATGAAATCTCTGGGCAAGGAATATTGATAGCAGTGATTCAACACTTTGAGACCAAGGGGCTACTGAAGCTCTGTGGGGATCCGTGTGCTGGTGCTGGCTGCAATGACAGCAAAGTGTTTGATTGAAAATCTTCAATCAAAATTTAGAAAAAACTACAAAGGTAAATAACAGCATAATTTCAACGTACAATTTAAACATATGAAGCCATCCAGATTCATTGTAAGAAAATTCATTAGGAAAAAAAAAAAGATAAATACTATTTCCAACCACTCACTCATGGGAACAGTTTCTCATAGATGGTAGCTGCCAAAAATTTGAAGAGGTCATTGCTAGGAAGGCTTGATTGGGAATTGCCAGCAGGCATTTGGAGTGCAAGACCTGCTTTGAAATAAGCGTGCCAAAAAGACTCCTGGTGTTTCAGATACCCAATTGGCGTGGTTCAGGAGTCTGCTGTCTTCCTGATGGGTGGAAACTGAATCTCATTTATTGCTTTGATTTGCCTATTGCTAATTACTAGTATGGATTAATTATGATTACTTAGATTTTTCAGGCTTGTATATTTTCTACCCGGTAAATGTTTTTCATATCTGTTGTTCATTTTTCTATAGAGCTATTTTGCATTTTCCTATCAATTCATAAGAACCATCTGAAAACTTTAGATATTAATTATTTACTTGTTGTGTTGTGAATATTTTCCCCCCATGTAGTTCATTTTTTCAATTTTCTTTCATGGTGTTTTTTGTCCAAAATTCTACAATTTTGATGCCACCCAATTTTTTATCTTTTCTTTCGTGACTTCTGCATTTTGAGTAATATGAACCATTAGGCAAAGGCTAAAAGTTCTCTACCATTTGGCTCTTCATCCGGAAATTTCAACCTGAAAACATTTAACTTAACATTTCCTTCTCAGGTGTTGTACTACGTGTCGTCCAATTAAGGCTTTTTATTGCTTTGTCTTTGTTGTTGTTGTTGAAGCAGGTAAGTGTAAAATTTGATCAATAGCTGTTTTAAATTTACAGAAATACACCTCTATGGTGGTTCTCTATGGGGTGGCTCTTTGTCTTAATTCTTTCAATGCTTCTGTTGATTTCTGCCCTTTTGTTGAGTACCTGTGGGGTTGTCACATTGTCCTTTTTTTTTCACTTGAGGGAGACAGAATATGTTAAATAGCATGCTGGCTCATGTTGGAAAGTCTGGGCTTGCAAGGAGACGAGCTTCAGGAAGGCGTGATAGATCTGCATGCAGGAAGCAAGACTTAGACCATGGGTGTGGGCTGCGTGGAGGAGCAGAGGCTTTTGAACTTGTCAACCACATGACTCGACTTGGGGTGAGGGCTCCATGGCAGACGCTGCCCCAGGGAGCTTCCTGTCGATGAGAGTACAAATGGACCCGCATTGGTTTCTGTGCTCACGGAACATGCCATGCTTCCCCGCCTGTTCAACAGGGCAAGTTCTGGTTCTTTTCTAGTGGCATCACCAGACCAGACTTCTAGCTCTGCTCCTACGGAGCTCTTGTAGGGTCCATGCCTCTTTGGAGCCCCAAGGGAATTGGTGAGCACCCCAGCAGCAAGCTCTGGGTCTGGACCTGGGAGTTAAGATCCTAAGTCTAGTTCTGTACCAACCGGATTCTGTGTAGTTGACATCTTTGAAGGCCCCTTAACTTTTATTGCTCCATAATCTCCTCTGTTTTATTAGCTCTGATCATGAGCCTGGTTACATGAATAAGGCACTGTGGACTGGCATCTGTTAGCAAATTCTAGAGATTCCTACGGTGGTGGATAGTCAAACTCTCTTACCCTATCTACTTCCTTTGATGGTCCCTCATGAGTATGTGAAATGAGCAAATGAGCAGAGCTAATTACCAAACAAACAGGTTGACAGTGTCACAGAGCCTGAGAATTGGAATCTGGACTAAGTGTTCTTTTAAAATCTTTTCCACATCTAAGAAACTTGGCCTTCTGAGTACTTACCTTAACTCAATTTAGGCCAAGGATAACAATGTGCATCACTGTCCCTGTTCTTCATGGTAATCCAACATTAATAGAAAGAATCTGGTGGATGGATTGTGTTAACGGAGCAAAGCTATGGTCTTTACTTTTTATGACTATTATGGATATTGCTAATCTTCTCCAGTCAAGCCAGGCTACCAGGTCATCATAATGCCTGCCCCTTCCAACTTGAGATAAAAGGTCTGGGCCTTTCCATTAGCAGACCTCTGCCCTTTGAGGATCAACCCCAATGGTTGGTTTTCCCCTTTTATCACCATCGCTGCTTACCGTGCTTTGGATAGGATTTGCGTGTGCTCCCCAAGTGTTCATGCACTGGGAGTTTGTTTCCCAGTGTGTGATCTTGGGAGGTGTTGGGACCTTTAGTGGGTAGGGCCTAATGGGAGCCGATTAGATCACTGGGAGCACTGACCTAGAATCCCCTTTTAGTTTCAGTGAGAGAGCATTGTTAGAAAAAAGCAAGGCTGGCCCCTCTCCATTCTGGCTTTCTGTCTCGTACGCGATTGCTTTCACAACTCCTCCCGCTGTGGTGACACCATTCACCTTAAGGCCCTCAGCAGAGGCTGAGCCATCTTGGACTTTCAGTTTCCAAAAAATGTAAGCTAAATGAACGTTTTTTCTTTATAAATTATCCAGCCTCAAGTATTTTGTTATAGCAATAGAAAACAGACATGCACACTCCTATTGCCTCTAATTTCTCTTATACTCATTCACACTAAAGTTTAAACTGGGAAACTCAGAATGGATACTGAGGACTGGGAAATCTGGGAAAGGCTATATTACCTGAACGCTAGGAAGCTATTGAAAGGTCAGGGCCATGTGAAATAAGGGACTGAGGCTAAGGAGGATATATAAATATATATCACCAGACTATGTGGGCTTTTACAATATTCAACTGGGCATGAAAAGTTCTAATTATGCCCGTGGGCTTTTGAGTCAGTGAAAATGTAGCTCTCTGTGTCCTTTGGGCTCTCTGAGCATCTCCTGGCTTATTCCTACCCTTGGCCTTTATGGTTCATGCATCCACAAGATTGTGTGGGGTCTGAGAATCATTTGGTAGAGGATCCTTCTCCCTGAGATCTGGGTGTCAATCCTCTAAGAGCCTTCACTTAAGCTCCTAGGTCCCTTGCTCTGGCCTGTGTCTTTACCTTTGGGGTACCTTGGCATTCCCCTTTTACCCTCAGGCTCTGACATATGCCTGCCCAATTCCTTGTACTCAGTTTCATTCATCTGCAATTCCTAGTGCAGGTTCTGTTTCCCAAATTGGATCCCAACTGACACATAGACCCAAGGGGTTTGGAAGCCAGATAATGGAAACTTTTAGATGCTATCTTTGGTGAATGTCCCCAGAAAAGGGCTATGTTGACTGAGACTTAATGGAGGGAATGTTCAGCTGGACAGAGGGGACTTAAGAGAGGTGACACTGGTTAAGACTGACTTTGAACAGGCATGTGTCTGAATTCATCATCACTCTCTCCTGTGATAACAGACAAACCAAAGATGGTAGGGTTGGGGCCTCAACAGGAAAGGATGATGTTCTTCCAAGGCCAGAAAAGGAGAGAAGGGGATGCAAAGTAGGATGGGTTGAGCAAGGAGCCTTCTCCTGGCTGAGGAGGGCCAGGCCCCCAATGCCAGGATACTGAGACCTTGCCATGCCAGGGCTTGGAGTTTCCAGTCCTACCCACTGTTACTTGGAGCATGGAGTTGGGTGAATTCTTTGTCTTATGAATTCAAAGAATGAGATTCACCGACAGAAGAAGGTGAAAGCCAAGTATAAAATATATAAATTTTATTAAAGTATTAATAAAAGTAACCATTTATTAAAACAAATCCAAGTAAAGCTCCTGCAGCTGGGAGGGGACCTGAGAGGGTTGCCAGTGGACAGTTGTCTAGGGCTTATCTGGATCTACAGGATTAAGGAAGTCAGCCCCCTGCCCAATACTGAAGAAGGCACTCGGTGTCCATGAGGCATCCATGCAGCCTTGTGTCCATCAAGGTGTTGATCAGGCACTTTTCTTTCTTTGGAGAGGCCGTGGACTCCAGGTCACAAATGTCCGGATTTAAAAATACCTTTCTGCAATTTCTCAGCAAAAGCCTGCAGCTGCTGTTTGTGCTGTGCTGCTCTGGAAGTCACGTGGGGGATAGTTTTTCTATCTGCTGAGCCTTATTTCTTTCCCCTGACTTCAACATGGCAGGAGGGCTGGGCCCTGGGGAAATCCCCTAGTTTCCCCTTTTTGAGAAATCTGGGGTCTGTCATCATCTCTGTTTCCCTGAGGCTGGCCTTGTGGGGCTTGGCTCAGTGTTTATTTCTCAGGGAGCCCAAATTAGTCACACTTGTGCTGATTCTAAGGTTTCTTCACCTGAGCCTCCCAGACCTTCCAGCAGGAGGAACTGGATTTCTTTCATGATGTACATTTGTCACACCCACCAAAGGAGCCAGAGCCTCCCTCTGCTTCTCCAGATAAATGACCCAGACTCTGCTAGAGCAGAGTCTGCTCTTGGAAGCTACTGGAGCCATGACTAGATCCCCTGGACTTTCAGTAAGGGCCCTTCCATGCAGGTACCACCCATACTGGAAAGTTCTCTAACTCTGGAGCCTTCTGTGTCTGGGGTTTAGTGAAGGGATGGGGCCTAGTCCTGGGTGGGACTCACTGCCTCTCTTTGGGGAGTTTTAGGACCTCTGCACAGTTGCCCTGGCATGGGGCTCTCTCTTGTCCCTAAGTAGAAATGGAAGCCAAAATGAGGGGGAAGGACCTCAAGGACGAGGAGACAGCAGCATCAGAGGCCTGTGGGGAATTTGAGGTCAAGGGTCATGTCTGGTCTTGGATTTTCCAGGGAGAGAATGTTGTTGGTTGGACCTGTGGGTGGAGGAGAGTGCTGCCTGCTCTCCCCTCCCTGAGACTGTCGTGGAATTTTGTCCCATAAGGTGGCCTCATCTTCTGATTAGAGCTCCTTCTCAGGCCAGGCATTCACTCCTCATAGAGAATGAGTACCTGAGGCACCAGTGTCATGGGGAGGTCCTGGAAATGTGTCCTGAGATCACCTGTCACTGTCCTCACAGGTTCTGTCTGACAACGCCACCATGATGGACACTGAGGGAAAAGTTTTTGAAGCAGGTGAGTTGGGTTGGGGTGCTAGAGGCCTGGACTACTGGCATGCACCTCTGTGTCCTCTGGACACCCCGGCATTTCTGTCACTCCTTTTGTGTGGTCCCTATCACGTGCAGCTGTCTACCTGCCACTGGGGCCATAGGATTCTGGAGGCAGGGGACCACTGCTCATCAATGCTGGGCTAGCCCCAGCATTGGGTCTACCAAGCAATAGCCACAAAGAGTGGCCAGGTCTTAACACCAGGTTCTGTGGACTGCTAATCACCCTCCTCACCAGAGCCCACAGCTCTGCTGGCAAGGCTGAGGTGATGAGTCACGTGAGTGTGGCCTCTTTTAGGGTGTTAATCCCTGATCCTCCTTACAGAAGCCTGGTCTAGGTGGTTTTTCTCTTAGAGTCTAGTAAAGCAACCTGCATTTACATGCTTCTTCATTTTTTCCCCTTCCAAACACCAGCATTTAGGCCTCAGACTGGGGAGGTCTCTGATCTGTATCAGCAGGTGTGGATTCTGCAGGGAGAGACCCTGGTGATTGTTCCACGGAGCAGCAATGTGACTTCAGGTGAGCGGTCCCCCTGTGGTTGGCCCGCCCCTCACCCTGGTGTGGCCTTTTGACAGAGCGTAAGGGCAGACAGTCCACTGCACAGGAGGGTGACTGTATTTAATGATAGTGTGTATTCCACAAGAGCTGGAAGAGAGGTTGTTGAAGGCTCTCACCACCATGAAATAATGAATGTAAGGGGGTGGATACACTCATCATCCTGATTAGATCCCTACTGCATACTGTGCACATGTATGGAATCATCGTATCATATCCCACAAATACATGCAATTATTATGTGTCAAAAAAAGTGTGGCTTACAATGGGACTAATCTGGAAGAGTTTCATACCTGTCTGTGAATAAAAGACACAGAGGTTTATTTTAGACTAAAGAAATCAGGGTGGAGAAGCGTCCTGGGACTTGGGAGAGCCACCTTCATCTATGCAAAAGGAGTAGCTTGCACTATGTGCCTTCAAGTGTCCTGAAAGGACTAAGTGGGGGAATACCAGAGGAAGGCAAATTTCAACATTGCCTGAGCAAAGCTTGCTAATGGACAAAGCTCTCTGGGAATCAGAGGAGTGGCTTTGGGCAGGAGATGCCCGTCTCCAGATGTTCAATCACAGGGCAGGTTGGCCTTCTGTGTCTCTGTTTGCTCCATTTATTGGGTCAGTAACTGCCATATGGGATGTGTGGGTGGGTGTGTGGTATGGGAGGGACAGATGCAGGGGTTGGACAGATGGTGGGTTTGGTGTGGCAGGGATCATACTCTCCAGGGGGGTCTTCCAGTCCCACTTGAAATGCACGATGCTGCTAAATCAGTAAGAACTATTAGAACAGTTCATTTTTCCAAACTTCAAAAGGACACTGATGCCTGTCTTCTGCTTGTCTTTACAGTCACTGTCGCGATCATCCCGTGCAAGTATCCCGAGTCCCTTGAGCAAGACAGAGGGATCCCCATCTACTTGGGCATCCAGGATCCAGACATGTGTCTGTTTTGTGAGGACGTCGAAGGACAGCCCATGCTGCAGCTGAAGGTGAGCGATGGAGAAAAATAACATTGAAAAAAGCCCATGTTTTTTATGAGAATCTTATTTGGTAAAAGATTCTAATTTTAGAATTAAAAGGAAGGAGACATTCTCGTTTTCCTAAGCATATGGATTCCAAGCTCCTGGATCTATATGCATGCAACATGATTTTCTTTGATTTTTCCCACACCTCTCTGGTTGAGGACCCCTCCTTAAAACTCCAGATGTTCTGGAGATTCTCAGGTATCCCCTCATAGTCATGCCATCTTTCTCCTCTTGGAGCTCCTGTCCATCACTCCTCGGGGGCACATTCCGCAGTGTCGACACAATAAGGAAGAAGCCCAGGGATGCTCTTCTCTGATGACCCTGTCGTCTAGTGACCCGTGCTGTACTTTCCAAGATGATAGAAATGAAAGTGGGGGTGCTGATGAGAACCGTGGCTTATGAAAAGTGAGATGATGGAGCAGAGTGGAGCAGGAAGCTGCTGGAGGAACCCTGAGCTGGCAGTGTGGAGAGGCCTATTGCCCAGCCCTGCTTGATGTGGGCAGGATGCTGGGCCCAGGCTTCAGGGTGGTTTGTGAAACTTTTGTCGTCTCTGGTAGGGGGGAGTTGGCAGGGGAGGCAGAGGTGTGGTCTAAAATGAGCAGGCATTCTCCTATTTGTCAAACAGCACATCTCTGTTGAGTAGAATGCCAGGGAAATGAAGAAAAGGACCCAGGAATGAGCTAGTGATGGGAGAGGGGTGGGATTCAAGGTCACTGTGGCTAGGATGTTCAGGGAGGCTCTCCTTGAAGAGTAGGCATCTGAGCTGACACCTGGGTCCTGGGGAGGAGTCAGGCTGGGCAGGTGTGGGAGCAGAGTGTCCGGGCAGAGTGTCCAGGCAGGGTGCATCAGGACCCTGGGCAGGAATACCTTGGTGCCTCTAAGCGAAAGGCAGAAGACAGAGGTGGCTGGAGCAGAATCAGCATTTGGGAAGAGATCAGAGGTAGGAGTAGCGAGGCAGGTGAGGGCTTTGTTTGGATTTTATGGTAATTACAACAAAACATCAAGAAGAAGTTTAAGCCAGAAGAGAATTTGATTTTATCTATTGTCCTTGTTTTAGTTTAAAGCTTGCTCAGCGGCTTTGTGGAGAATGGTTGATAGGGAATGGAGTAGATTCCAGGAGAACAGTTAGGAGGTTGCAGTAATCATCCCAGCCAGAGATGCTGATGCCCTGGATGGGGAATGGCAGTGTGTGCAGGGGTTGGGGGCACCAGCAGTGGCTTAGTTCCAGGGGTGTTTGTAAACAGAGTCCACAGGCTGTGGTGCACCAACTCGTCATCCAAGGGTGGCCAGGCAGGTGTGGGGGCAGAGTGTTGCTTGACCTGCCCCTGTTTCCTTGCTCTGGATTTGAGGATGGGGGTTGGGAAGGTGAGATTCCACCTCTCCACTCTGCAGCTCTTGGAAACTTACTTTTCCAGTCCTGCTAATAGATAGGCAAGGCTTTCTTGAACTTGGAAAGGTTTATTGGTGGTGTGCAAAGTACTTGCAACATTTCCAGCAACTTCTTTTTCTCCTCTTGGTATTCTGTCCCACATTTCAGGAGCAGAAGATCTTGGACCTGTACAACCAAGCAGAGCCTGTGAGGCCCTTCCTTTTCTACCATGACCAGGTTGGTAATACCTCCACCTTCGAGTCTGTGGCCTTCCCAGGCTGGTTCATCGCCTCCTCCAAGAGAGGCCAGCCTGTCTTCCTCACTTCTGACCTGGGGAAATTGTACAACACTAACTTCAGTTTGGATTTAAAGGCTTGAACTCCACATGGAGGTGGCAGCTTGGTCAGAGGTCTTTGTCTTCCAGTTTTTGAGCTCCCAGCAGAACTTGGTTTTATCAACTCAGTGCTGTTTCATGCCAGCCCAAGAGGTGAGCCAGCTAAACTGTCATCATCTCATTTTATGGAGGAGGAAGTGCTGACTTGTGGCCACTGAGGAGCAGACTGTGATTCAGAGCAGGCAGCTTAGGCTGAAGGCCCCTCTCCAGCAGAAGCCACCCAGCCCTCCATGGCCTGTCACACCTGAGAAGTGGTACAGGGTGCCATGGTGTGTGAGACCATGGGAGGCCCTGGCGAGGAGTGACAGGCAGTTGGCCTGCTCCACACCTGATTCTTATACACTTGCTCTATCAAATATTCTTGCATTTGAGTAGCAGGAGATCCAAGTTTTTCACTGAAAAACTTGATTCTTTGGACTTTTAGTCTTTGGGAGTTATAGAGGGCTGAACACAACAGGAGAGGGGCTTTTGGATTCTGGGAGGAATGAACAGTTCTAGAATGATTAGAACTGTCAAATCATGCTGCAGCACCATGACTATTTTTTTTTTAATGGTAATTTCATGAAGCTGGACCTGAAGAGGCTGCCTGGTATCTCTTAATAGGACATGAGACTGAAGATGCTGTCCCCCACTGAACACAGTGATTACAATGAATAAGTCATGTTCATAAGCCTGAACTTCTATTGTGTAGGTTTTTCTTAAAGGTTTTAAGATTCTTACCAAACCAACGCCTGTCTGTGGTTAAGGGCAGCTTTTTCCCACCTCCATCCTACATGCACTGTACATCTTCTCTTTTAGCTCTTTTTCTGCTGTTTTCTGTGTGTCTAGCGATATGCATTTTCTTCCATTTCCAGAATTAGCAGTTTTTGACATTCTCTTTCTTACCTGACAGATGCCATTTGCTTCTTTACAAAAATTGCATGTTGTTTATCTGTTTTCTACAAATAAATAGTAAGCAGGGAGACAAGCGAAGCTGTATTTAACAGAGGTCGAGACGGCCCTTGGCAGGACTTGTGAGATGATGCCATGGGCTCGTCTTTTCACCTTCTTTTTCAGGAGTTGAATAATTTTTATGAATCACATCATCTCCTTCAGCCTTTTCATTTCATGGGAGAGGAGAGGGAGGTACACTGTGTGCACAGGACTTGCTGAGGGGCACTGGCTTTTAATGGAAGAACGACACTCTTAGGTTGGATCTTTAGATTTCTGGGTGCTGGAGTCAGGATGTTGTGAAACACGTGTGAGAAATCAGCCACGATGACCCCAGCAGGGCAGCAGATCCAAGTCTGAGCCTCCTCACTCCCTCCACTTGGGCTGCCCTTGTTTTGCAAGGTATCAGCAGATGACCCATCAGGGTGGAACACCTCTGGCCACCCAAACAACCTAATGGAATGGTGTAACTACTGAAAATTACTAATGACACTGTATTTCTAAATTCAAAACGGCATCTGACTACCCTGGGGTGTGCACTAAAACCCCAGGGGCCCCTGTACCTTGTAAAAACCCTCTCCTAGAAACTACAGTTTATTAACTTCATGGTGGACCTCAGAATTAATATTTCACCCAGGAGCCTAGGGAATACTGATCCATTAACCAAACTTGGGAAATACTTCCCTGGACTATCCCAGTGGATTTTCAAGTGCAAAAAGACAGATTAATCATGCTTGGGAAAATCTGCGTGCTTCTACAGAAATAAAGAGATATGTATAGATACTTATTGCTGATTTTGTTGATATTTACTTCTCTAAAGTTTTTTTCCTCTTGAGTAATTTAAAAGTGAATTGAATTTAAGGACTCAAATAAAAATGTTCAAGTCATCAAATAAAATTTCATAATATTCCAAAGTTAGAAAGAACCCAAGCTTTCATCAACAGTGAATGGATAAATAAGTAGTGTTTCTTCAATGTTATTTAACAATGAAAGGAAATTACTGATAGAGATTCAACCAGATGAATAAAAAATATTGAAGATGCCAGACACAAAGGGTATGTATTGTGTATTTATTTATAAGAAGTTCAGAATGGGCAGCATTCATCTTTGATGATGGAAATCAGACAGTGGTTGTGTTGTCAAGGGAGGACAGGCAGAGGATTCTAAAAGCTGTGGCTGAGCTGAGTGGCCTGGTCACTTCCAAGCCGTCTAAAAGCCACATGGCTTTGCTTTTCTCTACAGCAGCACAGAAAGCCAAATGTCACAGGAACAATACTTCCCATTGGTGAAGGGTAATAAATGATTTCCAACAAATAATTCCATCAATTAAGTATAAGAGTTCAGTAAACATGTTTGCAAGATTTATCTTCATACACTTTACTTGAGAAGCTGCTGGAGAATGAGCTTTGCCCAAATGAAAGTTTAAACTAAGAAGGGCAAAAGAGAGAGAGAGGAAAAAAAGTGGATTCCTTTGAGCAGAGACTGCAGTCCAGAGAAACACTGGGAGCCGACACCATGGTGGCACTGGGAGACCCCAGGGCAACCAGGCAGCAGGTGCTGCAGGAGGCTCCAGGGCAAGTGGCCAGCTGGCAGCATGCCCCGAGTGTTAGGAGGAATTGACAGTAGGGAAAAATATGAGGATGTTGGATTCTGTAGAAAAATAGCACAAATTAAAAGCTTCATTCCAGAGAAAAATTATTCAGGAGAGGAAGTAGAGCCCCAGACTGCCCCATGGCCCAGCTGTCAATAATGCTTACATTTCAGTAATAATATAAACTCTGTAAGGTGATCTCGCCAAAATTATGAGGTATAAATTTTGGTGGGATGTGTGGATGTCAGGATGGGTAAGGGGAGCTGGCTGGGTTGTGCATGATAGAGGGATGTCCAATATAACAGCTAAAAGAGCTTAAAAAATCAAGAAGCCCCACTTGTCCCTCCTGTGAGGAAGCTTACCAGGTGGCTTCTCATGGCTCCTGTGGCTCCTTCTCAGGGGCTGGTGATCCCTGAGGAACACAGGCTACCTTTTGGTTAAGGTTTTGTTCCTGGGATGGAAAGATCAGAGCCAAGAGGACTGATTAAAAACTTTATTTTTGACTACGTGGAATACTACTCAGGCTGTGTTCATGGTCTGTGTGTAAACTATTTTTTCTAGTATTTTACTTGTCGAATCCTTAATATTTGAATTTAAAATAACTTTCCTTTGTCAACAGTGCACTTTCTGCTTTAAACAAGTTGTGGTGGTTAGTTTTCCAGTGCCCTGGAGGCTGCAGACTGGACAGGGCCATTCTTTTCTGCACTGGAAGGGGGAGCTGCCACTGGGCCTCCCCCTTGGTTGAGGCCAGGGTGTGGAGAGGGGCTAAGGGTTTCCATTCGTCATGGTCCATGTTTTTGGATTTTAAAATCACATGCTTACCTTTAAAACATTCATGAAAGGATTTCATTTCATTTTATTTATTTATTTATTTATTTATTTATTTATTTATTTATTTATTATTTTATCAGTCCTTTTAGTTATACATGACAGTTGAATCCATTTCAATATGATTATACAGCATGGAATGCAGCTTATTCTAATTGGGACCCCAGTGCTTCTCCTCCCCCTTTCCTTTCCCACCTTCTGTTCCCCTCCCTCCATTGATCTTTCTGCCATTTAGACTTTCTATATTCTGCTACATTTTCATTGTTATTATCAATGCCTGATTTATTTTTACTTTCTAAATAAATAATATTTTATTTTATTTGGATTTACATATAGTTTTTTAAAAAGTTGCCTGACATGAATGAAGGAATGAGGATATAGCAAACACTCCACACACAAAATAGTTACTGTGTAGTTTTTATTAAGAAAATTCGGGAAGTTTCTTTAGGACCTATGTTGTTTCTGTGGTTAAAAATATTGAAGAGGTATGAAGGAATATTTATAAGAAATACACCTGGGGTCTAGATAAAAGGTACTCACTGGAACTCATGCCCCAGCTGCAGAAGCAGAACCAGGACCTTCAGAAGCCCTGTTCCCTGTCTTCCCTCCTCACCACTTTTCTGACTCCCTGCAGAGGAGCTGCCAAGCTGAATTTGATGATGACCATTCCCTTGGAATTTGTTGTAGTTTTACCCTTTGTTACAATCTTACTACATACGCCCTTCAAATGGGTATTGCTTGGTTTGCATGTGTGAAAACTTTAAACAAAATCACAGTATTACGTCTTCTTTCAACTCTTCTTCATGCTCCTGGGATCCTTTCAGGTGACGTGTCATGTCAGTGTGGGTGCTTTGCAGCGAAGATGCCTAGAGAAGTGCCCAGGAAGGACCAGGGAGGGAGGGACAGGAGCAGAAAGCAAGAACTTCAAACTGAGGTGGGACTGGCACCAATGACAGGGGAGCGAGAAGGAAGGAGGGCGAGAAGAAGAGCCTTGGACTGCAGACAGCTGGGACTGCCCCAAGGAAGTCTCAAGTGGACCGTGGGGAGCCCCCAACCATGTTGGACTGTAGAGCCATCCCCATGGGCAGGAAGTCTTGGCTTTGGACCTCCTGCTGCCCTCCCTCAGCCACTGGATGGGAGCATCCAAGGGAAGAGAAGCTTTGGTGAGAGCCTACAGTGGCCGAAACGGTGGCAGCTGGGGGCTGTCTTCCTTCTGACTATTGTCCTTATAGCAGCCGCCCCCCTACCTCTTTTCCAGTACTGGGGAGTGAACCCAGGGCACTCTGCCATGAGCTACATCCCCAGCCCTTCATTAACATTTGATTTTGAAACAGGGTTTTGTTAAGTTACTGACGCTAGTCTTGAACTTGAGATCCTCCTGCCTCCCAAGTTGCTGTGCCCATTTCTCCAACTGAGCCCAGGGCTTGCTCCCATCCTCCCCACTATCCATCCTAATTTTCCCCCTATCCTCAGCTATCAGTTTGCAGGTTTTAGTGCTTTCCTGGTGATGCAGTCAAAACCCTCATTCCTGAGGAGCATATTTGGTACCATATTCATCTTGGGTGGGGGTTGCTGTACATGTTCATTCAAGTTACATAAAGAAATGGGATGCCAAGAAATCACATGGTTTCCATGAATCTGACACATGAATTCATCCTGACTTAAATATGAATGCCTCCATCATTCCTTATCCTGTAGGATGGCATTCCATTTTCCCAGAGCACTACCACTTACCTGGACTTCAGGTGCACCTGTAGGAGCCCCTCCAGTGTGCTGTCAAGTTGAATGTTCTGGATTGACCAGTGGATCCAGGCAAGTAGTAGATCAGGCTCTACTGGCTTGAGGCAACCAATTGCTATATTTTCAGGATTTTGGTTGAGTCTGTTGGTAGCTTGAAATCATCCATGCTGGAAGTATTTACACCATGGAAACTGCCAAACACTACCTATCAAGGCTTTTGTCTTGGTTTGCTTTCTGGAAAGCCAGTTATTACAAATTCACTGGTCCTCCATTGACTGGATTCAAGAGCCACATGGCTCTTCCTTCTCTGGAGGGTGAGTTCCTTAGTTATGTGTATGTTGTTTTGGAGTCCCCTGGTTGAAAGTTATATGGGATTCACAGGTCCAAGAACTGAGACAGTAGCAGAGACTCAGAAGGCAGGAAAGGTTGGCCCACACTCAGAATGTGTCCTTTTCTGTAGGAACAAGCTGCTATCCTTCTTAGAAGGAAGGGGCTTGGTAGAACCAACTGCCCCCACAAGGGCAGCTGGCCTCCTGGTGGAATGCTGCCACACTGGGGGCCAGTGTTGGCCTCTGCTGCCTGCAGGTTGCACTGTCACCCTTGGCAAGTGGAAGTGTATTCTATAAGAACCATGAGCAGCTCCTCCTCTACCACTGTCACCCATGCTGCCAGTTCTGGAGTGGCTGAAGACCACTTCAGGTGTACATCAATGGCCCTTCCAATGCTCCATTAGGCTGGGGTTGCCTGTTAGTTGGCTAACACCAGCTAGCAGTCATCTTGTCTGGTGGTTGTCATGTGGCTCTGCTGTGGTTGGTGCTCTCTAGCACATGTTAGCATATGAGTTCACACTTTGTGCCCACTCCTGCATGTCCAATCACACACTCTGCTCCGTACTGTCTTATCTCTCAGGCTTCTGACAAGCTGGCCAGGCGACAGGGCATTGTCTGGGAACCTGTATGCATTCCCCCTTGAGCCATTTCATTTCCATACAAAGTGAATGACCAGTGGCACTACTCATGGATTTGCCCATTGAAGATATTTCCTTTCCATGGTCTTTCAAGGTCACCCCAATTGGCCTGTGTGGCTGAGATGCAGATGTCATTAGCTTCTGGCTAACAGTCCCACATTGAAGTGACCTGGGTATAGACCAGGCTTGGGCTTTTTTGCCTCTTTCAGCTGGTCGTGTGGCACTGCAGGGCCATAGGTGGAAGCTGAGAGAAGGACACTGGTGCAGTGTGGTGGGCAAATGGGTACCTAGCCCAACGGCTTGTGCTTCACATGCATGCCCTTGTCCTGCAAGGCCCAGCTCTGGATGGTTCATTCCTGCTTTGGGATTGGATGGTTTGAAAGAACTCATATCATAATGGACAATTCCAGTTGTTTCTTAGTGCCTCATATGTAAGTGTTCTGTCATCACCAGGGCCCAGAAATGGCTCAAGAACTATTTCTCACAAAATGTACACTTTTCTGCTATAGAGAATTCTTTGCTGGAAACATGGTCCTAATTATTTCCCTAAGTCAGCCTCTGCTCATGATGAATTTTGAGTTTCTCAGAACAACTTGATTTACTTTTAATCTGAAAAGAAGTTTTGCAAAGTATGGAATGCAGCATAATAAGGTATTATCTATTGTCTCCTGGCTTCCACCATTGTAGTAGAAAAGTCAGTTGCCAGTCTTTTGCTCCCTTGAAGGAAAGACCTTTTAAAAAAAAAAATTATTCATTTATTTTAATTTTTAATTTTTTCATACATGTACTTAGGGTAATAATGTCTGTCTCATTCTACCATCCTTCCCATCCCAACTGCCCTACCCCCCCACTCCCCTCTGCATAATCCAAAGTTCCTTCATTCTTCCCTAGTCCCCGCCTCCCACTATGGATCAGCATTGGTTTTTTGGGATTGGCTTATTTAACTTAGCATGATATTTTCTAGTTCCATCCATTTATCTGCGAATAACATAATTTCCTTCTTCTTTAAGGCTGAGTAACATCTCCTTGTGTATATATACCACAGTTTCTTTATCCATTCATTCATTGAAGGGCATCTAGGTTGGTTCTATGGTTTAGCTATTATGAATTGAGCCGCTATAAAAATTTATGTGGCTGCATCACTGTAGTATGCTGATTTTAAGTCCTTTGGTATAAACTGAGGAGTGGGATAACTGGGTGAATTGGTTGTTCCATTCCAAGTTTTCCGAGGAATCTCCATACTGCTTTCCATAGTGGTTGCACCAATCTGCAGTCCCACCAGCAACATATGAGTGTACCTTTTCCTCCACATCCTCACCAACATTTATTATTGTTTGTATTCTTGGTAACTGCCATTCTGACTGGAGTGAGATAAAATCTTAGAGTAGTTTTGATTTACATTTCTTTAACTGCAAGAGATGGTGAACATTTTTTCATATGTTTGTTGATTGATTGTATTTGAAGTGTCTGGTCAGTTCCTTAGACCATCTATTAATTGGATTATTTGTTTTATTGGTGCTAAGTTTTTTGAGTTCTTTATATATCCTGGAGATTAGTGCTCTGAGGTGCATGTGGGAAATGGGAAGATTTCTTCCCATTCTATAGGCTCTCCATGTTATTGTTTCCTTTGCTGAGGAGAAGCTTTTTAGTTTGAATCCATCCCATTTATTAATTCTTAATTTTGCTTCTTACACTTTAGGAGTCTTGTTAAGGAAGTCAGGTTCTAAGTTGACATGATGAAGTTTTAGGCCTACTTTTTCATCTATTAAGCACAGGGTCTCTGTTCTAGTGCCTAAGTCTTTGATGCACTTTGAGTTGATTTTTGTGTAGGGTGAGAGATAGAGGTTTAATTTCATTTTGTTACATATGGATTTCCAGCCCCCCACCCCCATTTGTTGACTAGGCTATCTTTTCTCCAATGTATAATTTTGGTGCCTTTGTCGAGTATGAGATAACCATATTTTATGTGGGTTTGTCTCTGTGTCCTCTATTTTGTACCACTGGTCTATATAACTATTTTGGTGCCAATACCATGTCGTTTTTTTTTTTTTTTTCTTTTTACTATTGCTCTGTAGTATAGTTTAAGGTCTGGTAGTGGGATGCTTCCTGATTCACTCTTCTTACGAAGGATTATTTTGGCTATTCTGGGTCTCTTATTTTTACAAATGAATTTCATTATTTCTTTTTCTAGTTCCATGAAGGATGTCATTGGGATTTTAATAGGAATTGCATTGAATCTGTGTAGCACCTTTGGTAGTATGGCCATTTTGACAATATTAATTCTGCCTATCTGAGAGCATGGAAGATCTTTCCATCTTCTAAGGTTTTCTTCAATTATTTAATGTTCTGTAGTTTCCATTGTAGAGGTCTTTCACCTCTTTTGTAAGATTGATTCTCAAATATCTTATTTTTTTGAGGTTATTGTGAATGGGATAATTTCCTAATTTCTCTTTTAGTGAATTTGTCACTTATGTATAGAAATGCATTTAATTTATGGGTATTGATTTTATGTCCTGCTACCTTGCTGAATTCATTTATGAGTTGTAGAAGTTTTCTTGTGGAATTTTTTGATCTTCTAAATATAGAATCATGTCATCAGCAAATAGTGATAGTTTAAGTTCTTCTTTTCTGATTTGTATATCTTTAATTTCTTTTGTCTGTCTGATTGCTCTGGCTAGAGTTCGAAGGATGATGTTGGATAGAAGTGGTGAAAGAGGGCATCCCTGTCTGATCCAGTTTTGAGAGGGAATGTTTCAATTTTCTCCATTTAGAATGATGTTGGCCTTGGGCTTAGCATAGATAGCTTTCACAATGTTGAGGTATGTTTCTACTATCCCTAGTTTTCTAGTGTTTTGAACGTGAAGAGGTGCTGTTTTTTTTTTTTTTATTTTTCTACATCTATTGAGATAATCATATGATTCTTGTCTTTAAGTCTATTGACATGATCTATTATGTTTATTGATTTCCAGATGTTGAACCAACCTTGCATCCCTGGGATGAACTCTACTTGATCAGGGTGTGCTATCTTTTTAATATGTTTTTATAATTTTTGCACCTATGTTCATAAAGGATATTGGTCTGAAGTTGCCTTTCCTTGATGTGTCTTTGTCTGGTTTTGGTATAAGGGTGATCCTAGCCCCATAGAATGAGTCTGGAAGGGTTCCCTCCTTTTCTATTTCATGGAATGATTTGAGGAGTATTGGTGTTAATTCTTCTTTGAAGGTCTTGTAGATCCTGGCTGAGAATCTGTCTGGTTCTGGGCTTTTCTTGGTTGGTAGGCTTTTGATGCTGTCTTCAGTTTTTTTTTTCCTTTTTTGATTTGCACTTGAAAGGATCTGTTTAAATTGTGTGTGTACTCCTGCTTCAGTTTGTGTGGATCATATGTCTCTAGAAACTTGTTGATGCCTTTGAGTTTTTCTATTTTATTGGAGTATACATTTTCAAAAGAGTTTCTAATTAACTTATGTATTTCAGTAGTGTCCATTGTGATATTTCCTTTTACATCACGAATTTTAGTAATTCGAGTTTTCTCTCTCTTTCTCTGTTAGTGTGGCTAAGGGTTTATCAATTTTTATTTATTTTTTCAATGATCCAACTTTTTGTTTTGTCCATTTACTCAATCGTTTCTTTTGTTTCAATTTCATTGATTTCAACTCTGATTTTAATTATTTCCTGTCTTCTGTTGCTTTTGGTGTTGATTTATCCTTCTTTTACTAGGGTTTTGAGATGTAATGTTAGGTTGGTTGTTTGTTGACTTTTTATTCTTTTAATGTATAAGCTCAATGAAATGAACTTTCCTCTTAGCACTGCCTTCATAGTGTCCAAGAGATTTTTTCTTTTTCTTTTTTTTTTTTGGAACCAGGGATTGAACCGAGGGACCCCTGGCCACTGAGCCACATCCCCAGCCCTATTTTTGTATTTTATTTAGAGACAGGGTCTCACTGAGTTGCTTAGGGCCTCACTAAGTTGCTGAGGCTGGCTTTGAACTTGTGATCCTCCTGACTCAGCCTCCCAAGTTGCTTGGATTACAGATGTGCGCCACCATGCCCAGCTCCCAGAAATTTTGATACGTTGTATCAATGTTCTCATTTACCTCTAAGTATTTTTTATTTCCTCCTTGATTTCTTCTTTTATCCATTCATCATTCAATAGCATGCTATTTAGTCTCCAGGTGTTGGAGTAGATTCTATTTTTTATTTTATTGTTGATTTCTAGTTTCATTCTGTTATGATATGATAGAATGCAGGGTAATATTTCTATTTTTTTGTATTTGTTGAGAGTTGCTTTTTGGCTTAACATATGGTCTATTTTAGAGAAGGATCCATGTGCTGTTGAGAAGAAAATGTATTTGCTCAATGATAGATGAAATACTCTGCATGTGCCCATTAAGAGTAAATCATTGATTATATTATTTAATTCTATAGTTTGTTTGTTTGGAAGATCTATTCAGTGGTGAGAGAGGTGTGTTAAAGGCACCCAGTATTATTGTGTTGTAGTCTATTTGATTCTTGAGACTGAGAAGGGTTGGTTTGATTAAGCAGGTATTTATGATTGTTATGTCTTGTTGGTTTATGAGTCCTTTAAGTACTATGAAATGTCCTTCTTTATCCCTTCTGACTAACTTTGGTTTGAAGTCCACTTTGTCTGATATGAGGATGGAAACCCCTGATTGTTTACGCAGTCCATGCAAGTGGTATGTTTGTTCCCATCCTTTCACCTTCAGTCTGTGGATGTTCTTCCTAGGAGGCGAGTCTCTTAAAGACACAATATTGTTGGGTTGGAAAGATCTTTTTATTGTTTGCTGCTGTTACTATTTAAGTTTTGTCTTTGGTTCTACAGAAATTTTATTCTGATGAATTTTTATGCACATTTATTTTTATTTATGTTACTTGGGATTTTTTTGTGTTTCTTCAATCTGTAGCTCGATGTCTTTATCAGTTTTGGGATGTATCAGCCATTCTCTTTTCAAATAGTGACTCTGTTCCATTTTGTCTTTCCTTCTATGACTCCAATCAATGTTCCAAACCTTCTCACTTGGTTCTCTGCACCCTCTCCACCTTCTACAATTTCCTGCATTCCTCTATCTCTGCTGCAATATGCATTTCTTCTCATTTACCTTCCATTTTACTAACTCTCTTCTGTGTGCTGCTGAATATAGTTATTTATTTTACTGATTGTTTTTTACTTACAGGTGCTGCTTGACTCCTTCAGTCTGTCCCTTTGCATGGTTTTCTGTTCAGAAAAAAACTTTTATGTTTGCCATTTGTTTCTTAAACATGGTTAGGATAGTAGTTTTAAGCTTGGTGCATAATAATTACAAACTCTGAAGTTCATGTGGGTATGTGTCTGTTCTCTCCTTTGGTTTGTTTCTTTTCCTTTTTCCCTCTTTGGTTCTTGTTCTTGTAATCTTGTTTGCTTGTATGCCTGGTAATCTTCAACTACTTGTGACTTGTGCCTTTTAAAATTTGAGTGTCTTTGCCTTCCTCTAGAGAGGCTTTCCCTCTCCCCTTTGTTCTAGGGGACAGCCCACTCTGTAATTCCCAGAAACATGGAGAAAGGCAAAGGCCAATCCAACTTAGGCACACCCTAAGCCTTGACCTCTTTCTCCCTGTGCTGGTGTGACTACATTACTGAGCATGAGTGTGTGCAGAACATACAGCAGGTTGGATGCTCCTTTGTTTTAGATTCTGATTTCATAGGTCTCAGTTGGGGTCTGAGATTCTGCATTTCTGACAAGCTGCCAGGTGATGCTAATGCATCACCTGGAGATCACAGTTTGAATCTTGAGAATGTGCACAATTATGAAGGTTGCAAAGTCTAATTCTGAACACACATCTTTTGAATACAAGCCTCTTACTTTTGCACCCTGAATTACTACCTTAGTTTGGGTTGTCCCCAAGGCAGACCCTGGGTGTAGGGAGCTCATTTAAGAGATGATCTCAGGAAAGTCAATAAAGGGAATGTTAGTTATCATTATGGGTGACTGGAGCTGGAACCCCTATGGGCTCTCTGAGAAGCCTTTATATTGTCCTACCAGACAGAGAGGGTAGGATATTTATCCACCAGTCCCTTCACCTATTGGTAGAAGATGTCCCTGTAATGAAAGCCCTTGAGGCATGACCTTGACAGGTGCTGGGATCTACCAGAAAGGCTGGAAAAGCATCAACAGCATCATCTCAGCTTTATATTGTGGAAGACCTGATGTCAGGCACTGCAGGCTGAGAGCACTGGGGCACTTGGCAGCCTGGCTCCCTTCCCTTGTAATAAGACAGTGACCTGGAGTCCACTGAGGGGGACAAGGTCCAGGAACTGGCCTTGCTGTGGATAAGGCTTCTTTGGTGGAGAGGCAGCATGCATGGTTGCTTTGAGAAACTGGAGGAGGGCCCACTGGGGTCAGCATCGATCAGCAAAGGATGTGGTGACTGTGGACTAAGACTGGCTAGAAGTTACAGAGGTCTTAGGAGCCCTATGCAGCCTTTCAATCTTGCTCCTGCTGGTGGATCCTACTGTTAGGAATAACATGGCTGTATGTCATTTGACATCACCAGAGGACAGTCATCTGCCCTGGGGCAGTCCTGTCATGTTCCTTTCCTCAAAGTCAGTTTCTGTGACTATTTCCGGTTGTTGGTCTCTAAGGCAGAATGCTTGGATAAGTCATGACCATGCTGCAATTGATATTTCTTAACATAAACACTCAGCAAATCCCAGGACACCAGGAACTAGTTATTACCTAACCTGCCAGGCAGTCTCAGCTCTAGCGAGGCAGAACCTCCTTCCTTCCCTGGGTGGATAAAAGGCCTGGCCCTGGTGGAGCCTATCAGAGCACCTGAGTGCAATATAAGCTACAGCTTACAAAGACAGGGACACAGGGTCCTGCGTAAGCAGGGTACAGTGTCCGCCAGCCCTGGGAAGTCTGCTGATCTCTGCTCTTCTCTTGCTTCTGGACATCTGTCCTGTTAGGACTCTAGTTCTGGACCTGAGTAGGAGTCATAGGTGTGGCTGCTTCCACTGAGTCCAAGAAGCTAAGAAAGCCTGGTGCTTTCTGAGAGCACAGATTTTGACTGGAGTTGGGCAGTCCTCCAACCCTGGGTCACACCATAGCTTGAGTGTCAGACCGACTCTGTCTGCACAGAAACATTTCCAGTGCTCAGCAGTTCTGAAGCAAGACCACCATAATGGATAGAGGTAAAATTCTTTACGGAAGTGCAAAGGCTTGGGAAAGGGGGACACCCTGCACTCTCATCTGCACACATTTGCATTTTTGCATTTTGACTTTCTCTACAGTATTATCCTCGGAAGTTCCATCCAGGAGGTACGTTCAGGATCTCAGCCACCGTGTGTGGGTTCTTCAGAACCAGATCCTCATGATAGTCCCGAGGAAGGAACAGATGGTTCCAAGTGAGTGGCCAAGGCCTGGTGCAGGCAGCCCCTGTGACCAGTGCTGCTGTGGCCAGCCTTTCATTTCACAGGTGGCATGGCTTCTGGGTCTATCCAGAGAGTTGGGCCCCTCATGGGCAATGATGGACAGAGGGTGGTACTGGTGTCATCGGGGACTCCAGGAATGAGTCCAGGCAGGCTGAAGGGAGAGGGAGGAAGACCTTCTCTGTGAAACTTCGAAGAGTTAGACCAAAGAATGGGATCTATTGGAAGATTTGATTTTGTATTCGTCAAAGGCTGACTTTTGTAATAGAGTTCCTCAGGGACAGGGAGGTGGTGAGGGGCAGGGTGAAGCAGCAGGGTCAGCTGCTTGTAGTCTCCACTGCCTTCGGTCTCTGCTCAGAGATGCAGCCATGGAAGGGGTGACAGAGTGACATTTTTTGCACTATTCCCAGTCACCGTCACCTTGATGCCATGCAAACACCTGGAGACCCTTGAGAAGGACAGAGGGACGCCCATGTACCTGGGACTGTTGGAACCCAGTTGCTGCCTGTGTTGTAAAAAGGATGGGGAGCAGCCAGTAGTGCTACAGCTTGAGGTGAGGACAGAAAACAAGGGTCTACTGCTGCCTGACTGGGAGAGGGCTGCCCATTTATTTTTCAAGGTGCTCATTTGAAGGAAACTGTGCCTTTCGAATCTTTAAGAAGACAGTTTGTTATTCTTATGCATGTTTATTTTTGGATCTTTTGGGGTTGTGAGTATTGTGAAAGAGTAAGAAAAAAGTTGTAGTGGTGTTTTGAATCTAGCTTGCTAAAATCACTCATTTTATTTTACAAAAGTGATTCAGCAGGGGACGTGCTGGGGACCAAACGGGAGCCGGTTACGTTCCATGCCTTTGTGATGATGTCAGGGTGTATCCCGGTGTTATATGTAACTAAAAAGAATCTTTTAAAAAGTAATTTGGCAAGGAGAAAGACTCTTAAAGTGATTCCTGACCCCAACACACACACACACACACACACACACACACAACACACTCACTGGTTGAAACCACCAAGGACATTTTTAGCAGTTAACCTATCACAAAGTGCATCACTTTATTCAAATATCTTTTTGGAAAAAAAAGTTTGCCATTTTAAGTAAACAAAGGTACATCTCTAAAACAAATATTTCAATAACTGTGATTTTCCATTATTTAAAAAATATACCAATTAAACTAGGTGTAGGAATTCTCTCAACCCCTTTCAATAAAAAAGCCGGGGAAGGGGCTGGGGCTGTGGCTCAGTGGTAGCAGGCTTGCCTAGCACATGTGAGGCACAGGGTTTGATGCTCAGCACCACATAGAAAATAAATAAATAAAATAAAGTTAAAAAGTGCTTTAAAAAAAAAAAAAGCCGGGGAAGACACTCAATTTGATAGTGAGATATAAAATGGTGGTTTTAAAGTCCGGGCGATTTTGAGCCTGGCATCTGGGAAGAACTCAAAAACAGTGGTGCACAGGCCAGTCTCCAGGGGTTGCACGATCTCAGCCCCTAGCATGAACCCGAGTTCCCAGGCCTGCTTTAGAGTGGGGAATGCAAACAGATGGGGAGAGCAATTGTAGAAATACCCATATGCAAGGAGCATGGAACAGTTCTGAGGTGACACTTCTTGCTGGGCCTCTTCTTGCTCTTCAGAAAAGAAGCATCGTAGCTCTGCACAGCTTGGGCGAGCCCGTGAAGCCCTTTCTCTTCTATCACAGTGAGAATGGCAGGACCTCGACCTTTGAGTCCGTGGCCTTCCCTGGCTGGTTCATTGCCACCTGCGCCAAAGGAGACTGTCCAGTCTTTATGACCCAGGAACTGGGGCAAACCTACGTCACAGATTTTGAGTTGATTGGAGAGCATTGAGGTTGGTCTCGGGCTTGGGCAGATTTCTCCAGCCAGCTCTAAATTGCTTCTGACATGAATGTGGTCATACTGACCCATTCAAGAAGGACAGGCAGAGTTGCCACTGTTGGACCCAGTTTTCAAGAGTGGAAATCAGCTTGAAGGGAAGACAGACAGTGCAATGTCAGCCTGGAGGAGGAAGGGAGAATCAATGGTTGGGTTTTCCACCCAAGGATTTCTTGTTGGCCCCTCCCCCCAGTGTATCCATGCAATGAAAGTCTTGCTGCCCGCCAATATATCCATATAATGACCTAGGTTGGTGGAAAATGACCAGGGGAAATTGAGACCTTTGCCATGCCATATAGCTAAAACATGACACCATTACAAAAATAATAAAGAAAGGGCTTCTTAACATACTTGCTCATGATGTTCCAACCAAAAAATGAGGATGGAACTCTTTTGTCTTAAATTCCAGGTCTCTGGATTCTCTGATGTGTTGCTCTGTGGCATTGTATCAAGACCTTTTGGATCCCGACAGGAAGAAGCAACTATAGAAGTTTCCACAAAGAGAAAGTTGAATCCCTCCTGGGATTGGCTTCCCTCTCAGTGAAGTCTATATTCTGTTTTGGATGAAGAACTGTTGATGTTTATAAAGTCTTCACCTAAAGTATCATCACTCCCTCTCAAGAGGAGTTAAATTTGTGGAATAAAGATTTTTCATCTCACCTGCTCTGTTGTGATTCTTTAAGAAATAACATGGTCTTGACATTGATTCCTTGCATTATGAGGAGCTTTAGAGCTTCCAAAGTAGCTCACATGAAGTCTCTCATGGCAAATGGGGAGCAGCAAGATGGTTGGGGACAGTGGTAAATTCATAGGCCAGCTTCTTGTAGGCCCCGGGAGTGGGGTAGTTGGGGCAACAAGGGCTTCCCCAATAGAAATCATACTCTACATTTCAGTGCACAGGGGCACACAGCCACCTGAAAACTATCCTGCCTCCGGTGGGCTTTCCCTGTGAACTCACAAATCGCCAACAAGCAGGGTTGTCACTCACTATTGAGGTAGTTATTATTCTGAAGGCCTGTCTTTTCCCGTATCTTTTTAAACACATGGTTTCTTCTTACAAATAACACTCGAAATTTTATCCTTAGCAATATGATGATTCTTCAAATCATCTGTATAGACCTGTTGTAATTTTTTTTTTTACCTTCTATCCTGTTTTTACTTCCCCCAAGCCTTGGATAAGGATGTGGGAGACTGTTTTCTGGATCAGTTGATGACTCCAGGCTGCAGGTGCCATCCCTACATCCTCTCCCATCCGGACACCTTCTCCCTTTGCCATTGGAACAGCTGGGGTGCTGTTAGAGATTTCAGTTTTCTTGGCACAGAGCTCTCTGAGTTTTTCTTTTCTTGTGGTTCCTTCAAAAAGAGGGACTATTTCTCTTCTGCATTCCCTGTGTTGATTTCCCTAGAGCTGTGGGGTGACCAGGACACTTAGGAGTATTAACAGTTGTGATGGGTTGATGGGCACAAATTGAGGTGCGCTTGGCCCACCTAAAGGCAGAGCTGTGCAGGAACCCGGTCACCTTTCACATTGCCTGGAATTTTTCTAAAAGGAGATGGATCACTTTAGGAATTTCTGTTATTTATTTTCCTTCTTTTTTATTTTCTTATCAATGCTTAGGTCTTATGACATTTCCTCCTAGTACCCCCTGGGATACATGCTGTAATTTTTATTACGGGAAGAGCACTTGATATGCCTAACATAGTTGAAGTGTAGGAGACAGCAGCTACTAGAAGCCTATTGTTGTACAGCAGGTCTCCAGAGCTTTTTAATTGAGTTTACCGAAGTTTGATACTACTGAAGAGCAGCTCCTTGTTTTTCCTCCCCCTGGGAACCACCATCGACTCTTTGTTTCCACCAGTTTTACAGGTACCTTGTCTTGAAGGGAAATCATGCAGTGTTTATTTGGTCATCTGTATCTGGCCTATTTCACTTAGCATAACGTCCTCCAGGTTCATCCAGGTTGTCCCCAAAGGTAGGCTTTCCTCTTTGTTAAGGTTTCATAAAATTCCACTGTATGTGTATACCACATTTTCTTTACCCACCGCCAATAGGCATTTAGGTTGTTTCCATAATGTGGCTATTGTGCATAAGGCTGTGACGAACTTGAGAGTGCAGAATGGACTAAAGATGTTGCCAGAAGACCTGAAACAATAAAAGTCCTAGAAGAAAACATAAGGGAAATCTTCATGATGAGATTTCTTGGACTTGATCCAAAAGACAGGAGAAACAAATGCAAAAATAGCCAAGTGAGACTGAAGTTGAAGGGAAAAACTTCTGCATAGAAAAGAAAGCTCAGAGAGGAAAGGAAACTGTGGAGCAGGAGGAAACGCTTGCAAACCCTGGATCTGGTAAGAAGTGCATACCCCAAACACACAGGAAGCCACACGATTCATTAACTAAAGGCCATCATTAACTCGATTTAGAAATGGGCAAAGGCCTTGAACAGATGCCTCTGCAAGGAAGGCATAGAAATGCCCAGCAGGCATTTGAAAAGATGCTCCACATTTACTAATAGGGAAATGCAGAGCCTGGTGGGATGTGGTGGGGTGGAGCTTGCACACTTTGGGCAGGGATGCAGGGGGTGCAGTCTCTGTGGGAAACAGCAGAAAGGGCTCCCCAAAGGTTGAAGGGGAACCACCACGGGACTGGGAAGTCCCTCCTCTGGGTGATCGTGTTCACCAATGAGCCCAGGGCCTGAAGAGCCATCAGCACACCTCTGACAATTCCAACAATGGTGTTTTTACTGTTGTTCATCTTCACTTTGGTCTGTTTCCAGCTGTTTTCCTCTCAAAATATGAATTTTACATGTATTATTTCTAAATTTCCAAGTGGTTAGGGGTCAGTCTTTAATACTATGTGTCTATTATTGCCTACGGTCAGATAAAATGGCCTGTATGAAATTGATTTTGGGCAATTTGTTATTATTTCCTTTGTGACTTTATGCATAAGTTCATGGATTTCCATGGAAGTCTGAAAAACTGAGCACCATGCTTTTTAGGTATTTCTATATATATTTACACACATACATAGATTTTTATTGATATATAATATCAACAGTACAATATTATGTTATACAGAAGTACATATTTGTATATTATACAAGTACCTTAATATTAACAGATATATCATGCATAATATGAAATGTTATATGCAGATAATATATTTATAAATTAGTTTTATTATTTGTTTTTTTTATTTGAAATTCTGTATTATCTTGTCTATTCAGTCTATCAGTTGCTAAGAAAGGAGTGTTAAATTATCCTACTATAACAACTTTTTTTGTTTGTTTGTGTTTTGGAAACTGAGTCTGGCAATGTTCAAGGCCAGGCTGGCCTTGAACTCCTGGGCTGAAGGGATCCTCCTCCCTCAGGGTTCTGGGCAACTGGGATGACAGACATGCAACTACATTTAGCTTTTGACTGTTTTTAGCCAAATTATCTTACTACTGTTCATGGTTTGCTTAAATGACTTTTGATTCTAAATTGTTTGGTACCTTGCGGCTCCCATCTGCCATATCTTGGCTGATCTTTGAAGCATGACTGATGTTTTCCCGAGTCCACGGATGGCCATGCACACCATCATTTTACCATTTAAAGGTCACATCTGCCTTTTCGCCTCTTAACATCTCTGTAGTCTCTATGCATGCCACTAAAGTGGATGGCATCTTACAATATGGTGAGCCAGGTGACAGTCACAACTTGGATGTGACATGTGCAAATATGTGTTTAGACAAATGTTCCCCTTTCAATGTTTCATTCAATAAATCATCAAAAAGCCACTTTAAAAAATTATTTTATTTTATTTGTTCTAATTAGTTGTACGTGACAGTTTATACATTTTGATAGACCATACATAAATGGAGTGAAATCTCTCATTTTTCTGATTGTACATATTGCAGGATCATATTGGTCATGCGGTCATACATGTACATAAGGTAATAACGTCTGTTTCACTCTACTATCGTTCCCTCCCCCATGCCCCTTTCCCTCCCTTCACTCCCCTCTACCTAATATAAAATAACTCTATTCTTCCCTGTCCGCATCCCCCCTCCCATATTTTGAATTAGCATCCACATATCAGAGAAAAATTTGGGCCTTTGTGTTTTTGGGTTTGACTTATTTCACTTAACATGATATTCTCTAACTCCATCCATTTACCTGCAAATGCCAGAATTTCATTCTTCTTTAATATAATGAAAATAACTAAAATACAGAATAAGAATAAAATCTTAAAGGCTGTGAGAGAAAAAAAGAAAATATAGATATGGATCAGATATCAACTGATTTCTCAACCCAGACCCTCAAAGCTAGGAGGTCATGGAACAACATATTTCAAGATCTGAAAGAAAATGGATGCCAACAGAGAATTTTATATCCAGCAAAATTAAGTTTCAGATTTGAAGATGAAATAAAGACCTTCCATGATAAACAAACATTAAAAAATATAACGATTAGAAAACCTGCACTACAGAACATTCTCAACAAAATATTCCATGAAGATGAAGTGAAAAAAAAAAAAGTGAAAACCAGCAAAGGGAGGAACAACAATAAAGGAATAATCAAAGGAGAAACTAAATCAAATTAAAAACCAGAAAAAGCCACTTTTTGAAGGAACACGATGCTGGTTATTGTTGGCAAACATTTCATTGACACCTCTTGAAGGTCAACAAAAGCAGTATTGGGAAAACTGTAGATGGGAGGCCAGCAGCCTCCAGCCCATGTGGAGCACCATGTGGGGACAAGGTGGAGAGTCATCTGCTAAGTGTTGTCACTGTGCCCTTGTTGGCACTGAGCAGGCATCACATGGGAACAAACACTGATGACTTTGTGTGTTTGCTGATATTCAAATCTGATATACTCCACTGAATTATATTGGACACACAGCATGCCTCCTGATGAGCTCATTACTGTTAAATAGTTAGGTAAGTGGCATTTAATACAGAAGTACTGTGAAATTACATAGAGAGTTGGGGCACCTGGTGCTATTTTGGTGTTTGCTGGGATTTTGAATGGACTGGGAAAGCATCACCACTTTCTCCATTAACATAATGAAACGTATGGTTTCATATCTGAATGTTTGCTCCCCAGCATGGTTTCCATAAGGGAAGATGTCGGGGAAAAGCCAAGATGAGCCAAGACCTACTGGCTGGCTCCTCAGTGTCTGAGAGAAAGAGCGGGAAAGAGGAGAGACATGATAGAGTGTGGGAGAGAGGTGGCGGGCCCCAGGGTAGCGGGTCCTTGACCCTTTTCTGCTGTGTGGATAATGAGCTGAGCATGCCTGGCTCCTTGATCACACCTGGAAGCTGTCCCCATTTTAAGGAAGGGGGCTCAAGCTCAGGGCTGTGAAGAGCCTCGACAGACGCCATGCAGCTGAAAGGAAGCCATGTGAAATTCTGAACGCACAGCTGCTGAATGGAAGTCCCACACCCCATACATCAAGGTAATGCTCAAAACTTCCTCAGTTTCCAGGCACTGGGAATGGATAGGGTGCCGAAGAGCTGGGAGCTGCAGCTTTGGTCCTGGAGGAGAGCTGTCCCTTGGAGAGAAGAGGAGTCCCTTTCTGCACTCCTGAAAGAGGGAGCTGAGCCCATCTTGAAAGACCCCGGTGACCCCACTGGTGACCTGCCCTGGGATTTGTTGGGTGGGGTTCTGCTTACTAGAGCTCCTTTGTTCAGCCCCAGGAAAGGTGTTCCCTGATCCCAGGGAGTTTGCAATCTAGATGGAATCATTTCCAGGTACCTGAGGTGGGAGAGTCCCACCAAGCACTCCTGCCATTTGGTTTTGTTCCTACAGTGCTGGGGACTTGCTCTTTCCTTGAGCAGTTCTAAGCGGTCTGACCTGTGCTGTACCTGTCCTTGCCCCACCCACAGCCTCACCAGGAA